>CM057337.1:459655975-460211892 GCA_030015575.1 Agapanthus africanus | reverse complement strand
TTAGGCATGCGATGTCTAAAGAGGTTGCGGATTCCAACTGTTGTAGTTTTACACTTTCTTTTCTGTGACCGTAAGTGTAATATGTGATATCGCCGGTTTCGTTGCTATATGTCAACGACAATTGGGATGGGCATATTTACTTACGTTGATGACATGTGATGTTATGTGTTGCTGGATATGTTATATTGGATCGTCGTGTTTGAATGGCCGGGGGATTTTTATATGAGATGAGTGTTTTTCATTTTCATTCATGTAAAAACTTGTATGTAATATTCTTTTGTTGGGGCACTTCCAGGTTGCGGAAGATGTCACCTTTGTATATTATTTACTTTTCCGCACTAGGATAGACACAAGGAGGAGAGCACAAGTAACCGGGTTTTGGAGTCCAGTGGGAGACCAACTCGAGGAGTCGAGTCCGAGTCTTCTAACCCTAGAATTGGAAGGGTTGCTTGCCGCTCTCGTAGGGGTCTAGGGGTGTGGGTTTGGCTATTCATCGCGACCGTGGAATCCGTGTTTTATAGAGGCTCAAAATAAAACACGGACGTCCTAGTATATCCAATATTTCATATGTTTCTTCTGCTGCGATATATGTGATGTGATCATGTGATGTTCTGTGATAGATACAGTATATAGTATATATGATATATTATATAGACGTTACTTATGTTTTACACCCGCGCTAGCCCTGCCCCGCTCTGCCGTTAGTTACCTAACCTAACGGTGCACGAGGGGACATCGAGGCGAATGCGGATGGCATAAGTGTACGTCGTATTTATCTGTGATGTTTAGGTAACTTAAATTATGGGACTTCATTAATATGATTAATGAAAGAAAAAGAAACCTAAAAGATATTGTGGAATTGAATTTTCAAAAACAGGTAGCTACGGTTCTTGCTTTGCATCGCGGTGTTCCTTGTAGAACATCCTGCACCTTATTCGATAAGGAAAGGGCCGAGATCCCTTCACCGGGAGTGACCCCTTTAGCAATGGCTGGCAGATGCTACACCCCTCGGTTTGTCTTTTGATTGCTTCTATAGTTTCTGCTTTGCACAGTGATATATATGATATATCCCGCACCTCATTCGACGAGGAAAGGGTCGACGATCCCTTCACCGGGAGTGACCCCTTTAGCAAAACTAGAAAAGCCTAAAAAACACTCCATTTTAAAATCAGTTGATTCTACAATGATATCAAGTTCATTACGCAATAGGTTTTCAGAAAAACCTGTCGTAGCCCTCCGTCATTTCAGATAAGTTCTACTTAGTATTCGTGCTACGTTTGTTGGCCTGCGTCAAGGCGTAGTGTGCGGTAGCTAACTAGTATTTATCTGTTTATTCATATGATGCAGATTGGATTAGGGTAGTCGTGCGACTTTGTTGACCTGCGTCAAGGGTCATGCGGGTGGGTTTAATTCAATCAAGAAATGAAGGGTTGAACTTGACTAGCGGACTATGATTTGTTGGCCTGCGTCAAGTTCATAGGACGCTAGGGGCAAAATATTATCGGGAATTTCAAGTGTTGAAATTTGCAATGAGATTGCATACCTTCTATGAGATAGTTGGATCCCGATACCCGCTGCGAGTAATTGTTACTCCTGGGAGAGTTTTACACATTACAATTAGCCGATGAAGTAGGTGTCTAGAAAGGTGTTAACGAGATTACGCCTCTGGGAAAACGAGGTTTACATTAATTAGGTTCGTGCGAAAGCACGGGGGACCTCCCTCAAAGTACCGACACTGGCCTGGCTGAAAGATTGGCGAACTTGTAGCGTGTAATTAATCCCGGCTAGTCTTTCCTTTTAGGGTTTGAAGGAAGATTTGATAAAAACAGTGGGAGCCATCCTGAATAGATAAAATAAATAACCAATTTAATCTTGCAAGAGCGCACGCAGAGTGTTTTCTTCTCTCTCTCTCCAGGTAGCGACCATATCACGCCTTAATCAAGATAATAATACGGATGTATTAGCCGAACCCGCTTGTTATACAGAGCTGGGGAACGTTGGTCCCGCTCCAACTTATAAATTGTTATAAGACAGAGTAGGAAATTGGGGAATACCAGATTTCCCGTGCCGTCCAAACGAAGAAAGTGCATGTTGATGCATCATCTTCGGGTGTGTTAGTTACATAGAACTATTTCTCAGTATCCTTTACGTCCTTAGTATGTGATACCGGATCAGGATCCCGCATATGTAATCTGTTACATAGGCTACAGATAGGTAAAGAACTGAGAACGGGTGATAAGTTTCATGAGACAGAAAACGGTGCAAGTGTTGCAGCAAAGTCTGTTGGTCACTGTCACCCTGTATTACCAAAATACATTGATTCTGAACAAATGTTATTTGATACTGAACCTGATGTACAAAATCATAACAGTCTTTTTATTAGTAAAGAAAGGATAAATTTTGTATTGTTGGATAATGTTTTGAACATTTCCTATATCAAAAGTTGATCGGTTCAGGCACGATATCTAAAAGCATTGATGTTCTAAATCGAACTACAGTTCTTAGTATACAGAACACACACAAGAGGAAGAGTTCAGAAATGAACGAATTCTTCTTGAGGTATTGTAGACTAGGTCATATCAATGCGACCCGACTAGCTAAAGTTACATTTTAGATGCATATTTAAATTAGTTTGAATTTACATCTTGTGAAACTTGCCAGTCATGTCACAAAGATAAGATGACTATAGCTCCGTTTATTGGAAACAGAGAAAGAGTTAGTGAACTCTTAGGACTGATACATAGTGATGTATGAACATCCCCAGTCTACATATGCCAGGACTGGTTCTTTGTACTTCCTTACATTCTCTGATGATCTCTCAAGATTCGGACACATGCTACTGTTGAAGCACATGTCTGAACCTTTTGAGAAATTCACAGAATATAAGTCAGAAGTAGAGAACCAATATAGGTATAACTATTATGTCCTATGATGAGATCAGGGAGGAGAATACTTGTGCATAGAATTTCTGGACTATTCTAAAGGAGAATGAGATTCTCTCTCAACATTACTCCTCCGCATACACCACAGCACGTCGGTGTATCGGGGCGGAGCAATCACACCCTTAATGATATGGTGTGCTCTTTGATGAGTACTACTGAGTTTCCTATTTCCTTTTGGGACTTATGCACTTGAGAAGCTGCATGCCTATTGAATAGGGTTTCAATCAAATCAGATGCCTACCACTTCATATGTGATATGGAAAGGGAAGAGCCCATATCTTAAGTTGGTTAAGATTTGGGGTTGTCCGGGCTATGTCTAAAAGCAAAATCCGGACAAGCTCAAGGCAAGGTCTGTTATGTAGAATAGGAAAAGTTCCAGCTATACAAACTACAGCAGATGATTCAGTAAAACCAAAGGATTCAATAGTAACCAACGAACCTCAGCCTCTCCGCCGATCTAGTAGGGTTCCTCACCCACCTGAGAGATACTTTGGATTCTCTATGACAGTGGGTGCGAGGATTACATCATGAGATGATGACCCAACTAGTTTCGAGCAGGCCATCAGGAGTGGGACTCTGTAAGAATAGTTGGATGCTTAGCGATCTGAGATGGAATCCATGTACACCAACAAAGTATGGACTTTGGTTGCTATATCTGAAGGGTTAAATCCCCATCAGGAGCAAGTATATCTTGAGAAGATTACATGGTGTAGATGGAAAAGTTAAGACTTTCAAAGCTAGACTTGTTAAAGGTTTGCATCATAGACCAATTGTGGCTAACGATGAAACCTTTTCTAGGGCCTATGCTTAAAATCCATCCAGATCCTACTTGCCACGGCTACATAACATGACTACGATATCTGGTGGTTGGGTGTCATGACAGCTTTTCTAAAATGATGTTTTACAAGAGAGCGTCTATAAGTACACAGCCAGAGGGCTTCGTAGACTGTGGGAGCAGCGGAAACGTGTACAAGTTACTTTGTAAGATAAAGCAGGCATCGCGGAGATGGAACGTCTGTTTTGATGTGGTAGTCAAAGAGTTTGACTTCATCAAAATGGTAGATGAAACTTGTATATACAAAAAGGTAGTAGAGAGTATGGTGTTGATCCTCGTAGAGTACATGGATAACATACTCTTGATAGGGAAGGTGTTTCCTATGCTACGCTCGGTCAATCTCCGCTTATCACATGGATTCTCCATATAGGATCAAAGTGATACCTAATAAATCCTAGGTTTTGGATCTACGAGATAGATCTAATTGGATGTTAGGATACTCACTAGTTGTAGCGAGATTGTATCAATCGATCCTGGGGAGAATCACTGGAAAGGTTCCAGGGTGATAAAGACGACTGAATGTCAGTCGCAGGCATTGTCTTTGCCCTCAGTAGAAGGACGGTATGTTGGAAGAGTTCCAAGCTAAATACCGTGGCAAACTAGACGATAAAGGCTAATAATATCGCTATCAAAGATACTACCAAAGAGGAAGTTTGGGTGTATATTGGTTCATGAGATGAACTAGGTTCCTACCATTGTGTGACAATGGAAGTGTGGCTTTGGCCCAGGAACCCTGGTCCCATCAGTGACCCAGACATATTCTGAGGCAGCATCACCTGATCATGGAGATGCTTGATCTCCAAGGAGATCGAGGTTAGGAGAGTAGACTCAGAGGACAACACGGCGGATCCACTCACAAAGGCCTTTTCCCAGAGAGAGACTTTTATGGGATGGTTGAGTATAAGATACAACAACCACTGCTATCAGATGTCCCTAGTGCAAGTGGGAGATTGTTAGTTATATGTATGCCCTAGAGGCCATTACTATACATAGGATGTATATTGTAGTGGATGCTTGGACATATATAGGGAGGACTTTCTTGCTCGACACGATAGTATGCTATCTGGTTGCTCTTTACCTTAACCTGTACACTGATTGTCTCTCTGTTACATGTTGGTAAAGCCCTTAGGATGTGTACTTGACTGCGTGGACTATGAGGCGGATCATACTAGTGGAGACATGGTAGTCCATAAGTACATCTTTCAAGGTCCCTAGTCGTGGGTTTATCGAGACAGGGAATCGATATAACAGAGTAGACTAGCGTATACCTTCTCGACCCATACAGATGGGCGATGGATGATCCTATATCCATTGGTGTTTGACATCAGAGATGATATACGGGTGCTCAGTGGAGACTGGGTACACTGGACGAACTCACCGAGAACTCCCAGATGGTATTATACCTTACGTCAGATGGCAGTTCTCTGGTGACACTGGTACAGGTTAGTCTGTAGACCCGAGATCGTCATAGAGTCTTGTGTGATTCCCACTGTGCTTTAATTTCCACCTTACCACGTCCAAGAGGGCGTGCAAAATGGTGGTTTTTGGGTACAGTCCCGAATCACATGGAGGCAACGAGCGATAGGAGGGGATTCATCTCTCCCGGTATAGGGAGTTGATGTTGTGCTGTGTTCGATTGGCTATAACCGGAAATCCCTGGCCAGGGTTGCTGAGATTTACTGGTAAGTGTTACCGGTAGTTTCTCGAACTGTTATAGACCTCATATCGACACGACTTATCGAGCTACTGGGGTCTGACGTTTACCACCCCTAGGCGAGATATGCGACATATCAGACGACGAGACCGGACTGTACGGTAAGTGTTACTGGTTGGATTCACAGGAGTGTGAGCGGGCTTGCTCGTTGATCTTCGGATCGCTCAATACCCGGGTGTCCGTTACGTTTATTAGACCGCTTGCGGCTTGTGGGTGTTTGATATGATCATCACCTGCTGCCGGCGTATTGACGAGTCTTTATAGTCCTACACAAAGGTTTCCTGGCTCAAGCGAAACGAAATAGGAGCGCATATGAGATATGTGCGGGACCGAGAATAATACCAGTATGTGATACTGAATTCTATTCTCGCGATTTGTATCATCGGACGGTTATATAAGATATAGTCGGGTTACCGAATCAAATGTTGATTCGATATATTGATAAACTTGATATTAGTCGGTTGTATGCAGTATGACCGGATCATTAAATCAAGTGTTGATTTAATGATTAAATGTATAATTATATATTTGATATATTACTTTACATTAACTAGTATTTGTTCACTTAAGATTGATTTTCTCACTTGATTGTGCACATTGTATACATGATATATGTTTGTACAGTAGTTTGTATCATGTTTGATGATACATGCAAACTTGGGTGTGTATGCTTTAAACCATAGTTTAGGTTAATGGTTAAGGTTTTATTTATTTATTTATTTATTTAATTTGGCAAAAACTAAAATGGTGCCTTTATTTGTTTTCTTGCTTGAAGCTTCATGAAGTTTCTTTTAAGCATCTTTGAAAAATCAAACCATTTTGTTTTATGCCTTAACCTAACCATCAACCTAAACCCTAGTTTATTCTCTACACAAGTTAACTCACCCATGGTTGCTAAATGATAGACTTCACTTGATTTTTATTTCCATTATTCATTATTCATTCCTTTCTTCTTCTTCTTCATGAAGAAAAGAAAACCTTTCTTGAAAAATTTCAAGTGTTGAAATCAAGTGAGAAATCCAAATCCAAAGTGAACCCACTTCCTATTTCTTCATCCTCTACCACTTGCCATGTTGTATAGGGTGTTTTCTTCAAAAGGTTCATGACCTAGTGAAGATGGAGCTTGAGTTAGAGTCATCTCGACGTAGATTATCTTCGGCATCGAAGTCAACGACCTAGCCCGCCCATTTCTCCGATGAAACCGACGCTAGAGTCCGGGATTCTGATGATCGCAGCGGAGGGACGTCAACACGGAGCTAGAGAAGTGGAGGACCGGATCTACAAAGGTTGTAGTCCCGTTCACTTAGCAATAAAGTTGTTTACTTGCATGTTTTGTCTTATCTCTAGTTAACGATCTAGCATTAGGGTTTCTCGGCACATGGAAAATTTGATTTTGGCATGGTTGATCACTTGTAGAACCTCATGAGTATGCCTAGGAACCCTACACCATGTACTATACGAGGATCACCACCATACTCCCTACTACCTTTTTGTATATACTAGGTTCATCTATCATTTTGATGAAGTCAAACTCTTTGACTAGCACATCAAAACAGACGTTCCACCTCCGCGATGCCTAATTTATCACATAAAACATCTTGCACATGTTTCCGCTGCTCCCACTGTCTACGAAGCCCTCTGGCTGTATACTTATAGACGCTCTCTTCTAAATCATCATTTAGAAAAGCTGTCATGACACCCAACCGCCAGATATCGTAGTCATGGTATGAAGCAGTGGCAAGTAGGATCTGGATGGACTTAAGTATAGATTCGAAAGTCTCAACTTTTCCATATACACCAAGTAATCTTCTCAAGATATACTTGTTCCTGATGGGGATTTAACCCTTCAGATAAAGCAACCAAAGTCCATACTTTGTTGGTGTATAAGGATTCCATCTCAGATTGCTAAGCATCCAGCCATTCTTACAGAGTCTACACTCCTGATGGCCTGCTCGAAACTAGTTGGGTCATCATCTCATGATGCAATCCTTGCTCCCACTATCATAGAGAAACCGAAGTATCTCTCAGGTGGATGAGGAACCCTACCAGTTCGGCGGAGAGGCTGAGGTTCGTTGGAAACTATTGAATCCTCTGGTTCTACCAAATCATCAGCTGCAGTTTGTTTTAGATGGAACTACTTCCAGTTCTACCTTAGGACCACTAATTTCTTCACAAGAAATTCCCTTTTTCACAAAAAGTAGTATGCCGAGAAATAAAACATCTTTTGTTCCTCGGTGTGGTAGAAGTTATTCCTCTGCGAATGCTTAGGATATCCAACAAACTTCCACAGAACTGACCTTGCCTCGAGCTTGTCCGGATTTTGCTTTTGACATAGCCCGGAAAACCCCAAATCTTAACTTCCTTAAGAGATGGGCTCTTCCCATACCATATCACATATGGAGTGGCAGGCATCTGATTTGGTTAGAACCCTATTCAATAGGTATGCACTTCTCAAGTGCATAACCCCAAAAGAAAATAGGCAACTCCGTAGTACTCATCATAGAGCACACCATATCACATAGGGTGCGATTACTCCACCCCGATACACCGACGTGCTGTGGTGTATTCGGAGGAGTAATGCTGAGAGAGAATCTCATTCTCGTTTAGAATAGTCTAGGAATTCCGTGCTCAAGTATTTGCCTCCTTGATCTCATCAAAGGATATAATACTTATACCCGTTTTTGGTTCTCTACTTCTAACTTATATTCATTGAATTTCTCAAAAGTTCCAGACTTGTGTTTCAACAGGAACATATGTCCGGATCTTGAGAGATAATTAGTGAATGTAATGAAGTACAAAGAACCGGTCTTGGCATGTGTAGACATGGGACCTTCATGTTGGAGATAGTGCCCTCAGAGTCAATTATTGGATCACAGGCACGTGATTGCAATGATTGAGGGAGGACCTATCCCGGTACGACAGTCTTACTCGAGATGATAGTATGCTATCTGGTTTACCTTTATCATCGTGTACTGTTTCAGGTGACCTCACAGGTCGCTATTACACGTTGATAGAGCCCCTAGGATTCTTGCTTGACTGCCAGGGCGATCATATATGTGGGAGCTGGTAGTCAATAATCACATCTTTAAATGGTCCCTAGTCATGGGAGTTTCGAGACAGGGCATCGATTCTCCAGAGTAGACTAGTGTATACAGTCGAGACCCCGACGAGGGGCGGTGGCCGGTCTCACAGGCCACTGGTGTCAGTTGGTTCACCTAAGATGTATACAGGTGCTCATTGGGTTATGAGTACACCGGACAGGACTCGCCGGGAACATGCTAGTTGGTCTTATACCTGACGTCAGATAGCAGTTCCCAGGTGTCATGTGTACAGGTTAGTTCATCGACCTGGGGATCGTCATTTGTCTCGTGTGAGTTCCCACTGTGCTTTGATTACTACCCTACCACGGCTCAAAGGAGTCGTGCAAACAGGTTTTAGTTGGGTACAGTCCCGAGCCACATGGAGGCAGTGAGCGGATCTTCAGGGGTTCGTCTCTCCCGGTATTGGGGGTGAGGTCGCGCAGTGTCTAGGAGAGCCATTACACGAAGTCCTTGGCCAAGGCAGGAGATTTACTGGTAGGTATTCCAGTAGTATCTCAGGGTGTTCCGGGCTACACTCCGACACGACTTGTACCGCTTTTGGGGGTCTGACTTTTACCCACCCCTAGGCCCGCCATGCGATGCTCATAGATGAACGGACCGGACTGTACGGATATTGTCACTGACAGGCTCAGTAGGGTGTCAGGATGAGTTCGCTCATCGACGTCCCTTTTGGTCAATAGCTGGTGGCCCGTCACGTATTGGCTTATACCTCTGACGTGCTAGTGGTTAAATCCACAACCATTGTATTGACGAGTCTTTAGAGTCCACCACACTTTCAGTCACTCAAGCTTTCCGGCGAAACGCTGTAGAGGCCGTATGGAGATATGGCAGGGTCCGATCAGATACGTGCGGTATTGCACGGATCAGGAACGGACGGTTTTGTACTAGAGGCCGTATAGATATATGGCAGGGTTCGATCGGATACGTGCGGTATTGCACGGATCAGGATCAAACGGATATTACTAGCCGGCTTTGGTTTAAGCCGGATCCTAGTTTAGTACAGTGTAGATTTTGTCTCATTGCATTTGTATCCGGTCGGAATACAGATGCTGGTGTGTATGCACAGTATCGGGGTTTTCCTGTAATTTATTACGGGACCAGTTTTCTGGAGTTGCCAGTTTGCATTCCGTTCCGGCCGGTTTTCCTTTGTTCTTTCCCGGCCGGACTTTTCCGATGGAGGGGGTTATTTGCAATTGTGCAAATAACATTTGTGGAGGGGGTTTCTTGCAAATGTATTCATTATGATATGTTTAGCATCTTTCATCCATGATGGTGCATTAATTGTGATTTGAATGGGTATGGGTTGATTAAGGTGTTGATGTGAGGTTTTGCTTTGGATGTGGTCACCTCTTCTCTTCTCCTACCATCACCTCCCTTCATGCTACAAATCCCTTCCCTCCACCATTCTCTTGATCAAGGCCGGCTACATTTTTTAGAGAGGGAGAAAAATATGAGAGGGTTTTCATTTTGGTTGTGGTGGCATCATTCTTGTTCTCATATTCCTCTTGCTAGAAAATTGAAAGCACCAATTTTCCTAACCTCCTCCTTCATCCTCCAAGGCAACTACAAACGCCAAATGAGACTAGCATGATCTACACCACATTCTATAGCACATCTTGGGTATGTCGACTTGCCAGCTTCATGCCCGAGTTGCCTCGGTATTGAGGTGGGAGCCCGTGAAAGATGCAGGCGATGTGGTGCCCTTCCGGTGAGGAGGCGACGACCGGAGTTTCCGCAGGAGATCGGGACGACGACGAGAAGACCGGAGGACTTGGATCACTCGGTATATATCTTCCCATCTTGTAGTTAGCTAGAACTAGTTTAATGGCCCGATCCGGGGTTTAGTGCGCGGTGGTGCCGGTTTGCAAAGTTCGCAAAATTAAAGTTTATCACCGTTTCCGCATTTGGCCGTCGGATTGACGGCTGGGGCGCCGCCGTGCACTTACAGTGGTATCAGAGCCTCGCCATTAACTTCGTCTAGATTTGTTTGATGTGTTTGCATTTCCGATCGACCAAAATTCCAAAAACCCGCATTTTTCTTTACATCAGTTTTCTGTCGAAATTTTTTGAAGTCCAAAAATTTTTCAGGTTGTCTCAGAATGATGTGCAGGGAGTTCTAAGAACACTGGAAAAATTCGACAATACGATCCCTCCGTCCGACCGCGAAACCGCGGCCATTACCACTCTGGAGGCCGCGGATCCGCCGCATGAATGAGGGATCATGTCATCATTTTTTTGCAGTGGGCTTGTGGGCTAAAAATAGGGGTTTTGGAATATTAAAATTGGGTCCAGATTTTCTGTGAGTGCTACAGTATTGCTTGGGGGCCCACTTGTTAATTTTTGATCGATCGGATATTTTAAACACATTATTTCACAGTATTTACATTATATCTGCGACCGTGGATGTCACTCGATCGGTAAATCCGGTCTAACTGCTATAGCCCGGTTAAACGGATTTACGAACGTGACTTTCACGTTGATGTTCTGTGTTTTTGCTGTGATGTTGCGGATCGGTCGTGGGGGATAGCCTGGATGCAATGCTAGTACAGTTTGGTTGTATTATGTACATTTGATATTGCGGGGCGAGCGTCCGACATGTGGACTGCCGTCACTGCCTGTTTGTATTATTCTTTTGGGGCACGACCTGGTTGCGGTCGATGTACCCATTGTATGTATATTTTACTTTCTGTACTAGGATTGCCCCGCGGTGGGGTGCACGGATAGCCGGGTTCTGGAGGGCAACAAGCCCGCATCTCATGGCATTGGGATGGAAGCGGCTTCGCTCTAGAATTGGCGGGCTATTCGCCGCACTCGTAGGGGGTACAGGTTGACCCAGGAGGGGTGCCCAAGTTACCGGATTCCGTGAAGTGCTGGGTAGTCCATTCACGGTGCTGAAGGGGGCTGCCTCGCTTCAGGTTTTGGCGGGTGACTTGCCGCGCCCGTAGGGGTCTAGGTTTTCATTGCATAGGCTATCTACACGACCAGGGGAACGTCGGGTTTCAGCAGTGGCTCTGTGAAACCCGGGGATCCCAGATATCTGTATTGTTCTGTGATGCTGTACATTTCTGTGATGTTGCATTTTATTCACGCCTTGAGCGAAATATAATATATTGGTATATATATTAGTAGATGTTGTATATGTTTTTCATCCGTGCTAGTCCAGTCCCCGCTCTGCCGTTAGTTAGCTAACCTAACGGGTGATGACGGGACCCAGTAGCGAATGCGGATGGCATATACGTACGTCAGTATATTTTCGTTCTTTGTGGTGTGATCAATTGATGGGACTGCATTGATTCGGATCAATGCAAGTTAAAAAAAACCTATTCTGATGTTGTTGGAACACTTTTCAAAAAGCTGTTATTGCAAGGACGTTCACTTTTGTTTTGCATCGTGGTATTCATTTGGAATATCCTGCTCCTCAGTCGACAAGGCAAGGGCCGAGATCCCTTCACCGGGAGTGACCCCTTGGACAAAAGTTTGCGTCAGGGCATTAACTTCACTATAGACGATTACTTTTGCTTTGCATCGTGGTATTCATTTGGAATATCCTGCACCCCATTCTACGGGGAAAGAGCCGAGATCCCTTCACCGGGAGTGACCTCTTTAGTAAAGGTTTTCGTCACTATATTTTCTAAAAAGCTATCCGTTCCTTCAACGATATCAAGTTCATTACGTTAAAGGTTTTCGCCAGAAACCATTCGTAGCCCTCCGTCGTTTCATATGGGTAGTCAATAGTATTCAAGCTGTGTATGTTGGCCAAAGTCAAGGCATAGTGATTGGTAGCTATTGGGTATTCATATGCAGCATAGATAGATGCGTTGGTTTGGGACAGTCGTACTGCCATTTTGGCCAAAGTCAAGGGTAGGTACGGGTGGATTCAAATTAACCTGGAGAATGACGGGTTGAACTTGACATGTGACTTATGATATGTTGGCCAAATTCAAGGTCATAAGAGCATGGGGTAAAAAAAATCACATCGGGAGTTTCAAAAGAACTGAAACTTGCCAGATATGCGCATACCTTCTAGAGTGTGATAGCGTGAGCGGATTCCGTCACGTTATCATGCGATGATAGTTGGATCCCGATTCCCACTGATGAGTTAGTTTACTCCTCGGGTGACCCCGACTAATTCTTCTTTCAGGTTTGGAGGAGAATTTGAGGTACAGTGGGAGGTTTCCAGATTAGATAAAGTGATAACCATTCTGATCTAGGTTAGAGTGCACGCTGAGTGTTTCTTTTCTCTCTCTCTTTGGCAGCGACCATTGACCTGACCCAAGACTATGACTATGTGACCAAGTTGACCGAACCTTCTTTACATTGGCTTTTGGATTGTCAGAGTTGCAGACCTCATTGCCACTCCTACTTTTACCCTTTTCTCCAGGACACCCCGTATTACTACGAACGTCCACTTCCATTGAACAAAACCATCGTATGGTTAGATACGAACTCGAAGGAATTCGAGGATGGTTTCCGGTTCTGCAGAAAACGGATAGGATTATTCAGTTGTCTTTTCCCTTTTACCTTCTCTCAAGTTGTGAGTACTCCTTGGTTTAGCAGATAGTACACCTATTATGCAAATTGGATAGTCTTCTTCCAAACCTTAGGCTGGTGCCGACCGGTAGGGAAGGAAGAAAACTAATTAGCCTAAACGGTGTACAGAAGGTATTAAGATTAAGACAAAGCAAGGGATTAGTAAGAGGGCAAACTAAGTTGCGACTGCTGATTCACGACCAAACCAAGTATTCCTTCGCCAATCCTAAATCACCTTTGTATTTCTCCAGGACACTCCGTATCACTACGAAGATCCACAGTTTATTTGGATACTCCATCGTATGGTTATATATGAACTCGAAAGGAACTTGTTCCAGTTCGAGGATGGATTCTGGTTCAGGAGAAATAGGAATAAGGTTTATTCGGTTGTCTTTTATCTTCACCTTCTCTCGCATTGCGAGTGCTCCTAGGACTAGGACAGTACACCCATTATGCTTATTGGATAGTCTTCTTCCAAACCATGGGCTGGTGCCGAACGGTAGGGAAGGAAGAAAACCAATTGGCCTAAAGGGGTGTGCAGAAGGTAATGACTAAAGACATATAAAGGGATTTGGAGAGGTGGCAAAGAATTATACGGTTATAGTTGTGAATCTGGATAATGGAAGAGGCATTACTAAGAATACCAGGATACCCCATCGAAACATTTCAATGTTTCAGTTCAACTGTGTACTGTTAAAAGAAAACTGATTTCCCGATTGGACTTGCTCCAGGGTATGTATTTACCAGGTTTGATTCTCACATCTGTATGGTTTTACAGATGATGAGTGGGAGTAAGTTATTGGAAATTGGGTGATCATCCTCATTATATCGGGATTCGTTGTAATCGGTGATATTTGAGGAGATCACCTGGGTTGTTTGCCGGTCGGCAAATATTTGGTTTTGAATATCCGCTGTTGTGCACCAATTTCAAATTGATATATCTGTACGTCTATTTTCATAGAGTGAGATATACCTTTTGATATTATGTCAATGACATTTACCTATATCAGTGGATGGTTAGGTAAGGAGCATTAAACAGCAGTGTAATTCTTCTTAACCATAAGTACAGTTTTCAACCTACGACACACAGTGAAAGAGTTGTTAGACTCGGCGGACTTATACAGACTATTGTATGTTGTCCAGTGTCCATTAGGAAAGAGGGGTTGGTCCTCATACTATATTCTGTTTACTTTTAACTTCTCTAGTTCTTAGACATGTGTTTCGTAGAAACACAGGGTCTAAGTTTTGAGGAGTTATAGGTATTTGAATAGAGTAGAGAACCAGGTGTAGCAAGTATCGGGATTCTTCAAGGTGATTGAAGATGTAGATACTTATGTATGGTATTCAGTTGATAGTAATGATAAAGAGAAATAGCTTTTCTTTCAGGTTACTCATAATTGGAAACATTCCTAAGTTGAATAACGCTGATCAGCCTCTCTCCATTTAGTTGACATGCACTGGAGACAGCTGCATGATTTGAATCTGGTTAAATTAAATCAATGCCTCTGGTTCTATATTGGATATAGTACAGTTCATATGTTAACATTGTTAAGGTAAGGGGAGTTGTCCGGCTTATGATTAAAACCAGACTCTGGATAACTCAAGGCATGTTTCTGTAATGGTTGTTTGTGGGTTGACCCAGGCTATGACGAGGGTTGACTTTCTACCATAAGAAATATCAATAATAATGTTGTTCTAGACTCGCCACAGTTTTATTAAAAATGGATTTTTTCAAAGACAGTAGTGGGAGTATGGTAGAACTGGAAGTGATTCCAGAACCGCAAACGATTACTGAAGATTTGATAAGGAACCTAAAGATTCAATCTGGTTTGACATTCCATTGGCCACTCCGCAGATAAGGTGGGAAACTTCAGGCACCCGAGAGGTACTCCGGTAGCCTCAAGGACGGTGACAGGAAAGTTCTTGTTTACCCACACTTGCCATTGTTGTTGTTCCAGGCTGCGAGACCCGGCAGGAGGATGAGTATAGCGTCGTTCTAAACTAGCTTTAGAAGTGCACGTCTATATGACTCTGCCAGAGGGTTGTCGTAGTCAGTGGGAGCAGCGGAAGCATCGGTGGACATCAGGCTTATGTCTATTTATAGACTAAAGCAGATATAGCGGAGATAGATCATCCATTTCTGATGTGACAGTAATAGGTTTGACGTCATCAGGATAGGGGATGGATCTGTTGAGAAGGTAGTAGGGTGTGATATCCGGGTTTTGGATGACATACACAAAGTAGGAAGTGATATTCCTATACTATGATCGGTTATACTTTGGTCGTCACACAGTGGTTTTTCCACATGGGACTTGGACATTATAACAGACATACTGGTTACTAGATCTATGGTTTTAGATCTGGATTTGGGTGGTTTCCCAATCAGGGTACTTTGACAGCATTCTAAGAGTATTTAGAATGGACGACTCCTGGCACGGTAGTGTACCTGCAGGTGATGGAGTCACCCTCTCTAAAGGTGTCTTATAGACTAAAGTAGAGAGGGATGTGCATGATTGGCAGATCACTTGCTTAGGCAATTGAGTCAATCATGAGATGTCAAGTACCACACCAGATGTTGTTCTTGCACTAGATGCAATAAGTTGACATTGATCCAATCCTGGAGAAACAGTCGGAAGCAGTTTTAGAACATAAGTGAATGTTCTAGGGATATGATAACGACAGCCTCATTTGGGAGACAGTTATCATTCCAGGCTTCCCAGGTGACATGGACGACAAGGAGGTTGTCAGAGTTATAGTTTTCCTTCTGACGAGGGGCAGTATTCTGGACAGGTGATCCAAGGCAATACTGAGGGTAGCATGGCGCAGGATACTGATTAAGTTCGACGATACAGTCTAAAGAAGTTTGGATTTGAAGTTCATTTATGAGCTAGGTCCCATCAGACATCCAGACATTCTAAGACAGGTATTGCTCATTTTGGGAGATGGCTTTCTCCGCGAACTTGAGATATAGAGAGAGACATAGAAAGAAACTTCAGAGCGGATCCACTCGCTGAGGCTATTCCTCGAACACAATAGTCTCGCAAACGAGCTTTCTGAGACTGACTAGTAGAGGAGTTGGGTGTTCGGTATCACACGGGCTGTGAGTATGCGACATTGCAATAATTAGCCTTGAGTGCAAGTGGGAGATTGTTGGAGATAGTGCCCTCAGAGTCAATTATTGGATCACAGGCACGTGATTGCAATGATTGAGGGAGGACCTATCCCGGTACGACAGTCTTACTCGAGATGATAGTATGCTATCTGGTTTACCTTTATCATCGTGTACTGTTTCAGGTGACCTCACAGGTCACTATTACACGTTGATAGAGCCCCTAGGATTCTTGCTTGACTGCCAGCAGTATGAGGGCGATCATATACGTGGGAGCTGGTAGTCTATAAGCACATCCTTAAATGGTCCCTAGTCGTGGGATTTTCGAGACAGGGCATCGATTCTCCAGAGTAGACTAGTGTATACAGTCGAGACCCCGACGAGGGGCGGTGGCCGGTCTCACAGGCCACTGGTGTCAGTTGGTTCACCTAAGATGTATACAGGTGCTCATTGGGTTATGAGTACACCGGACAGGACTCGCCGGGAACATGCTAGTTGGTCTTATACCTGACGTCAGATAGCAGTTCCCAGATGACATGTGTACAGGTTAGTTCATCGACCTGGGGATCGTCATTTGTCTCGTGTGAGTTCCCACTGTGCTTTGATTACTACCCTACCACGGCTCAAAGGAGTCGTGCAAACAGGTTTTAGTTGGGTACAGTCCCGAGACACATGGAGTTAGTGAGCGGATCTTCAGGGGTTCGTCTCTCCCGGTATTGGGGGTAAGGTCGCGCTGTGTCTAGGAGAGCCATTACACGAAGTCCTTGGCCAAGGCAGGAGATTTACTGGTAGGTATTCCTGTAGTATCTCAGGGTGTTCCGGGCTACACTCCGACACGACTTGTACCGCTTTTGGGGGTCTGACTTTTACCCACCCCCTAGGCCCGCCATGCGATGCTCATAGACGAACAGACCGGACTGTACGGATATTGTCACTGACAGGCTCAGTAGGGTGTCAGGATGAGTTCGCTCATCGACGTCCCTTTTGGTCAATAGCTGGTGGCCCGTCACGTATTGGCTTATACCTCTGACGTGCTAGTGGTTAAATCCACAACCATTGTATTGACGAGTCTTTAGAGTCCACCACACTTTCAGTCACTCAAGGTTTCGGGCGAAACGCTGTAGAGGCCGTATGGAGATATGGCAGGGTCCGATCAGATACGTGCGGTATTACACGTATCAGGATCGGACGGTTTTGTAGTAGAGGCCGTATAGATATATGGCAGGGTTCGATCGGATACGTGCGGTATTGCACGGATCAGGATCAAACGGATATTACTAGCCGGCTTTGGTTTAAGCCGGATCCTAGTTTAGTACAGTGTAGATTTTGTCTCATTGCATTTGTATCCGGTCGGAATACAGATGCGGGTGTGTATGCACAGTATCGGGGTTTTCCTGTAATATATTACGGGAACAGTTTTCTGGAGTTCCCAGTTTGGATTCCGTTCCGGCCGGTTTTCCTTTGTTCTTTCCCGGCCGGACTTTTCCGATGGAGGGGGTTATTTGCAATTGTGCAAATAACATTTGTGGAGGGGGTTTCTTGCAAATGTATTCATTATGATATGTTTAGCATCTTTCATCCATAATGGTGCATTAATTGTGATTTGAATGGGTATGGGTTGATTAAGGTGTTGATGTGAGGTTTTGCTTTTGATGTGGTCACCTCTTCTCTTCTCCTACCATCACCTCCCTTCATGCTATAAATCCCTTCCCTCCACCATTCTCTTGATCAAGGCCGGCCACATTTTTGAGAGAGGGAGAAAAATATGAGAGGGTTTTCATTTTGGTTGTGGTGGCATCATTCTTGTTCTCATATTCCTTTTGCTAGAAAATTGAAAGCACCAATTTTCCTTACCTCCTCCTTCATCCTCCAAGGCAACTACAAACCCCAAATGAGACTAGCATGATCTACACCACATTCTATAGCACATCTTGGGTATGTCGACTTGCCAGCTTCATGCCCGAGTTGCCTCGGTATTGAGGTGGGAGCCCGTAAAAGATGCAGGCGATGTGGTGCCCTTCCGGCGAGGAGGCGACGACCGGAGTTTTCGCAGGAGATCGGGACGACGACAAGAAGACCGGAGGACTCGGAACACTCGGTATATCTCTTCCCATCTTGTAGTTAGCTAGAACTAGTTTAATGGCCCGATCCGGGGTTTAGTGCGCGGTGGTGCCGGTTTGCAAAGTTCGCAAAATTAAAGTTTATCACCGTTTCCGCATTTGGCAGTCGGATTGACGGCCGGGCCGCCGCCGTGCACTTACACTTCATACATCATCATGTATCAATCCCAAGAGTTCAGTAACTCTTTCTCTGTTTCCAATAAACGGAGCTATGGTCATCTTATCTCTGTGACATGACCGGCAAGTTTCACAAGATGTAAATTCAAACTAATTTAAATATGCATCTAAATGTAACTTCAGCTAGTCGGGTCGTATTGATATGACCTACTCTACAATCCCTCAAGAAAGATTCGTTCATTTCTGAACTATTCCTCCTGTGTGTGTTCTGTACGTTAAGAACTGTGGTTTGATTTAGAACGTCTATGCTTTTAAATAACGTGCCTGAACCGATCAACTCTTGATATAGGAAATGTTCAAAAGATTATCCAACAATACAAAATTATATCCTTCTTTACTAATAAAGAGACTGATATGATGTTGTATATCAGGTTCGGTATCTAATAACATTCGTTCAGAATCAATGTATTCTGATAATACAGGATGATAACTGCCAACAGACTTGGCTGCAACACTTGCATCATTTCCAACTCTTAAAACTTATCACCCATTCTCAGTTCTCTACCTTTCTGTAGCCAATGTAACAAATTACATTTGCGGGATCCTGATTCGGTATCTCATACCCAGGACGTAAAGGATACCGAGAAACAGTTCTCAGTAATGAACACACCCGAAGATGACGCATCAACATGCACTTTCTTCGTTTGGGCGGCACGGGAATTCTAGTAATCCCCTATTTCCTACTCTGTCTTATAACCATTACAAGTTGGAGCGGCACCAACGTTCCCTGACGCAGTATAATAAGCGGGTTCGGTCAATATATCTGTATTATTATCTTGATTAAGTTGTGACATGGTCGCTACCTGGAGAGAGATAGAAGAAAACACTCAGCCTATGCTCTTGCAAGATTAGATTGGTTATTAATATATCTAATCAGGATGTCTCCCACTGTTTTAGTCAAATCTTCTTTCAACCCCTAAAAGGTAAGACTAGCCGGGATTAATTACACCCTGCAAGTTCACCAATCTTTCAGCCAGGCCAGTGCCGGTACTTTGAGGAAGGTTCCCCGTGCTTTAGCACGGACCTAATTAAAATAAACCTCGTTTTCCCAGAGGCATAACCCCGTTGACACACCTTTCTAGAAACCTACTTAATCGGCTAATTGTAATGTGTAAAACTCTCCCAGGAGTAACTCTTACTCGCAGCGGGTATCGGGATCCAACTATCTCATAGAAGGTATGCAATCTCATTGCAAATTTCAACTCTTGAAATTCCCAATAGTATTTTACCCCTAGCGTCCTATGACCTTGATGCAGGCCAACAAGCCATAGACCGCTAGTCAGGTTCAACCCGTACATTTCCTGATTGAATTAAACCTACCCGTACGATCCTTGACGCAGGCCAACAAAGTCGCACGACTACCCTAATCTAATCGCATCGTATGCTGCAGATAAGTATTAGTTAGCTACCGCACACTACGCCTTGACGCAGGCCAACAAACGTAGCACGAGTACTAAATAGTACTTATCTGAAATGGCGGAGGGTTACGACAGGTTTTTAAGAAAACTCTTTGCGTAATGAACTTGGTATCGTTGTAGAATGGAGTGATTTTAAATGGAATGTTTTTGGGGCCTTTTCTAGTTTTGCAAAAGAGGTCACTCCCGGTGAAGGGATCTCGGCTCTTTCCTCATCGAATAAGGTGCAGGATATTTCACAAATATCACCATGCAAAGCAAAAACTATAAAAACAATCAAAAGCCAAACCGAGTTTGTAGCATCTGCCAGTTTTGCTAAAGAGGTCACTCCCGGTGAAGGGATCTCGGCTCTTTCCTTATCGAATAAGGTGCTGGATGTTCTACAAGGAACACCGCTATGCAAAACAAGAACTAGAGCTACCAGTTTTTAAACAAGTTTCTACAACATCTTTAGGTTTCTTTTATTTCATTAATCTCATTAATGAAGTCACATTTTATTATGTTTCAGAAGCATCACATTTGAAACGAAATCAACAATATGCAATATATATCTCATATGTATAATATAAACATTCGTCTCAAGCAGTAATATGATCTCATCACAGAACATTGCAGCAGAAGAACATATATGAAATATTGGATATACTAGAAGGTCCGTGTTTTAATACGAGCCTGTATAAAACACGGATTCCACGGTCGCGATGAATAGACAAACCCACATCCCTAGACCCCTACGAGAGCGGTAAGCAACCCTGCCAATTCTATGGTTAGGAGACCCGGTCTCGACTCCTCGAGATGGTCTCCCACTGGACCCTAGAACCCGGTTACTTGTGCTCCCCGCCTTGGGTCTACCTAATGCGGAAAAGTAAATAATATACATTGGTGACATCATCCTCAACCTGGAAGTGCCCCAATAAAAGAATATTACATAAAATTGAATTTTACATGAATGAAAAAGAAAAAACTCATCTCACATAAAACCCCCGGCTATTCAAAACACGACGATCCAATATAACATATCACAGCAACACATAACATCACATGTCATCAACGTAAGTAAATACGCGTATCCCAATTGCCGTTGATGTATAGCAACGAAACCGGAGATACACTACATATTACACTTACGGTCGCAGAAAAGAAAGTGTAAAACTACAACAGTTGGAATCCGCAACCTCCTTAGACATCTCATGCCTAACCAAATGAATTCCTTAGACATTCCATGCCTAACAATTATAAACCCCGCATTTAGTCTCGATCTCGAAAACACTTTTCAATATCTAGTCGGGCAATTCAACAAGATTCCCGACATCCTGATCGAATGCTCGTCGTAAACTTTAGTAGACGGCCGCACCCCCGGATGCCGTTGATGATGTTAGTGTATATGCCTTAGAGGCCATTACTGTATCATACTAGTTTGTATATTACTTGATGGAAGCTTGGGATATTCACAGTTGTATAGACAATCTTGCTCAAAATGGTTGTATGCTACTTGGTTTGTCTCTACTTCAATATGTGCATGCGTTTCTTTTAGCATATCGCTTATACATATTAGTATAGCCCTTAGGATCTTTGCTTGATTACCAGCGTTGTGATGGCAGTCACACTTGTGGGGGCTGGGTAATCTATAAGCACATCCTTATACAAGTCCCTAGTAGTAGGACTATCGAGACAGGGCATAGATACTCCAGAGTAGACTAGCGTATGCGCTTCTCATTCCAGCGGGGGAGATGGTCTATCCCACAGCCGTCAGTACGTCGTACTTGAGATAGTATGCTGGTGCTCGTTAGGTTACGAGTACACTGGACAGGACTCGTCGGGAACTGTTGGTTAGTTTTATACCTATCGTCAGTTATCAGTTCCCAGGTGACATGAGTACAGCTTAGTCCGCTGACTTGACACTGTCATTTCGCCTCGAGTGTGTTCCCATTATATTTTGATTACTACCCTACCACGGCTCAAAGGAGTCGTGCAAACAGGTAGTAGTTGGGTGCAGTCCCGAAGCACTTGGAGGCAATGACGGTTAGACAGGATTCGTCTCTCCCGGTATTGGGGGTTGACATCGCGCTGTGTCTAGGAGAGCCATTACACATAGTAGTCCCTGGCCAGGGCAAGCGAGATATACTGGTAGGTTTCCAGTGTTATCTCAGGGTGTTCTGGGCTACACTCCGACACGACTTGTACCGCAATTAGGGGACTGACGTTTACCACCCCCTAGGCCCGCCATGCGATGTTCTCAGACGAACGGACCGGACTGTACGGAGATTGTCATATACAGGCTCAGTAGGAGTTCGGATGGGTTTACCTCATCGGCCTTCTTATCGACATCTACCTGGGGACCATTACGTACAGCTAGTGCCGCTTGCGGTCTGTGGTTAAACCCACTGCCAGCGTAGTATCGAGTCTTTAGAGTCCCACACAGAGAGTTTCCCTATACTGAGCGAAATGTGTAGAGGCCGTATGGTTTTACGGCAGGGCTACGATCACTTACGTGCACTTGTGTGCGTATGCTGTTCGGGCAGGCAATACTAGTGGGCTTTGGTTTAAGCCGGATCCTAGTATTGCGCAGATGGATTTGTTTTGTCTTCTGTGCATTCGAATTCTACGGAATGCGGATGCGGGTGTGTATGCACAGTTGTGAGGAGCGAAGAGGAAGGAGGTGCCTCATTAGGGTTTTGACAGTTGATTCGGTCAAAACCATAAAGAGGCGGGCTCATTAGGGTTTTGGCAGTTGGTTCGGTCAAAACCATTATGAGCCGGGGACATTACTTACTAATCTTTTTAGTGATAATTATGTTATGGCTAATTGCTTTGACCATTTGACCATACTTGACTTTGTTGACCGTTTGACCAAAGTTGACTAGGATCTTCATGTGAGGTCTAGATTCTTCTTTGGTTTTCTTTTTCTTTTTATGATATGAAAATGGTCATGTCAAGCTAGCCATCAACTTTATCTTGAAAAGATTAGTCATGATGATGTTGGTGTATTATTGAACCATGGTTCATTTTCTTAGTTCATTCTTGATTTCTCATTCTCTCTCTTAAGAAAATGAAATGAGAAAGCTCCATGGTTCTCCTTCATCTTCCTCCTCTTGAAAATTTCCTTTGATCTCATGTGTTGAGAGAGAAAGGATCCTAGTTGACAAAAACATCCATATACTACTTCTACACAACCTAGGACATCAAGACTAGCGATCTTGTTGCCCTAGTTGCCTCGGCTCGAGGTGGAGCTCGGAGCACAACTCTCGGGTGGATCGTCTTCGACTCAAGAAGGCCGTGTAGGTGACCAAGATCCGGATCGATCCTCGGAGCGTGGATGGATGAGCAGGACAGCGGAATGAAGACCCAAAGGACCGGTATCGTAAGGTATAATCTCTATGGCATTGTAGATAGCACCTCAAGTAGTTTGCTAGTTTGTCGTTTAGCAAAGATCCTTCTTTTAGTCCATGTTGCCTTTGCTCCAAAAATTGTTTTTCGCCGTTTCCTCCTCCCCGTAAGAACCTGGTGAGCAACGTGGACTTACAGTTCGGCCGTGGACCGTTTTTGGTGCAGTGTTCTTAGTTGGATATTTTGGGATTTTTAGTATATTTTGTTTCTGCCCAGAATTTCCAGAAAACAAACTTGTGTTTGGGGTGGTTACAAATCCGTATTTTGATCGAAATTCCGTAGACTTTGGCTATTGGATATTATCTGTGATGTGATATATGTATTGAACGTCTGCTAATCGCTATACGTTGATTAATGGGGGTTATACATATCTGTGATCTGTAATGTTGATGGTTTGTGTATATGAACTCATTGGATTGTCGCGGATGAATAGCCGGGTGGATGTGAGATGAGAGTTTCTTTTTCTTTCATTCAATTTAAAATTTGTAATTGATGTAATATTATTTTATGTCCGCACATCCGGGATGAGGTTGTAGCCGCCATTGTATAATTTCTTTTACTGGTTTTGCTCTTAGGATAGACCCAAGGTGGGGTGCACAAACTATAGGGTATCTCGAAGTGCCGAGTGGCCTACTCACGTTGATGAAGGAGGTTGCTTCACTTCGGGTACTTGGCGGGTAGTTTGCCGCACCCGTAGGGGTCTGGGGTAGGGTATTGGCTATTCATCGCAACCGTGTAATCCGCTTTTCTTTGCAGGCTCGAACGAATCGCGGATTCCCAGTATATCCAAAGTGTTCATCTGTGATCTGGAATGGCTACCATTGCATCTGACGAATGTATATATCTATATATGATATCTATTTAGGCGTTGCTTATGTTTTGCATCCGCGCTAGTCCAGCCCCCGCTCTGTCGTTAGTTAAGTAACCTAACGGGTGATGACGGGGCCCCATGGCGAATGTGGATGGCATAAGCGTATGTCATATTTTCGTTGTTTTCTGCAATGGTAGGATTAAATGATGGGACGCATTAAAATTAATGCAAGAAAATAAACCAAGTAAAGTCATTGGAACACTTTCAAAACCACTCGGTTCTTTTCAAAAACCAACTTTTAAACGCGGAGCTTGAACCACTCCTTTTAAAAGCTATCTCGTTCCATCGATTATTTCAAGTTCACTACGTTCACGGTTTCGCCAAAACCTTTCGTAGCCCTCCGTCATTTCGTATGAATATTCAATAGTATTCAAGCTATGTTTGTTGACCTTCGTCAAGGCATAGTGATTGGTAGCTGTTGGATGTTCATATGTAGCATAGATAAATGCGTTGGTTTGGGACAGTCGTATTACCTTGTTGACCTTCGTCAAGGGTATATACGGGTGGGTTCAAATTAACCTGGACAATGACTGGTAGAACTTGACATGTGACTTATGATTTGTTGACCTTAGTCAAGGTCATAAGAGCATGGGGAAAAAATCCACATCGGGAGTTTCTAAAGAAACTGAAACTTGCTAGTGCTGCATACCATTTGGAGTGTGATGATTCTGGTAGGATTCCTTCAGTTTTATCACACGATGATATTTGGATCCCGATCCTACTGTGAGTATATGCTACTCCTCGGGAAGTTTCTCACTTAACGATCAATGCTATAAACCAAGTAGGTGTCTAGAAAGGTGTTAGCGGGGCTACGCCCCCAGGGAAAAGAGGTTCTTAAATTAAGGAACCTCGCGAAAGCGTTGGGAAACCTCCCTCGAAGTACCGACACCGGCCTGGCTGAACGGTTAAGCATGTATTGTATGGTGAGATTGATCTCGACTAATTCTTCCTTTATGGTTTGAGGAGGGATTCGAGAGACAGTGGGAGCCATCCTGTTTAGATAAATTAAAAGCCAATCTAAACTTGCAAGAGCATCATGCTGAGTGTTTTCTTCTCTCTCTCTTAATTGCAGCGACCCAGTGACCATGCATAGGTTAGATCTAGATAATAAAATGACTGAATCTGACTGTTATGACTGGCAAAGGTCTGTCCAAATGTCCATTGCCCATGACAAGATGGGACACCTCTTAACTAATCCAACCCGTGCCGTCCCAGGACCAGTTTCCCCTGTCACGGATATTGATATCCGTAAGACATCGGAAAAAGACTGTGCGAAAGCCAAGTGCCTCGTATTAGCCTCAGTTGATGGTGCAAACCAGAGGCAGCACGAGATGATGGACTTCGTTTCTATCTTCCTCCATAAGAAAGATTTATATGGAGAGCAATCTCGTATCGCAAGATATGAGACCTCGAACGAATTGCTTCCAGCGAGGTTGGCTATCGGGTCATCTGTAGGGGGCAACGTCCTTACAGAGACCAGCTATTTTGAGCTCACGGACCTGAAGACCATGCTGAAGAACGGGTCAGATGCTGACTTGATTCTACAGTCTCTACCTTCTACCCTGAAGGAAACCAGGGAAGTAGAAGGAAAGAGAAGGGAAAAAGTTTCGGGACCGGATATAGTAAAAGAGGGACGTTCCTATTGTTACAGGAATGAACACAGGCAGAAGGATTGCAGGGCTAGCAAAGCCAGTAGCCAGGGTTCGAAGCATGTTGTGGCTTCGGCTTCGGGTGTGTTTGTGATAGAGAACTGTATGTCAGTTAACCCTACTTCCTGGGTATTAGATACCGGATCAGGATCTCACATCTGTAATTCGTTACAGGCTCTGAGAAACCGTAGGGTTATCAGGATAGGTGATATGACTCTCAGGGTTGCTAACGGAATGAGCATGAACGCTGAATCCGTAGGGGAATATCATCTTGGACTGACAACTGGGCAGATATTGATTCTGTGTAACTGTTTTTATGTACCAGGTGCGACTTGTAATATCATATATGTATCCTTACTTTCTAAGGAAGGATATGATTTTACTTTTGTAAGCGATGTGGTCCACATCCACCTAAATCAAGTTCTGATTGGGTCAGGTACATTAGAAAACGGGATATACATATTGAATCAAGCCCAGATCTTCAGTGTCCAGAACAAACTTAAAAGAAAGTCTCCGGAAACAAATCAGGCTTTCTTATGGCATTATAGACTAGGCCACATTAATGAGACACGGTTAACCAAGTTACATAAAGAGGGATACTTGAATCCGTTCGAGTATCAGTCTTATGCCATTTGTGAATCTTGTCTCATGGGAAAGATGACAAAGACTTCGTTTACTGGACACGGAGAAAGAGCAAGCGAGCTCTTGGGACTCATACACAGTGACGTGTGTGGTCCAATGTCTACACATGTGCGAAGTGGTTATTCATACTTCATTACTTTCACAGATGATTTCTCTAGGTATGGACATGTCTTCCTGATGACGCATAAATCCGAGGCCTTTGAGAAATTTCAGGAATACAAGAATGAAGTCGAAAAACAAACAGGCAAAAGTATAAAAACACTGAGATCTGATCGAGGTGGTGAATACTTGAGTGCCGAGTTTCTGGACTACTTAAAAGAGAATGGAATTCTCTCTCAGCTTACCCCTCCATACACATCACAGCACAACGGTGTATCGGAAAGGCGGAATCGAACCCTATTGGATATGGTTCGATCCATGATGAGTAAGGCTGAGTTGCCGTGATCTTTCTGGGGTTATGCACTAGAAACAGCTGCATATCTCT
Organism: Agapanthus africanus; assembly: GCA_030015575.1. NCBI lineage: Eukaryota > Viridiplantae > Streptophyta > Magnoliopsida > Asparagales > Amaryllidaceae > Agapanthus > Agapanthus africanus. The sequence goes on along the minus strand of CM057337.1, from coordinate 460,184,916 downwards.
TGAATAAGGCTCCAACCAAGACTGTGCCTGCCACCCCATATCAGATATGGAGTGGGAAGAAACCCTGTCTTAAGTATCTTAAGAAATGGGGATGTCCAGCTTTTGTAAAGAAGCAGCATGCGGACAAGCTCGAGGCACGCTCAGTACTGTGTAAGTTTGTGGGATACCCAATGAACTCCAGGGGGTATCTTTTCTATTCCGCAGAGGAACAAAAGGTTTTTGTTTCTCAGCATGCCCACTTCTTGGAAACTGAATTTTTAGAAAATCAGTTAAGTGGGAGTGCAATAGAACTTGAAGAAATTCCAGAACCACAAGCTATTACTGAAAGCTTGGAAGAACCAGAAGTTTCAGGAGAACCGGACATCCCAGCGCCACTCCACAGGAGTAGTAGGCAGTCTCATCCGCCCAAGAGATACTACGGTTTTCTCATAGACGGGGATAGAGAGGATTGCACCATTGACTATGGTGAGCCTACTAGCTTCCAGCAAGACATTCAGAGCGGTGACTCGGTAAAATGGCTGGATGCAATGCGGACCGAGATGGAGTCCATGTACACCAACAAAGTTTGGACTTTGGACTTTTCTCCAGAAGGGGTAAAACCCGTAGGCTACAAATGGATCTTCAGAAAGAAGATTGGTGTAGATGGGCAGGTTGAAACCTATAAAGCTAGACTTGTTGCAAAGGGTTTTCGTCAAAGACCTGGTTTGGACTATGACGAGACCTATTCTCCAGTGGCTATGCTCAAATCCATTCGGATCCTTCTTGCCATTGCTGCCTTCCACGATTATGAAATCTGGCAGATGGACGTAAAGACGGCTTTCCTAAATGGAAATTTAGAAGAGTGCGTCTATATGGATCAGCCGGAGGGATTCATTCAGAGTGGGAGCAGCGGTAAAGTGTGCAAGTTGCTCAAGTCCATTTATGGACTGAAGCAGGCATCGCGGAGTTGGAACATCTGCTTTGATGATACTGTCAAGGAATTCGACTTTATCAAAAACCCAGATGAACCATGCATTTACAGTAAGATTGTAGAGAGAACTGTGGTATTCCTCGTCTTGTAAGTGGATGACATTCTCCTAATAGGAAATGATATTCCTATGCTACAGTCAGTCAAAGGATTCTTGTCACTGAGGTTCTCCATGAAGGACCTGGGCAATGCGAACTACATTTTGGGGATCCAGATCTATCGTGATAGATCTAAGAGGATGTTGGGACTTTCACAGTCCAGCTACATCGACACCATACTGAAACGATTCAGTATGGAAGATTCCAAGCGCGCTAATCTACCGGCTTGTCACGGAATCACCCTCTCCAAAGAGATGTCTCCTAAGACTGATTTGGAAAGGGCTCGCATGTCATCTATACCCTACGCATCTGCGGTAGGCTCTATAATGTATGCGATGTTATGTACCAGACCAGACGTAGCATACGCATTGAGCGTTGTAAGCCGGTATCAGTCAGACCCAGGGGAGAAACACCGGATAGCGGTAAAGAACATTCTCAAGTAAGTGTGAAGGACTAAGGAGATGTTCTTGGTGTATGGCGGAAAAGACCTCCAGATCGAGGCCTTTGCTGACTCCAGCTTCCAGGGTGACAAGGGTGACTCCAAGTCCATGTCGGGTTATGTCTTTACCCTCAATGGAGGGGCCGTTTGCTGGAAGTGTTCCAAGCAGGAAACCGTTGCTGACTCAATTATGGAAGCGGAGTACATAGCTGCTTGCGATGCCGCAAAGGAAGCTGTCTGGATGAAGAAGTTCCTCATGGAGCTTCAGGTGGTTCCTACCATTGTTGATCCAATACCGCTGTATTGTGACAACAACGGCGCTATAGCTTTAACGAAGGAACCCAGGTCCCATCAGAAGTCCAGGCATATTTTGATGCGGTACCACCTGATCAGGAAGATCGTAGATCGCCGGGAGATCGAGGTGAAGAGAGTAAATACGGAAAATAACACTGCAGATCCACTCACGAAAGCCTTACCCCAGACTTAGTTCGAGCGGCTGATCGAGATGATAGGTCTTCGATATGCCAGTACATGGCCTTAGAGCAAGTGGGAGATTGTTAGTGTATATACCCTAGAGGCCATTACTGTATCATACTAGTTTGTATATTACTTGATGGAAGCTTGGGATATTCACAGTTGTATAGACAATCTTGCTCAAAATGGTAGTATGCTACTTGGTTTGTCTCTACTTCAATATGTGCATGTGTTTCTTTTAGCATATCGCTTATACATATTAGTAGAGCCTTAGGATCTTTACTTGATTAACAGCGTTGTGATGGCAATCACACTTGTGGGGGCTGGGTAATCTATAAGCACATCCTTATACAGGTCCCTAGTCGTAGGACTATTGAGACAGGGCATCGATACTCCGGAGTAGACTAGCGTATGCGCTTCTCATCCCAGTGTGGGAGATGGTCTGTCCCACAGCCGTCAGTACGTCGTACTTGAGATAGTATGCGGGTGCTCGTTAGGTTACGAGTACACTGGACATGACTCGTCGGGAACTGTTGTTTGGTATTATACCTATCGTCAGTTATCAGTTCCAAGGTGACATGAGTACAGCTTAGTCCGCTGACTTGACACTGTCACTTCGCCTCGAGTGTGTTCCCACTGTACTTTGATTACTACCCTACCACGGCTCAAAGGAGTCATGCAAATAGGTAGTAGTTGGGTGCAGTTCCGAAGCACTTGGAGGCAGTGACGGTTAGACAGGATTCGTCTCTCCCGGTATTGGGGGTTGACATCGCGTTGTGTCTAGAAGAGCCATTACACATAGTAGTCCATGGCCAGGGAAAGCGAGATATACTGGTAGGTTTCCAGTGTTATCTCAGGGTGTTTTGGGCTACACTCCGACACGACTTGTACCGCTATTAGGGGACTGACGTTTACCACCCCCTACGCCCACCATGCGATGTTCTCAGACGAACGGACCGGACTGTACGGAGATTGTCACATACAGGCTCAGTAGGAGTTCGAATGGGTTTACCTTATCGGCCTACTTATCGACATCTACCTGGGGACCGTTATGTACAGCTAGTGCCGCTTGCGGTCTGTAGTTAAACCCACTGCCAGTGTAGTGTCGAGTCTTCAGAGTCCAACACAGAGAGTTTTCCTGCACTGAGCGAAACGTGTAGAGGCCGTATGGTTTTACGGCAGGGCTACGATCACTTACGTGAACTTGTGTGCGTATGCTGTTCGGGTAGGCAATACTAGTGGGCTTTGGTTTAAGCCAGATCCTAGTATTGCGCAGATGGTTTTGTTTTGTCTTCTGTGCATTCGCATTCTACGGAATGCGGATGCGGGTGTGTATGCACAGTTGTGAGGAGCGAAGAGGAATGAGGTGCCTCATTAGGGTTTTGACAGTTGATTCGGTCAAAACCATAATGAGGCGGGCTCATTAGGGTTTTGTCAGTTGGTTCGGTCAAAACCATTATGAGCCGGGGACATTACTTACTAATCTTTTTAGTGATAATTATGTTATGGCTGATTGCTTTGACCATTTGACCGTACTTGACTTTGTTGACCGTTTGACCAAAGTTGACTAGCACCTTCATGTGAGGTCTAGATTCTTCATTGGTTTTCTTTTTCTTTTTATGATATGAAAATGGTCAAGTCAAGCTAGCCATCAACTTTATCTTGAAAAGATTAGTCATGATGATGTTGGTCTATTATTGAACCATGGTTCATTTTCTTAGTTCATTCTTGATTTCTCATTCTCTCTCTTAAGAAAATGAAATGAGAAAGCTCCATGGTTCTCCTTCATCTTCCTCCTCTTGAAAATTTCCTTTGATCTTATGTGTTGAGAGAAAAAGGATCCTAGTTGACAAGAACATCCATCTACTACTTCTACACAACCTAGGACATCAAGACTAGAGATCTTGTTGCCCTAGTTGCCTCTGCTCGAGGTGGAGCTCAGAGCACAACTCTCGGGTGGATCGTCTTCGACTCAAGAAGGCCGTGGATGTGACCAAGATCCGGATCGATCCTCGGAGCGTGGATGGACGAGCAGGACAGTAGAATGAAGACCCGTAGGACCAGTATCGTGAGGTATAATCTCTATGGCATAGTAGATAGCACCTCAAGTAGTTTGCTAGTTTGTCGTTTAGCAAAGATCCTTCTTTTAGTCCATGTTGCCTTTGTGCCAAAAATTGTTTTTCGCCGTTTCCGCCTCCCCGTAAGAACCGGGGTGAGCAACGTGGACTTACAGATGAAGTGCACTAAGGCGGAACACCGCTGCCGCGAGCACCCAAACGAATACTTTTGGCGACGGGGTTCTCCTACAGTCACTTGGTCGAGGCTATTGGGCATGGCTATCTATTAAGTTTACTCGGCGAGTATCCGTGTAAGCTACATGATTGCGACGGACTTTTGATCGCATCAAAATCCCATGGCAACCGATCATCTGAGACTAAACTGGTAGATTTATAACATTCAATTTAGTTATCTCATAACTACTTGTGGATTCCAAATATTGTATCACATTCTAGATAAATAGACAATGTTAACTTTCCGATCGAATAAACAAACACCCAAGATTTCCCAAATAGCTCAACACTTGAGCGGAGTTCAAAAAGTATCCATCACACGCCACAGTACCAATGGTCCAGCCATAGAAGGGTCAAACAAACGACTCACATGTGGCAACGCCGTACTGCCCAAAACCCTAAGGTTTTGAGGCGGTTCAGACGGTCGCGTTATCGAGTTAAGGTTTATCTTCTTCTAGAGGGTCCACCGCGTTACTTGCACGAGTTAGAACGTTCTTTAACTAAGGAAAAATCCAACACTTGGAAATTTACTGGCAGGGGAAAAAGTGAGTTATTGATATCCGTTCGAACTTTTTAACACGTTCTAAATTACCCGGAAAAACATAACGAAGTTAAACTTTCTGATCGAATCAACGAATACAAAAGATCTTCAGAAAACTTAACACTTGAGTAATATTAAATATTCCCAGATGCATGAAGAAATACATACGGATGTTGCTGTGAAAAATCCAACCCTAATACCCAATAACGGCCGTGGAACCGCCGCGCAAGTTATGGTATTGCCGCGGTTCCGCGGCGGCTTGAGGGAATTAGAGATACGTTTTTCACAGTAATCCTTAGAATTCCCTGCTTAATTTTCTGAGTATTTTTAATACGGAAAAAATCAACATTTTAAAAAATTTCCAGAGTGGGGGTGTATTGCGACGTTTCGGGGTTCAATCGGACTTTAAACTTCGTCTAGATTTCGCCTAAAGCTTTACCTTGGCTCTGATACCACTGTAGGGTTACTAGGAACTAGAACAAGGTTCTACAAGGCATCAACCATGCCAAAATCAATTTTTTCCTGTGCCGAACAACCCTAACCAAGATCTTAGACTAGAGATTAGGCGAAACAAAGAAAGTAAACAACTTTACTTCGAAGAGTTAGGGATTACAACCTTTGTAGTCCATTCCTTCACTTCTAAAGCTCCGTGTTGAGGTCCCTTCACTGCGATGATCGAGTACCCGGACTCTAGTGAGGCTCCATCAAGAGAAAGATGCAAGCTTGCTTCCGATCTTCAATAACAAAGATGATCTACCTTGAAGAAACTCAAACCCAAGCTCTTGCTTTGCTAATCAAGTATTAGTAAAGCAAACACCCTAATCAAAGTGGCAAGAATAGATGAGGATGATGAAGTACGAATTTAGCTCTCATTTGTTTTCAATTTCTCACTCATTTTCATCACTTAGGAAAAAGCTAGAAAGCTTTCCATCAAAAAGGAAGAAGAAGAAGAAGCAAATCAATTTGTGATGAATTGTGTGTGTGGTTAGAAATGCAAGCATGGGTTAAGAATGAAAACTTAACCCATGTAGAGAATTAACTATGGTAAAGGGTTGGATTGGGTTAAAGAAATATATTCACAAAATATCAATGTCAAAGTCAAAGCTTCAAGAAGCTTCATGCAAGCTTAACCCTAATCCAAACCCTAACCATATTTAAAATCCACAAAACATGTTGCATTTATAACCCTAACTTGTTACAATATTATATATCACATATACAATATTTATTGTAACAAAATAAAATAATACAATTAACATATATCACATATATATCAATGTATTACCCGAGTGAGAAAATGAATCTTTAAGTGAGCTTATATTAGTTAATAAAATTTAATATATCAAATATATAATTATACATTAAATTATCGAATCAACACTTGATCCGATAATCCGGCTATTTCACAAATAACCGACTAATATAATCTGTACCGATTCATCGAATCAACACTTGATCCGATGACCGGGCTGATATCAAATATCGCGAGAATAGAATACGATATCTCATATCGTATTATTCTCGGTCCCGCACATATCACATATGTGCTCCTACTCCGTTTTGTCTGAGTCAAGAAACCTCTGTGTAGGACTCTAAAGAATCGTCAATACGCCGGCAGTAGGTGATGATCATATCAAACACCCACGAGCTGCAAGCGGTCAGCTAAACATAACAGCTACCCAGGTATTGAGCGATCAGAAGATCAACAAACAAGCCTGTACATTCTCCTGCGAATCCAACCAGTAACACTCCCATACAGTCCGGTCTCTTCGTCTGATATGTCGCATATCTCGCCTGTGGGTGGTAGACGTCTGAACCTAGTAGCTTGATAAGTCGTGTCGATATGAGGTCTATAACAGTTAGAGAAACTACAGATAACACTTACCAGTAAATCTCAGCAACCCTGGCCAGGGATTTCCAGTTATAGCCAATCGAACACAGCGCAACATCAAATCCCTATACCAGGAGAGACGAAACCCCTCCTATCGCTCATTGCCTCCATGTGATTCGGGACTGTACCCAAAAGCCACCATTTTGCACGCCCTCTTGGACGTGGTATGATGGAAATCAAAGCACAGTGGGAATCACACAAGACTCTATGACGATCTCGGGTCTATAGACTAACCTGTACCAGTGTCACCAGAGAACTGCCATCTGACGTGAGGTATAATAGCATCTGGGAGTTCTCGGCGAGTCCGTCCAGTGTACCCAGTCTCCACTGAGCACCCGTATACCTTCTCTGATGTCAAACACCAATGGATATGGGATTATCCATCGCCCATCATACGGATCAAGAAGGGCATACGCGAGTCTACTCTGGAGTATCGATGCCCTTTCTCGGTACTCCCAGGACTAGGAACATTTGAAGGATGTACTTGGCGACTACACTGTCCCCACTAGTATGATCTGCATCATAGTCCTGGTAGTCAAGTACTCATCCTAAGGGTTTTATCAACATGTGACATAGAGACAATCAGAGTACATGTTACGATAAAGAGTAACCAGATAGCATACTATCATGTCGAGCAAGAAAGTCCTCCCTATATATGTCCAAGCATCCACTACAATATACAACGTATGTACAGTAATGGCCTCTAGGGCATACATATAACTAACATGTAGACACGAGATCGTCATAGAGTCTTTTGTGATTCCCACTGTGATTTTATTTCCACCATACCACGGTCAAGAGATCGTGCAAAAAGGTGGTTTTGGGGTACAGTCCCGAGTCACATGGAGGCAATGAGCGATAGGAGGGGTTTCGTCACTCCCAGTATTGGGAGTTGATGTCGCGCTATGCTCGATTGGCCATAACATGAAATCCCTGGCCAGGGTTGCTGAAATTTACTGGTAAGAGTTATCAGTAGTTTCTCGAACCATTATGGACCTTGCATCAGCATGCTTATCAAGCTATTGGGGTTTGACGTTATACCACCCCTAGGCGTTGATATGCGACATATCAGACGAAGAGACCGGACTGTACGGTACTGTTACTGATTGGATTCGCAGGAGTGTGAGCAGGCTGGCTTGTTGATCTTCTGATCGCTCAATACCCGGGTGGCCGTTACGTTTAGAAGACCGCTTGCGGCTTGTGGGTGTTTAATATGATCATCACCTACTTCCGGCGTATTGACGAGTCTTTAGAGTCCTACACAAAGATTTTCTGGTTCATGCGAAACGCAGTTGGTGCACATATGTGATATGTGCGGGACTAAGATTAATACGTGTATATGATACCGCATTCTATTCTCACGATATGTGATATCGGCCGGTTATATGTGATATTGCCGGATTATATGTGATATAGCGTCGTAAAACCTCCTTCGAAGGCCAAGTGCCTCGTGCTTGCCTCTATAGACAATGAATATCAGAGGAGGCACGAGAATATGGACCTAGAATCCATATTTCTCCTTACCAAGGAATTATATGGAAATAAATCTCGTATCGCAAGATACAAGACATCGAAGAAGCTATTTCAAGCGAGGTTGGCCGTCGAATCATCTGTAGAGGAACGCGTCCTTAAGATGATTGGCTACATTGAGGAGCTCGCGGACCTCGGGACCATGTTAGAGAATGAGCTGTATACAGACTTGATTCTCCAGTCCCTTCCTTCCACCTATGCCTAGTTTATCATGAATTTTAATATGCATGGTAAAGAAGTTGAACTTCCGGAACTCCTCAACATGTTGAGGAGTGCATAGGGCACCCTGCAGAAAGCAAGGGAAACACCCGCTCTGTCTGTTGGAGGAGCTTCCTCTTCTAGGTCCAAGGCGAAAGCCAAAAGAAAGAAAAAGAAGTCCCCTACCAAACCGAGAGGCGGTGTTAGTAAGGTGGAAGCCAAGGGAAAGGCAAAGGTAACGGGACCTACAGTGGCAAAGGAAAAGTACTTTTAATGTCATAAGAAAGGACACTGGAAGAAAGATTGCAGGGCTTGGAAGGCTAAGAACCAGGACCCGAAGCAAGTTGTGGCTTCGACTTCAGGTGTGTATGTAATTAAAAATTGTCTGTCAATTAACTCTACTTCCTGGGTATTAGATACCGGATCAGGATCTTATATCTGTAATTCTTTGTAGGCACTGAGAAGACATAGAGTTTTGAAGGTAGGTGATATGACCTTCAGAGTTGCCAACGGAGCAAGCATGGATGCTGTGTCCGTGGGGGAATATCACTTAGGATTGACTACTGGACATGTTTTGGTTTTGCGCAACTGTTATTTTGTACCCAGTTCGACTTGTAATATCATATCTGTATCTTTAATGTCTAAGAAAGGATATGATTTTGCATTTGTAAGCGATGCTGTAAACATCCACCTTAATCATAGTTTGATTGGGTCGGGTATATTAAGCAACGGTATATATGTGTTAAACCAACCGCAGATTTTCAATATCCAGAATACACATAAAAGAATGTCTCTAGAATTAAATCATGCTTTCTTATGGCATTGCAGACTAGGTCACATCAATGAGACAAGGTTAATTAAGTTACATAAAGAAGGGTATTTGGATCCGTTCGAATATCAATCTTATGCAACCTGTCAATCATGTCTCAAAGGAAAGATGACAAAGACTCCGTTCAATGGACACGGAGCAAGAGCGAGTGAGCTCTTAGGACTCATACACAGCGACGTGTGTGGTCCAATGTCTACACATGAAAGAAGTGGTTTTTCCTATTTCATTACTTTTACGGATGATTTCTCCAAGTATGGACATGTCTTCTTAATGAAGCATAAATCCGAGGCCTTTGAGAAATTCCAGGAATATAAGAATGAAGTGGAAAAAAAACCGGCAAAAGTATCAAGACACTAAGATCTGATCGAGGTGACGAATACTTAAGTGCCGAGTTCCTGGATTACCTAAAAGAGAATGGAATTCTCTCTCGGCTTACTCCTCCATACACACCACAACACGACGGTGTATCAGAGAGACAGAACCGAACCCTATTGGATATGGTACATTCCATGATGAGTAACACTGAGTTACCGCGATCATTCTGGGGCTATGCACTAGAATCAGCTGCATGCCTTTTGAACAAGGTTCCTACCAAGACTGTGCCTACCACACCATATCAGATGTGGAGTGGGAAGAAACCCTATCTTCAATACCTGAAGATATGGGGATGTCCTGCTTATGTCAAAAACCAGCATGAGGATAAACTCGAGGCACGCTCGGTACTGTGTAAGTTTGTGGGATACCTAAAGAACTCCAGGGGGTATCATTTCTATTACGCAGAGGAACAAAAGGTTTTTGTTTCTTGTCATGCCCACTTTCTGGAACATCAGTTTTTAGAAAAAGAAACAAGTGGGAGGGCAATAGAACTGGAAGATGTTCTAGAACCACAAGCTATTACTGAAAGCTTGGTGGAACTAGAAGTTTCAAAAGAACAGGATATGCCCGCACCACTTCGCAGGAGTAGTAGGCTGTCTCATCCACCTGAAAGATACTACAGTTTTCTCATAGACGGGGATAGAGAGGATTGCATCATTGATAATGATGAGACGACTAACTTCCAGCAGGCCATTCAGAGCACTGACTCGGTAAAATGGCTGGATGCAATGAGGATCGAGATGGAGTCCATGTACGCCAACAATGTATGGACTTTGGACATTTCTCCAGAAGGGGTAAAACCCATAGGATGCAAATGGATCTTCAAAAAGAATATTGGTGTAGATGGACAGGTTGAAACCTATAAGGCTAGACTTGTTGCAAATGGATTTCGTCAAAGCCCTTGTTTGGACTATGACGAAACCTTTTCTCCAGTGGCTATGCTCAAATCCATTCGGATCCTTCTTTGCATTGCTGCCTTCCACGATTATGAGATTTGGCAGATGGACGTAAAAACCTCTTTTCTAAATGGAAATTTAGAGGAGTGTGTCTATATGCACCAGCTAGAGGGTTTCATTCAGAGTGGGAGCAGCGGGAAAGTGTGCAAGTTGCTTAAGTCCATTTTTGGAATGAAGCAGGCATCGCGGAGTTGGAAAATCTGTTTTGATGAGACGGTCAAAGAATTTTACTTTATCAAAAATCCAGATGAGCCATGCATTTATAGTAAGATTGTAGCACGAACTGTTGTATTCCTCGTCTTGTACGTGGATGACATTCTCTTGATAGGAAATGACATTCCTATGCTACAATCTGTCAAAGGGTTCTTGTCACACAGGTTCTCCATGAAAGAACTGGGTGATGCCTCTTACATTCTGGGGATCCAGATCTATCGTGATAGATCTAAAAGGATGTTGGGACTTTCGCAGTCCAGGTACATCGACACCATACTGAAAAGATTCATTATGGAAGATTCTAAGCGCGGTAATTTACCGGCTTGTCATGGAATCACCCTCTCCAAAGAGATGTCTCCCAAGACTGATTTGGAAAGGGATCGCATGTCTATTATACCATACGCTTCTGCGGTAGGCTCTATAATGTATCCAATGTTGTGTACCAGACCAGATGTAGCTTATGTACTGAGCATGGTAAGCCGGTATCAGTCAAACCCTGTGGAGAAGCACTGGATAGCGGTAAAGAACATTCTCAAGTACCTGAGAAGGACTAAGGAAATGTTCTTGGTTTACGGCGGAAAAGACCTCGAGCTCGAGGCCTTTCCTGATTCTAGTTTCCAGAGGGACATGGATGACTCCAAATCCATGTCGGGTTATGTCTTTACCCTCAATGGAGGGGCGGTCTGTTGGAAGAGTTCCAAACAGGAAACCGTTGCTGACTCGACGATGGAAGTGGAGTATATCGCAGCTTCTGATGCCGCAAAAGAAGCAGTCTGGATGAAGAAGTTCTTAACAGAACTTCAGGTAGTTCCGTCCATTGTTGATCCAATACCTCTGTATTGTGACAACAATAGGGCTATAGCTTTAGCGAAGGAACCCAGGTCCCATCAGAAGTCCAGACACATCTTGAGGCGGTATCACCTGATCAGGGAGATCGTGGATCGCCGGGAGATTGACGTTCGGAGGGTTGCTACAGAGGATAACACTGCAGATCCATTCACAAAGGCCATCCCTCAGATGCAGTTCGAGAGGCTATTCGAGATGATAGGTCTACAATATTCCAGCACATGGCCTTAGTGCAAGTGGGAGATTGTTAGTGTGATATGCCTTAGAGGCCATTATTGTATAGTACTAGTTTGTATATTACATTTTGGAAGCTTGGGATATATGCTCGGATTTATAACAGTCTTGCTCAAGATGGCAGTATGCTATTTGGTTTGTATCTATCTTAATATGTGTATATGTTTCTTTTAACGTATCACTAATATATATTGATAGAGCCCTTATGATCTTTGCTTGACTACCGGTGTTGTGATAGCGGTCACACTTGTGGGGGTTAGGTAGTCTATAAGCACATCCTTATACAGGTCCCTGGTCATAGAATTATCGAGACAGGGCATCGATACTCCAGAGTAGACCGGTATGTACGCTTCTCATCCCAGCAGGGGAGATGGTTTGTTCCACAGTCATCAGTACGTTGTACTGGAGATATTACGCAGGTGCTCGTTAAGTTACGAGTACACTGGACAGGACTCGCTGGGAACTGTTGGTTGGTACTATACCTATCGTTAGTTAACAGTTTCCAGGTGACATGAGTACAGCTTAGTCCGTTGACTTGACACTGCTGCTTCGCCTCAAGTGTGTTCCCACTGTTCTTAGATTACTACCCTACCACGGCTCTATTGAGTCGTGCAAACGGGTAGTAGTTGGGTGCAGTCCCGAAACACTTGGAGGCAGTGGCAGTTAGATAGGATTCGTCTCTCCCAGTGTAACATTTCAGAAAATATAAAATATTATTTTTGGAATTTAATATTAAAATAATATATTTCCCGAAAACTGCCCGATTTGCGAAATTGTGGTTTTCGAAAATGGGTATAAATATATACTAATAATTGTGAAATAATTGGAAATTTAAATGATTTATTCATTTAAAAATATATTTGAAGGATTTCATATTTTTAAGATTTATTTTATGAAGTTAAAATGAAAACCCAATTAGTGCACTGCTAATCACGATTAGGCCAAATCCGGGTTTTTACAGTTTTCCGTGGCTAATGCACCATGTCATGTTGCATTTGGTTACATGTTGTCGTATTTATTTTGTTTTATGGGTATTATGTGATTTGGTTTTAAAGGAGGAAAGAAAAGAAAAAGACAAAAGGGCAAAAGGGTAATTAGTGAGAGAGTGGGTGAGAATAAGAGAGGAGAGAGAGAGGGCTACCACATTCTCTTCCTCCACCATTCTGCATCTCCTTCTTCATCTCCTCAAGATCACTTCCCTCCACCTTCACCCCAAGAAACCATCTCCAAATCTCCAACAAAACCCTAAACCCCTTTCATTAAAAGTGATCCCCTCTTCACCCTCTACACAATAGACCAAGCAAACTAGGATTTTGACAACATTGGGGTGCTAGGGTTTTTCATGGGCTGCCCAAGTGAGGTATAAATTCTTCCATCTAGTTTAATTTGGAGACTAATAGCACCTTATAGTAGTTTAGAGTTAAATTGGTATTGATTAGTGAGGTTAGAAAATTTCTAGAGAAGGATTAGGGTTTGAGTGGTGTTGTGGTGATATAGTGGCTGTTAACAAGGCTTGAGTGATGTTTTTACTGACCTAGAACAGAGAATAGAACCCAAAACACAGACTTAGAAACCCCGACATCGGATAATTGTGTGAATTGAGGGTATTTTGGAATCTTCGAACACCCGGGGACCCTAAAACTTATTTAGCGATTACTATGAGTCATGCTGGCAACCTAGAACCTACCCTGAACACTAGAGCTTCAAACCCCCTACCCAGGCCGCAGATTTAATCATTTGGCCGGCAAATTGCGGCCTTGGTACTTCCAAATTGACTCGTACTTGTTCTGTAGCTCCTATATCAGTAAATTAGACCCTCCATATGTGCAGAATTGACCAATTTGGCCTAGGGTAAAATCTGGAGCATGTTTTCGAAGTTTCTAGTTTCGTTTTGTGACTTTTAATGAATTGGCATTTGGTATTTATTTGTGTGTTCCATCGTGTGGCGTTTTAACGTCAACCACGAGGGTTATTTGGTCATATTTTGCATGCGACGCTATAGGTTTTAACCAATGTGAGATACGCGTGCCGATTTGGTTTTCATGTGCAATTTCAATTTACGATATTATGTGTGATGTGTAGGTACCCCCACATAGACTTTGAGACGACGAGGATGAGCATGGCGTCATCGACTCCAGAAAGCGAGGGTCAGGAGAGTAGATTTATATCTACGGGGGAAGTCGGGTGGATGGCGTATAGCACCTCCACAATTTCATAAGATTTTGATGCGAAGTGGTATAGATATACATATATGAGTTATTGTGAGATATGAACCTTAGCAAGAAAAGCATTAGGAGATCATGGGATAGTGTTAGCGAGGTTTGAAGAAAAGGATTTGGTTGGGTTCTTAGTCGGAAACCGTAGAGTAAGGTTGACAAACACACACGTGCATATGTTTATATGTATGTATATATATGGATGCGTTGGTGTATATAAATACATACACTTATATTCGGTTGATGAGGATAATATATGGTATTTGGAGATGAGTCGATGAGGATTGGGCATGGTGCCATGAGATCGGTGGTGTGATTCGGTTCGTACTAAGAGATACGACATGATAGTATAGCGGATCTTTAGGCGATGTGTTTCAGACACACACTTATATTTGTTGATGGTATCAGTTGGTACTAGACTTAGATCTGTACCCCAGTTCATGAAATATGATGATAAGGATACCAATTGAGTAAAGAGATAAATTTGATATTTGACCCGTACCCAGATTTGGGATGCGATATGATAGATTTACCGTACGAGATATAGTTATGATGTTAGATCCGCACTCTTGACTCGAGGATGTCATATTATTTATTGTATCGTACGTTATACTATTGAGGCGAGATCACCCACTACTAGATATATAGATCGACTTAGAATTAGGTGGATTCCCTTACCCTTTTGACTGGGCTCGAGTCATACTCATTTTCAAAAGTGGAGAATCGTGAGTATTTCAAATACCAAACTGTATGACTCGTATATTAGGTAGGTATATTTTTCAGGGTTGCTGTTACTACATCACTTTCTCTATATTTATGATGTTTCATCTCATTGCATGCTTGTACATATGTTATCTGTAATTATTATGAAACTCTGCTATCAGGACACCAATACCATTACCGATGATGCATATGTTCCATGTACACCTGCTGGCTGGCTCACACACATCATAATCGGTAATTGGCATGTCACGTACACTTTAGAGAATATTATTTCATTGACATAGCTTGCTAGCTGATACTTGCAATATGTTATCGCTTTCATATGCTAAGTTTAACTATTGCACTCATTGTATGATATCAGATGCATTCATATATTCATTGGTTATGAAATATGATGGAGATTTATGTCGGTTTTCACTTTTTATTGACATGGTGATTTGATGATTTCGGATCCTTCTTAAGATTTTCAGGATTTGGAAACCGCATGTGAAAGTTTATTAAACTGATGAATTGTTTTAAAGAAAAAGATGCGGCTTTCCTTGATATGATGAGTATTGTCCACCACGATGTTTTCTCGGTTCTGAGATGGTTTTCGAGACCCGATTCGAGGGGTTGGATGAACCGTCTGCGGGTACATGGCGGACCCGGTATGGTACCCCGGGGTAAGAAGCTCGAGTTGTAGACGATGAGCCCGGCAGGGGCAGACTGCCTACCAGTGATTGTTTTGCAAGGCGGATATCTGGAGGATACCGTTCGTAGTCGTGTAATTGATGATATGGGCCGATCCGGACTGACGGAGCCGGAGGTATTGAGATATTGAGATTTGAGACACTGAGATATTGAGATTTGATGATACTGGCCAGTCCGGATAGCCGGAGCTTAAGATATTGAGGTTTATGTTTTGTGTCGATGCTTGACAATGATTTCTCTGTTGATTTCATTGATGATACTCGATTTATATACATACAGAAATCTCATTAAATAAAGAAAACAGTTGTCTCATTCATGATATATTCTGTTTCCATTAGTAATGCATTCATACATCATTTATCTGATGTGTTGCTATCTGAGGCACTGATATGAGCACGAGGTATTGCACTTATGTGTAGATGGATCAGGATATTTATTTGAGGATATTACTTGATATGACCTAGGATCGCGTCATACATTCGATTTCTGCTCTGTGATATTTTCTACTTACGAGTTGCCAACTCACCCTCGTTGTGCCACAGTTTCTTGCAGGTTTTGCCATACAGGTTTCTTGACGGCTTGCTGGCACACTGCTTTCATTTCGGGTGATTGCTTTGGTAGGTTGGTTAACTTGCATCGTGACCACCATTGTACATTTATTATTTCAGTTGTATCTAGTAAACTCCATCAACCAGATTTGTATATTTGATAGAGATAGAAGACCGGTGTATATTCTTTCGACCTTAGAGTCGCGCGCTGTATTATTATGGTTTTTCTCTGGTTTTCTTGATGATAATGGGCTTTCTTTTGAGTTTTGATCCTCGCCCTTCGGCGTTGTATATTATATTTCTTGCGTAGTTTTGTCCGCCCTTTTGGCGAAGAGCTAGCTCCCGCTTGTGGATGCCTTATTCATTATAATACTTTATCTGGTTTTGTACCCGTTTGGGGTCGGTATTTACAAAGGAAACTCTGCCGAAATTTTCAGAAAAGACTTGAGATTTTAAAAATACATACTTCGGCTTATGTTGTTAAACTACTTGCTTTAAATTGGTTTTCCCTTCACCCTACTGCTTCACTGGTTTAGATTTCTGGGTTTTGGCTTACTTAGATTACGTACGCCTTGAGACGTTTCGTAATTTAGGTGCCTGTCATGTTCCTTGCTTTTCGGGTCATGACAAAGTTGGTATCAGAGCGTTAGGTTTTACCTTCTGAGTGTAGGATGACCCTTGGTGTATGGAGTAGGTGACTTAAGAAGAGTGACGTACCGTGGGTATGTTCCGCGGCATACTTACGATACGATACTCCGCTTAAGAAACCTTAGGATGTACATTTCCTTGCACAGCATTATATTCATTCCTATGATCTATCCTCATCGGTACCAGTTATGGTTTTGTTACCACGATTACACGGGCAGAGAGAGCTACGGCTAGAGTTGCGTCAGCACGAGCTCATCACGGACGAAGACTGACCAGGGCATGATTCCAGGGACATACGATTTGCATAGATGCGTCGGTTAGTTGTATTTTTGCGCCATGAGCGTTTGACGGATCGCTTCTACGAGATTTCTCGGACGTGCAGATCAGCACCAGAGGATTTGGGCTACCGCTAAAGGCCAGCCAGGATGTGATGACCGTCAATGCACCGATTATCTTGATGATTGAGGCACTGTTCAGCATGCGGACGAATGAGCCAGTTGTTACTGTGAATGATGAGATATCGCCCTAGATGTTTGAAGCTAATGCCGCACGAGTTATACTTCGATATATGGTAGAAGATCGCTAGTCACCAAAGATAGAAAACTAGGACATGTGATTCATTGCCTACTCCGATGCGAGGTCGTCAGATTGATTGATTCCATCTAGAGACGACTTCACACAGGTGTGTTGAGAGTCGATAGAGACGATCGAATATCAGGAACCCATTTTCCAAGTTTAAAGTATTCGGAAAGCAATGCTAGTAATTTTACGGACCTCTAGAAGAATGAAACCCTAACTCGATATAATGACCATGAGAATGCTTCAAAACCTTAGGGTTTACAGCAGTTCAGCGGTACCATTAATGAGGCTTGGGTTTGCCCTTCTACGGTTGGTCCATAGGTGCTGTAGCATATATTCAATACTACTAAACTGTACTCAAAACGTTGAGCTCTTGGGGGATTATGGAAGCTTGACGAATCGATCAAAAAGTTCAACATCATTCGGATATCATGTGATGGGATACATTGCTTGGGAGACTCCATATACGAGTATAGCCGTTGGAGCGCAGTCCATGCAGCCACGAAGAGACGAGTTTGAATCAGTCGACGTTGGAGGAAAGTGGAGCAAGTGGTTCATACGAGATCTTGAAGAGATGACGTTCCACTCCGCTGACATCAGAGATGTGATACGCATGCAGAGGCGTTGTATATGGATATATCTTCCAGAAGGAGTCACGATGAGTTTGCAGCCGTTCCGGAACAAGAAATAGATTTAGTAAAGGATGATAACTTCTGGGCAGTTCGGCAGAAACGAGATTTGGGAGATACCCCGACAAGATCTTTCTGGAATACAATACGAGAAGACCTGGACCCAGGATCGGTCATAGTACGCACACCCAGTAGGCCAGAGTTTGACTTCGTCGACGAGATAGTTGGCCAGAGATCTTTAGAGGATGTTCCCAAGCGGGACTATTTCCATCGTTATTCCATATTGGGCCATTGAGCCGAGGAGCTATATATCTAGCAATTCACAGGGAGAGACAAGAGCCTAAAGGCACCAGGCGCCAGACCATGAACAGGAGGCAGGTAGATATCTTGCTATGCTAGCTTTGGATGCGCCGACACCTTCTTGACTGTGAAGGAAGGACCTATCGACGACAGTGTTTACGATCTGGGATTTGGTGATTCGAATATCACGTATCCGTCATTTTTGGATTTCGGTATTTTGGGCGATTTGTTTGCATGATTGAGATTTTTGTAAACTACGGTTGCACTTGACTTCGGTTTGATGTCATTCGAGAGCTTGATTTTTCTTTCATGCCTATGATATGCATGTGATTTGACTTGTGCTTTCGGCATAGTTTTCATGCGCTTTTAGCGTTTTGATTTGATTTTTTGCACGTTGATGCACATGGTTGTGAGATTATATAACGCGGTATACCTGATTTGGATTGAGGTTTATTGTATACCGTCGATTTCGATTATGATATTGATGTTGATTTCGTGCACTCTCTGCACTTAATTTGGATTCTTGTGCATACTTGGGCGCTTGATACGATTTTGGTGCACGCTAGATGCACTAAATCGAGATTTTCGTGCTTATCAGATACTCCTGGTATTGCTATCAGGCACACACTGTTGCCCTTGATAGGTGTTTTTGTGCACACCCGTTGCACTTAGATTTTGTTTCCGTGCGCATGTATGGCACATTCATTGATTTCGATTTCCGTGCGCACCAGACGCACGTAGCAGTCTTTTATACCTTTTGGGATTGATTTTCCTTTGAGCAGTATGTTTTACGATATTTACTATTTGATAAAGTAGCTGAGCAGGACTAGTCCGAGGGTAGTACCTGAATATATTTTTGCATCCATTGATAGCTATCGAAGGAATTTCCAAAAAAGAGCTATAGTCTCAGTATTTACCTACGTGTCCGAGATGACACGAAACATTTTATAAAGAAAACCCTTCTAGCATTGTTTTCAAAATGGTGGGTCGTGTATATTAAACAAGGGGTATATATACATAGCTATTTTCTTTCTATAGACGTCCGCCACTGTGCAGTGATACGCGCATCGCACAGCGATTTGAAAAGAGTTGGCATGCATTTCTTTTAGATGTTTTGATGAATTTACCACGATAATTACATGTATAGTTTGATGTATTTCATATTGTTTTGAGTTTCCTTTTGAGTTTTGTACTCGTTTTGCAGGTGCACGCGATGCGCTGTAGTGATTTTATATCTTCCGTGATTTCAGAGTCCCGTTGATTTGATCTGATTATTGAAATGTTTTAGAATTTATGGGATTAAATTTAAATTCGGGGACCGAATTTATTAAAGGGGGGATGATTGTAATATTTCAGAAAATATAAAATATTATTTTTGGAATTTAATATTAAAATAATATATTTCCCGAAAACTGCCCGATTTGCGAAATTGGGGTTTTCGAAAAAGGGTATAAATATATACTAATAATTGTGAAATAATTGGGAATTAAAATGATTTTTTCATTTAAAAATATATTTAAAGTATTTGGCATTTTTATGATTTATTATATGCAGTTTAAATGAAAACCCGATTAGTACACTCCTAATGGCGATTAGCCCAAATCCGTGTTTTTACAGTTTTCCTTGGCTAGTGCACCATGTCATGTTGAATTTGGTTACATGTTGTCGCATTTGTGTTGTTTTATGGGTATTATGTGATTTGGTTTTAAAGGAGGAAAGAAAAGAAAAAGACAAAAGGGCAAAAGGGTAATTAGTGGGAGAGTGGGAGAGAATAAGAGAGGGGAGGGAGAGGAGGCTGCCACATTCTCTTCCTCCACCATTTTGCATCTCCTTCTTCATGTTCCCAAGCTCACTTCCCTCCACCTTCACCCCAAGAAATCATCTCCAAATCTCCGACAAAACCCTAAACCCCTTTCATTAAAAGTGATCCCTCTTCACCCTCTACACAATGGACCAAGCAAACTAGGATTTTGACAACAAAGGGGAGCTAGGGTTTTTCTTCGGTTGCCGAAGTGAGGTATAAATTCTTCCATCTAGTTTAATTTAAAGAATAATAGTACCTTATAATAGTTTAGAGTTAAATTGGTATTGATTAGTAAGGTTAGAAAATTTCTAGAGAAGGATTAGGGTTTGAGTGGTGTTGTGGTGATATCGTGGCTGTTAACAAGGCTTGAATGATGTTTTTACTGTCCTAGAACAGAGAATAGAACCCAAAACACGGACTTAGAAACCCCGACATCGGATAATTGTGTGAATTGTGAGGGTATTTTGGAATCTGCCAACACCCGGGGACCCTAAAAATTATTTAGCGATTACTATGAGTCATGCTGGCAACCTAGAAGCTATCCTGAAACCAGAGCACCAAACGCCCTACCCAGGCCGCAGATTTAATCATTTGGGCCGCAAATTGCGGCCTTGGTACTTCCAAATTGACTCGTGCTTGTTTTGTAGCTCTTATATCAGTAAATTAGACCCTCCATATATGCAGAATTGACCAATTTGGCCTAGGGTAAAATATGGAGCATGTTTTCCAAGTTTCTGGTTTCTTTTTGCGGCTTTTAATGAATTGGGATTTGGTATTTGTTATTGTGTTCCATCGCGTAGCATTTGAACGTCAACAACGAGGGTTATTTGGTCGTGTTTTGCATGCGAGGCTATAGGTTTTAACCTATTTGAGATACGAGTGCCGATTTGGTTTTCATATGCGATTTTGATTTATGATATTATGTGTGATGTGTAGGTAGCCCCATATGGACTTAGAGACGACGAGGATGAGCATGGCGTCATCGACTCCAGAAAGCGAGGATCAGATGAGTAGATTTATATCTACGGTGGATGTCGGGTGGATGGCGTATAGCACCCCCGCAATTTCATAAGATTTTGATGCGAAGTGGTATAGATATACATATATGGGTTATTGTGAGATATGAAACTTAGCAAGAAAAGCATTAGGAGATCATGTGATAGTGTTAGCGAGATTTGAAGAAAACGATTTGGTTGGGTTCTTAGTCATGAACCGTAGAGTAAGGTTGACAAACACACACGTGCATATGTTTATATGTATTTATAAATATGGATGCGTTGGTGTATATATATATATACACACACTTATATTCGGTTGATGTGGATAGTATATGGTATTTGGAGATGAGTCGATGAGGATTAGGCATGGTGCCATGAGATCGGTGGTGTGATTTAGTTCGTACTAGGAGATACGACATGATAGTATAGCGGATCTTTAGGCGATGTGTTTAAGACACACACACTTATATTTGTTGATGGTATCAGTTGGTGCTAGACTTAGATCTGTACCCCAGTTCATGACATATGATGATAAGGATACCAGATGAGTAAAGAGATAAATATGATATATGACTTGTACCCAGATTTGGGATGACGTACGATAGATTTACCGTACGAGATATAGTTATGATGTTAGATCCTCACTTTTGACTCGAGGATGTCATATTATTTATTGTATCGTATGTGATACTATTGAGGCGAGATCACCGACTACTAGATATATATAGATCGACTCAGACTTAGGTGGATTTCCTTACCCTTTTGATTGGGCTTGAGTCATACTCATTTTCAAAAGTGGAGAATCGTGAGTATTTTAAATACCAAACTGTATGACTCGTATATTGGGTTGGTATATTTTTCAGGGTTGCTGTTACTACATCAATTTCTGTATATTCATGATGTTTCATCTCATAGCATGCTTGTACATATGTTATCTGTAATTATTATGAAACCCTGCTATCCGGACACCAGCACCATTACCGATGATGCGTATGTTCCACGTACACCTGCTGGCCGGCTCATACACATTATCATTGGTAATTGTCATGTCACGTACACTTCAGAGAATATTATTTCATTGACATAGCTTGCTAGCTGATACTTGCAATATGTTATCGCTTTCATATGATAAGTTTAACTATTGCACTCATTGCATGATATCTGATGCATTCATATATTCATTGGTTATGCAGTATGATTGAGATTTATGCCAGTTTTCGCTTTTATTGACATGGTGATTTGATGATTTCGGATCCTTCTTAAGATTTTCTGGATTTGGAAACCGCATGTGAAAGTTTATTAAACTGACGAATTGTTTTGAAGAAAAAGATACGGCTTTCCTTGATATGATGAGTATTGTCCACCATGATGTTTTCTCGGTTCTGAGATGGTTTTCGAGACCCGATTCGAGGAGTTGGATGAACCGTTTGTGGATACATGGTGTACCCGGTATGGTAGCCCGGGGAAAGAAGCTCGAGTTGTAGACGATGAGCCCGGTAGGGCCAAACTGCCTACCGGTGATCGTTAGGCGCGGTGGATATCCGGAGGATACCATTCGTGGTCGTGTGATTGATGATATGGGCCGATCCGGACTGACGGCGCCCGAGGTATTGAGATATTGAGATTTGAGACACTGAGATATTGAGATTTGATGATACTGGCCAGTCCGGATAGCCGGAGCCTGAGATATTGAGATATTGAGATTTATGTTTTGTGTCGATGCTTGACACTGATTTCTCTGTTGATTTCATTGATAATAATCGATTTATATACATACCGAAATCTCATTAAATAAAGAAAACGGTTGTCTCATTCACGATGTATTCTGTTTCCATTAGTAATGCATTCATACATCATTTATCTGATATGTTGCTATCTGAGGCACTGACATGATCATGTGGTATTGCACTTATGTGTAGATGGATCAGGATATTTATTTGAGGATATTACTTGATATGACCTAGGATAGTATCATACATTCGATTTCTGCTCTGTGATATTTTCTACTCACGAGTTGGCAACTCACCCCCGTTGTGCCACAGTTTCTTGCAGGTTTTGCCGTACAGGTTTCTTGACGGCTTGCTGGCACACTGCTTTCATTTTGGGTGATTGCTTTGGTAGGTGGGTTCATTTACATCGTGACCACCATTGTACATTTATTATTTCAGTTGTATCTAGTAAACTCCATCAACCAGATTTGTATATTTGATAGAGATTGAAGACCAGTGTATATTATTTCGACCATAGAGTCGTGCGCTGTATTATTTGTTGGATATAGTGCCCTCAAAGTCAATTATTGGATCGTAGGCACGTGATTGCAATGATTGAGGGAGGACCTATACCGGCAGGACAGTCTTACTCGAGATGATAGTAAGCTATCTGGTTTATCTTTATCGTCGTGTACTGATTTAGGTGACATGATATGTATCACTATTACACGTTGATAGAGCGCATAGGATTCTTGCTTGACTACCAACAGTATGATGGCGATCATATACTTGAGAGTTGGGTTGTCTATAAGCACATCCTTAAGAGTGGTCCCTAGTCGCGGGAGTTTCGAGATTGGGCAACGATACTCCGGAGTAGACTAGTGTATACAGTTAAGAACCCGATGAGGGGCGATGGCCAGTCTCACAAGCCATTGGTGTCAGCTGGTTCACCTAAGATGTATACAGGCGCTCATTGAGTTATGAGTACACCGGACAGGACTCGCCGGGAACATGCTAGCTGGTTATTAAAACCTGTCGTTAGATAGCAATTCCCTGGTGACATGTGTACAGGTTAGTCCATCGACCTGAGATCGTCATTTGTCTCGTGTGAGTTCCCACTATGCTTTGATTATTACCTTACCACGGCTCAAAGGAGTCGTACAAACAGGTTTTGGTTGGGTACAGTCCCGAGCCACATGGAGGCAGTGAGCGGATCGGTAGGGGATTAGTCTCTCCCAACATTAGGGGTGAGATCACGCTGTGTTTAGGAGAGCCATTATACAAAGTCCATGGCCATGGCAAGCGAGATTTACTGGTAGGTATTCCAGTAGTATCTCAGGTGTTTTGGGCTACACTCCGACACGACCTATACCGCTTTTGGGGGTCTGACGTTTACCGGCTCCCTAGGCCTGATATGCGATACTCATAGACGAACGGACCGGACTGTACGGATATTTTCACACATAGGCTCAGTAGGGTTCCAGGATGAGTTCGCTCATTAGACTCCCTTTCACTCAGTACATGGGCAGCCGTTACGTACAGCTAGTACCACTGACGGCTTGTGGTTAAACCCACTGCTGGGGTATTGATGAGTCTTTAGAGTCCCCCACAGAAAGTTTCCCAGTTTAGGCGAAACGTTGTAAAGGACGTATGGATTTATGGCAGGGTTCGAACATACGCGTGCACTTGTGCACGTGTCATGGTTCGGATGGATAATACTAGCGGGTTTTGGTTTACGCCGGATCCTAGTATTATACTGTGTAGATTTTGTCTCATTCCATTTGTATACAGTCGGAATACAAATGCGGGTATGTATATACTGTTACGGGGTTATCCCGTAATTTGTTACGGGATTGTTTTTGTAAGTTGCCAGTCTGCATTCCATTTTGGCCATTTTCCTTTCTTCCCTTCTTGGCTGAAATCCTTGTGTTGTTGAAGGGGGCTTATTTGCAAACGTGAAATTAGTGAAGGGAGGGGTTTTCTGTAGCGAGGGGGGCTCCAGTAGCCTCTTTAATGTTTCTAGATGATCATGACTCATTTCTTTGCATGGTGACATTTGTGGCTTTGCATGTATGCATGGTTGCTTCACGGGAAGTGGCATTTTTCCTTATGGTCACCTTGCTTTCTCCTACACTCACCCCCTTCCCCATTTTGATTTCCAAGCAACCATTTTCTACAAGTGGCCGAGCACTTGAGTGTGGGCAATGGCTGAATTTGGTTTCCTCACTACACAAAATCTCCTTTGCACAAAAATCCTTTGCTCATTTTCATCTCCATCTAAAATGGCAACTTCCATTAACCTTGAGACAAAGTGTTCTACGTATATTCTACAGCAACCTTGGAAACGTCGGCTAGCGAATTTCGTGTCCGAGTTGCCTCGGTTCAGAGGCGGGAGCCCGTAAAAAGACTTCTTGATGTGGTGCCCTTCCGACGAGGAGACCGGAGATCGGAGATACCGCGAGGAGCTAGGGATGGTGGCTAAAGACCGAAGGACTCGGATCGATCGGTATAGCCTTTCTCACTTCTTAGTAGTTAGCTAGTTTAGTGTTAATGGTTCGATACGGGTCAAAGACTACGATAGCGTCGGTTTCCTAAAAAGTTTTGTTTCCGCATTTGGCCTCTGAAAGACGGCCGGGGCGCTACTGTAGACTTACACAGGTATCAGAGCCACGCCATTAACCATTACTAGCTTGTTCTAACTTGTTTAAAATATCGATCGGACGAAATTTCCAAAAATGCAATTCCAAGTTCAATGTTTCTGTCGAAATTTTTTTGTCGTCGAAAAAGAATTTTTAGTGTTTCAGAAAATCAGGCAGGCTTTTCTAAGACCACTATAAAAATTTTGTAGCATGATACCTCTGTAGCGCCGCGGAAACGCGGCCATACCCACGTTTTGGCCGCAGTTCTACCGCAGTGTTAGTGTTTCAGTGCACTAAAATTTTCCTTTGGGGCTTGAACATGGAATTGTGGTTTCTGGAATTTTTAGTTTTGGCCCAGATTATTTTGAGTGCTGGATTTGTACTTAGGGCCCGCTTCGAGAAATTTTGTCAATCGAGATTTTAAATATGTTAGTTTATAGTGCATTACATTATTATCTGTGACCGTGAATGTCATTCGATCGGTAAATCTTGTATAATTGCTATAGCTCTTTTAGACAGATTTGCGAACGTGACATTCACGTTGATATTCTGTGTTGTGCTGTGATGTTGCGGATTTGTCGTGGTGGATAGCTTGCGTACAATGGTAGTGCAGTTTGGATATATTTGTACATTTGATATTGCGGGGCGAGCGTCCGACATGTGGACTGCCGTCACCGCCTGTTTGTATATATTTTTCTTCTCTGTACTAGGATTACCCCGCGGTGGAGTGCATGGATAGTCGGGTTCTAGAGGGCAACAGGCCCGCATCTCATGGCTTTGAGACGGAAGGGCTTCACTGTAGAATTGGCGGGCTATTCGCCGCACTCGTAGGGGTTATAGGTTAACCCAAAGAGGGGTGCTCAAGTTACCGGATTCCGTGAAGTGCTGGGTGGTCCATTCACGATGCTGAAGGGGGCTGCCTCGCTTCTGGCTTTGGCGGGTAACTTGCCGCACCCATAGGGGTCTAGGATTACATTGCACAGGCTATCCACACGACAAGGGGAACGTCGGGTTTCAGTTGCGGCTCTATGAAACCCGGGGCTCCCAGTATATCTGTATTGTTCTGTGATGCTTATTACTTTTCTGTGATGTTGCATTTTATCATGCCTTGAGCGATTATTATATATTGCTATATATATAGTAGTAGATGTTGTATATGTTTTACACCTGCGCTTGTCCAGTCCCCGCTCTGTCGTTAGTTAAGTAACCTAACGGGTGATGATGGGACGCAGTGGCGAATGCGGATGGCATATACGTACATTTTATTTTCGTTCTTTATTGGTGTGATTAATTGATGGGACTGCGTTGATTCGTATCAATGCAAGGAAAACAAACCTATACAGAAGTTATTGGAACATTTTTCAAAAAGCTGTTATTACAAGGACGTTCTCATTTGTTATGCATAGAGGTATTCGGTTATGAATATCCAGCACCTCAATCAACGGGTCAAGGTCCGAGATCCCTTCACCGGGAGTGACCCCTTGGACAGAGGTTTGCGTCAGGGTAATAACTTGACTCTAGTCGATTACTTTTTGCTTTGCATCACAGTATTCAGTTTGGAATATCCTGCACCTCATACTACGTGGAAAGAGCCGAGATCCCTTCACCGGGAGTGACCTCTTTAGCAAAGCTTTTCGCCACTATATATTTATAAAAGCTATCCGGTTCCTTCAACGATATCAAGTTCATTACGTTAAAGGTTTTTCGCCAAAAACCATTCGTAGCCCTACGTCATTACAGACGGGTAGCACTTAGTATTAATGCTATGTATGTTGGCCTTCGTCAAGACATAGTGTATGGTAGCTATTTGTTACTCTTCTGTTGCATAGATAGATGCGTTGGTTTGGGACAGTCGTGCTACCATTTTGGCCTTCGTCAAGGGTATGTATGGGTGGGTTCAAATTAACTTGGATAATGATGGGTAGAACTTGACATGTGGCCTATGATATGTTGGCCTTCGTCAAGGTCATAAGAGCATGGGGTAAGAATCACATCGGGAGTTTCTAAAGAAACTGAAACTTGCCAGGCATGCACATACCATCTGGAGTGTGATAACGTGAGTGGATTTCATCACGTTATCATGTGATGATAGTTGGATCCTGATTCCCACTGATGAGTTGGTTTACTCCTCGGGTGATCCCGACTAATTCTTCTTTCAGGTTTGGAGGAGAATTTGAGGATACAGTAGGAGGTTTCCTGATTAGATAAAGTGAAAACCATTCTGATCTAGGTTAGAGTGCACGCAGAGTGTTTCTTTTCTCTCTCTCTTTGGCTGCGACCATGACCCAATCCTAGACTATGACTCATCAACCAAGTTAACCGAACTTTCTTAAAACACTGGCTTTTGGATTGTCTGAGTTGCATACATTATTGCCACTCCTTCTTTTACCCTTTGCATTTCTCCAGAACACCTCGTATTACTACGAATGTCCACTTCCATTGGATAAATCCATCATATGGTTATATACGAACTCGAAGGAACTTGTTCCAGATTCGAGGATGGATTCTGGTTCTGGAGAGATTGAATAGGACTATTCAGTTGTCTTTTCCTTTTACCTTCTCTCAGGTTGTGAGGCCTCCTAGGTGTTAGTTATATGTATGCCCTAGAAGCCATTACTGTACATAGGATGTATATTGTAGTTGATGATGGGACATATATAGGTAGGACTTTCTTGCTCGACATGATAGTACGCTATCTGGTTACTCTTTATCTTAACATGTATACTTTCTGTCTTTCTGTTACATGTTGATAAAGCCCTTAGGATGTGTACTCGACTACCAGGACTATGATGCAGATCATACTAGTGGGGCCTGGGTAGTCCATGAGTACATCCTTCAATGTTCCTAGTCGTGGGAATATCGAGACGGGGCATCAATATTCCAGAGTAGACTAGCGTATATCTTCTCGACCCATGTGATGGGCGATGGATGATCCCATATCCATTGGTGTTTGACATCAGAGATGGTATGCGGGTGCTCAGTGGAGACTGGGTACACTGAACGGACTCGCCGAGAACTCCCAGATGGTATTATACCTCACGTCAGATGGAAATTCTCTGGTGACACTGGTACAGCTTAGTCTGTTGACCCGAGATCGTCATAGAGTCTCTTGTGTCTCCCACTGTGCTTTGATTTACACCCTACCACGGCTCTACTGAGTCGTACAAACAGGTGGTTTTTGGGTACAGTCCCGATTCACATGGAGGCAATGAGCGATAGGAGAGGATTCGTCTCTCCCGGTATTGGGGGTTGATGTTGCGCTATGCTCAACTGGCCATAGCTGGAAATCCCTGGCCAGTGTTGCACTGATTTACTGGTAAGTGTTATCAGTAGTTTCATGCTTGTTATGGACCTTACATCGGCATGACTTATCGAGCTACTGGGTCTGACGTTTACCACCCCTAGGCGAGATATGCGACATATCAGACGAAAAGACCGGACTGTGCGGTAAGTGTTACTAGTTGGATTTACAGGAGTGTGAGCGGGCTTGCTCGTTGATCTTCTGATCGCTCAATACCCGGGTGGCCGTTACGTTTAGAAGTCCGCTTGCGGCTTGTGGGTGTTTGATATGATCATCACCTACTGCTGGCGTATTGACGAGTCTTTAGAGTCCTACACAGAGGTTTCCTGGCTCAAGCGAAATGAAATAGGAGCACATATGAGATATGTGCGGGACCGAGAATAATACCAGTTTGTGCTACTGAATTCTATTCTTGCGATTTGTATCATCGGACGGTTATATAAGATATAGCCGGGTTACCGAATCAAATGTGGATTCGATATATTGATACACTTGATATTAGTCGGTTATATGCAGTATGACCGGATCATTAAATCAAGTGTTGGTTTAATGTATAATTATATATTGGATATATTACTTTACATTGACTAGTATTGTTCACTTAAGATTGATTTTCTCACTTGATTGTACACATTGTGTTGAAGATAGTGCCCTCAGAGTCAATTATTGGATCACAGGCACGTGATTGCAATGATTGAGGGAGGACCTATCCCAGTAGGACAGTCTTACTCGAGATGATAGTATGCTATCTGGTTTATCTTTATCATCGTGTACTGCTTTAGGCGACCTGACAGGTCGCTATTACACGTTGATAGAGCCCTTAGGATTCTTGCTTGACTGCCAGCAGTATGACGGCGATCATATACGTGGGAGCTGGTAGTCTATTAGCACATCCTTAAAAGGTCCCTAGTCGTGGGAGTTTCGAGACAGGGCATCGATACTCCAGAGTAGACTAGTGTATACAGTCGAGACCCCGACGAGGGGCGGTGGCCGGTCTCACAAGCCACTGGTGTCAGTTGGTTCACCTAAGATGTATACAGGTGCTCATTGGGTTATGAGTACACTGGACATGACTCACCGGGAACATGCTAGTTGGTCTTATACCTGACGTCAGATAGCAGTTCCCTGGTGACATGTGTACAGGTTAGTTCATCGACCTGAAGATCGTCATTTGTCTCGTGTGAGTTCCCACTGTACTTTGATTACTACCCTACCACGCTCAAAGGAGACGTGCAAACAGGTTTTAGTTGGGTACAGTCCCGAGCCACATGGAGGCAGTGAGCGGATCTTTAGGGGTTCGTGTCTCCCGGTATTGGGGGTGAGGTCGCGCTGTGTCTAGGAGAGCCAGAACATGAAAAGTCCTTGGCCAAGGCAGGAGCTTTACTGGTAGGTATTCCAGTAGTATCTCAGAGTGTTCTGGATTACTCTCTGACACGACTTGTACCGCTTTTGGGGTCTGACTTTTACCAACTCCCTAGGCCCGCCATGCGATGCTCATAGACGAACGGACCGGACTGTACGGATATTGTCACTGACAGGCTCAGTAGGGTGTCAGCATGAGTTCGCTCATCGATGTCCCTTTTGGTCAATACCTGGTAGCCCGTTACGTATTGGCTTATACCTCTGACGTGCTAGTGGTTAAATCCACAACCAAGGTGTTGACGAGTCTTTAGAGTCCCCCACATTCTGTTGCTCAAGTTTTCGGGCGAAAAGCTGTAGAGGCCATATGGAGATATGGCAGGGTTCGATCATATACGTGCGGTATTGCACGGATTAGGATCGGACGGTTAATACTAGAGGGCTTTGGTTTAAGCCGGATCCTAGTAAAGTACAGTGTAGATTTTGTCTCATTGCATTTGTATTCGGTCGGAATACAAATGCGGGTGTGTATACACAGTATCGGGGTTTTCCTGTAATTTATTACGGGACTAGTTTTCTGGAGTTGCCAGTTTGCTTTTCGTTTCGGCCATATTTCTTTGTATCCTTCATTGGCCGAAGATTGGTGGAGGAGGGCTTATTTGCATTTGTGCAAATAAGCAATTTGGAAGGGGGTGTTTGCATATTATTGTATCATGATACTTGCACCATCATTGCTTGACTTTCTTTAGTCATCATAGCTTGACTTTGGATGTGATGATGGGAGATGGTTGTTGAGTGTTG
Source organism: Agapanthus africanus (assembly GCA_030015575.1). NCBI lineage: Eukaryota > Viridiplantae > Streptophyta > Magnoliopsida > Asparagales > Amaryllidaceae > Agapanthus > Agapanthus africanus. The sequence goes on along the minus strand of CM057337.1, from coordinate 460,154,090 downwards.
GACATTGTTTCATATGATTTCTTTTCATGATAAAAAATGATTCCCTCTTGCATTATTGTGTGGCCTCTCTCACATTTTTTGACACACACTCTCATTCTCACTCTCCCCATTCACCATGGCCGGCCACATTTGGAGGAGGGGCTGCCCATTTTTCATATGTGGGATTTTTAGTCTTTTGGCTTCACAAAATCCCCACAAGTTCCATCTCCAAAAGTTTATATCATTCCTCCACAAAATGGCAACCTCCATAATCCCAAAATGAGACATGGTTCTGCACTATATTCTACAGCAAATCTTGGACACGTCGACTCGCCAACTTCGTGCCCGAGTTGCCTCGGTATAGAGGTGGGAGCCCGTAAAAGAAGCCGGCGACGTGGTGCCCTTTCCGGCGAGGAGGTGGAGACCGGACATTCCGCGGGAGATCGGGGCGACGACGAGAAGACCGGAGGACACGGATCTCTTGGTATATCTCTCTTCCCCATCTTATAGTTAGCTAGAACTAGTTAATGGCCCGATCCGGTTTTTAGTGCGCGGTGGTGCCGGTTTGAAAAATTAAAGTTAACCATCGCTTCCGCATTGGGCCTCGGGATGGAGGCCGGGGCGCCGTCGTGCACTTACAGTGGTATTAGAGCCCCGCCATTAACCTAGTCTAGCTTTGTCTAATGTGTTTTACATTTCCGATCGAACAATTTTCCAAAAACCGTATTTTTCTTTGCATCAGTTTTCTGTCGATTTTTTTCTGGCTCGAAAATTTTTTCAGGTAGTCTCAGAATACTGTGCAGGGAAGTATAAGCCTACTGTAAAAATTTGGTCTCGAGATCTCATTATTCGACCGCGGAACCGCGGCTAAACCCATACTTGGGCCGCGGTTCCGCCGCTGTTTTGAAAAATCAGTACACCAATTTTTTACAGAGGCCTCCAGACTTGAAAATGTGGTTTCTGGAATGTTATTTTTGGGCCCAGAATTTCTTGATGTGCTACAGTAGTGGTTGGGGCCCACTTGGTAAAATTTGATCGATCGGATATTTTAAACATGTTAGTTCACAGTTTTTACATTATATCTGCGACCGTGAATGTCACTTGATCGGTAAATCCTGTCTGACTGCTATAGCCCGGTTAGACGGATTTGCGAACGTGACCTTCATGTTGATGTTCTGTGTATTGCTGTGATGTTACGGATTGGTCGTGGGGGATAGCCTGGATGCAATGCTAGTACACTTTTTGTTGTATTATGTACATTTGATATTGCGGGGCGAGCGTCCGATATGTGGACTGCCGTCACTGCCCGTTTGTATATTATTCTTTTGGGGCATGACCAGGTTGCGGTCGATGTGCCCGTTGTATGTATATTTTACTTTCTGTACTAGGATTGCCCCACGGAGGGGTGCACGGGTAGCCGGATTCTAGAGGGAAACAAGCCCGCATCTCATGGCATTGAGATGGAGAGGGCTTCACTCTAGAATTGGCGGGCTATTCGCCGCACTCGTAGGGGGTACAGGTTGACCCAGGAGGGGTGCCCAAGTTACCTGATTCCGTGAAGTGCTGGGTGGTCCATTCACGTTGCTGAAGGGGGCTGCCTCGCTTCAGGTTTTGGCGGGTGACTTGCCGCGCCAGTAGGGGTCTAGGATTTTCATTGCACAGGCTATCCACACCACCAGGGGAACGTCGGGTTTCAGTAGTGGCTCTGTGAAACCTGGGGATCCCAGATATCTGTATTATTCTGTGATACTGTACATTTCTGTGATGTTGCATTTTATCACGCCATGAGCGAATATTATATATTGGTATATATATTAGTAGATGTTGTATATGTTTTGCATCCGCGCTAGTCCAGTCCCCGCTCTGTCGTTAGTTAGCTAACCTAACGGGTAATGACGGGACCCAGTGGCGAATGCGGATGACATATACATACATCAGTATATTTTCGTTCTTTGTGGTGTGATCAATTGATGGGACTGCGTTGATTCGGATCAATGCAAGTTAAAAACAAACCTAATCTGATGTTGTTGGAACATTTTTCAAAAAGCTGTTATTGCAAGGACGTTCACTTTTATTTTGCATCGTGGTATTCAGTTGGAATATCCTGCTCCTCAGTCAACGAGGCAAGGGCCGAGATCCCTTCACCGGGAGTGACCACTTGGACAAAAAGTTTGCGTCAGGGCAATAAATTCACTATAGCCGATTACTTTTGCTTTGCACCGTGATATTCAGTTGGAATATCCTGCACCTCATTCTACGGGGAAAGAGCCGAGATCCCTTCACCGGGAGTGACCTCTTTAGCAAAGGTTTTCGTTACTATATTTTCTAAAAGCTATCCGTTCCTTCAACGATATCAAGTTCACTACGTTAAAGGTTTTCGCCAGAAACCATTCGTAGCCCTCCGTCGTTTCATATGGGTGGTCAATAGTATTCAAGCTGTGTATGTTGGCCAAAGTCAAGGCACAGTGATTGGTAGCTAATGGGTATTCATATGCAGCATAGATAGATGCGTTAGTTTGGGGCAGTCGTACTACTATTTTGGCCAAATTCAAGGGTATGTACGGATGTGCTCAAATTAACCTGGAGAATGATGGGTAGAACTTGACATGTGACTTATGATATGTTGGCCAAAGTCAAGGTCATAAGAGCATGGGGCAAAAATCTTATCGGGAGTTTCTAAAGAAACTGAAACTTGCCAGATATGCGCATACCTTCTGGAGTATGATAGCGTGAGCGGATTCCGTCACATTATCATGCGATGATAGTTGGATCCCGATTCCCACTGATGAGTTAGCTTACTCCTCGGGTGACCCCGACTAATTCTTCTTTCAGGTTTGGAGGAGAATTTGAGGTGACAGTGGAAGGTTTCCAGATTAGATAAATTGGTAACCATTCTGATCTAGGTTAGAGTGCACGCTGAGTGTTTCTTTTCTCTCTCTCTTTGGCAGCGACCATTGACCCGACCCTAAGACTATGACCCAGAGACCAAATTAACCGAACCTTCTTAAACACTGGCTTTTGGATTGTCAGAGTTGCAGACCTCATTGCAACTTCTACTTTTACCCTTTTCTCCAGGACACCCCGTATTACTACGAACGTCCACTTCCATTGGACAAAACCATCGTATGGTTATATACGAACTCGAAGGGATTTATTCGAGGATGGTTTCCGGTTCTGGAGAAAGGGGATAGGATTATTCAGTTGTCTTTTCCTTTTACCTTCTCTCAAGTTGTGAGTACTCTTTGGTTTAGGAGATAGTACACCTATTACGCAAATTGGATAGTCTTCTTCCAAACCATAGGCAGGCGCCGACCGGTAGGGAATGAAGAAAACCAATTAGCCTAACGATGGTGTAGAGAAGGTATTATGTAAAGACAAAGAAAGGGATTAGTAAGAAGGCAAAGTAAATTGCTACTGATATTCACGACCAAACCAAGTATTTCATTACCACTCCCACTTCACCTTTGTATTTCTCCAGGACACTCCGTATCACTACGAAGATCCACAGTTTATTGGATACTCCATCGTATGGTTATATACGAACTCGAAAGGAACTTGTTTCAGTTCGGGGATGGATTCTGGTTCAGGAGAAATAGGAATAAGGTTTATTCAGTTGTCTTTTATCTTCACCTTCTCTCATATTGCGAGTGCTCCTAGGATTAGGACTGTACACCCATTATGCTTATTGGATAGTCTTCTTCCAAACCATAGGCTGGTGCCGAACGGTAGGGAAGGAAGAAAACCATTTGGCCTAAAGGGGTGTACAGAAGGTAATGACTAAAGACATATGAAGGGATTTGGAGAGGTGGCAAAGAATTATACGGTTACAATTGTGAATCTGGAAGAGGCATTACTAGGAATACCGGGATACCCCATCGAAACATTTCAATGTTTCAGTTTCACTGTGTACTGTTAAAAGAAAACTGATTTCCCGATTAGACACTTGCTCCAGGGTATGTATTTACCAAGTCTGATTCTCATATCTGTATGGTTTTACAGATGTTGAGTGGGAGTAAGTTATTGGGAATTGGATGATCATCCTCATTATATCGGGATTCGTTGTAATCGGTGATATTTAAGGAGGTCACCTGGGTTGTTTGCCGGACGGCAAATATTTTGTTTTGAATATCCGCTGTTATGCACCAATTTCAAATTGATATATCTGTACGTCTATTTTTATAGAGTGAGATATACCTTTTTGAAATTATGTCGATGACATTTACCTATATCAGTTGATGGTTAGGTAAGGAGCATTAAACAACGGTGTAATTCTTCTTAACCATAAGTACAGTTTTCAACCTACGACACACAGGGATTGAGTTATTAGACTCAAGGGACTTATACAGAGTATTGTATGTTGTCCAGGATCCATCAGGACAAAGGGGTTGGTCCTCGTACTATATTCGGTTTACTTATGACTTCTCTAGTTTTTAGACAGGTGTTTCGTAGAAACACAAGGTCCGAATTTTGAGAACTTATAGGTATTTGAATAAAGTAGAGAACCAGGTATTGCAAGTATCGGGATTCTTCAAAGTGATCGAAGATGTAGATACTTGTGTATGGTATTCAGTTGATAGTAATGATTAAAAAGAGCTTGCTTCTCTTTCAGGTTACTCATAATTGGAAGCATTCCTAAGTTGAGTAACGTTGATTGGCCTTCTTCCATTTAGTTGACATGCACTGGAGACAGCTGCATGATTTGAATCTGATTCAATTAAATCAGTGCCTCTGGTTCTATATAGGATATAGAACAGTTCATATCTTAACGATGTTAAGGTACGGGGAGTTGTCCGGCTTATGCTTAAAACCAGACTCTGGATAACTCAAGGCACGTTTTCTGTAATGGCTGTTTGTGGGTTGACCCAGGCTATGACGAGGGTTGGCTTTCTACCATCTGGAAGATCAATAGTGATATTGTTCTTGACTCGCCACAGTTTTATTAAAAATGGATTTTTTCAAAAAACAGTAGTGGGAGTATGGTAGAACTGGAAGTGATTCCAGAACCACAAACGATTACTGAAGATTTTGATAGGAACATAAAGATTCAATCTGGTTTGACATTCCATTGGCCACTCTGCAGATACGGTGGGTAACATCAGGCACCCGAGAGGTACTCCGGTAGCCTTAAGGACGGTGACAGGGAAGTTCTTGTTTACCCACACTTGCCATTGCTGTTGTTCCAGGCTGCGAGACCCGGCGGGAGGATGAGTATAGCGTCGTTCTAAACTGGCTTTAGAAGTGTACGTCTATATGACTCTGCCAGAGGGTTGTCGTAGTCAGTGGGAGCAGCGGAAGCATGGTGGACAAGTGGCTTATGTCTATTTATAGACTAAAGCAGATATAGCGGAGATAGATCATCTATTTCTGATGTGACAGTCATAGGTTTGACTTCATCAGAATAGGGGATGGATCTGTTGAGAAGGTAGTAGGGTGTGATGTCCTGGTATTTGGATGACATACACAGAGTAGGAAGTGATATTCCTATACTACGATCGGTTATACTTTGGTCGTCACACAGTGGTTTCTCCACATGGAACTTGGACATTATATCAGACATACTGGTTACTAGATCTATGGTTTTAGATCGAGATTTGGGTGGTTTCCCAATTAAGGGTACTTAGACAGCATTCTAAGAGTATTTAGAATGGACGACTCCTGGTACGGTCGTGTACCTGCAGGTGATGGAGTCACCCTCTCTAAAGGTGTCTTACAGACTAAAGGGGAGAGGGATGTGCATGATTGGCAGATCACTTGCTTAGGAAATTGAGTCAATCATGAGATGTTAAGTACCACACCAGATGTTGTTCTTGCACTAGATGCAATAAGTTCACATTGATCCAATCCTGGAGAAACAGTCGGAAGCAGTTTTAAAACATAAGTGGATGTTCTAGGGATATGATAACGACGGCCTCTTTTGGGAGACGGTTATCATTCCAGGCTTCCAAGGTGACCTGGACGACAAGGAGGTTGTCAGAGTTATAGTTTTCCTTCTGACGAGGGGCAGTATTTTGGACAGGTGGTCCAAGGAAATACTGAGGGAGGCATGGCGCGGGATACTGATTAAGTTCAGTTGACGATACAGTCTAAGAAGTTTGGATTTGGAGTTCATTTATGAGCTAGGTCCCATCAGACATCCAGACATTCTAAGACAGGTATTGCTCATTTCGGGAGATGGCTTTCTCCGCGAACTTGAGATATAGAGAGACATAGAAAGAAATATCAAAGCGGATTCACTCACTGAGGCTATTCCTCGAACGCAATAGTTTCGGAAACAGGTTTTGTGAGACTGACTAGTAGAGGAGTTGGGTGTTCGGTATCACACGGGCTGTGAGTATGCGACATCGCAATAATTAGCCTTGAGTGCAAGTGGGAGATTGTTGGAGATAGTGCCCTCAGAGTCAATTATTGGATCACAGGCACGTGATTGGAATGATTGAGGGATGACCTATCCCGGTAGGACAGTCTTACTCGAGATGATAGTATGCTATCTGGTTTATCTTTATCATCGTGTACTGCTTTAGGTGACCTGACATGTCGCTATTACACGTTGATAGAGCCCCTAAGATTCTTGCTTGACTGCCAGCAGTATGAGGGCGATCATATACGTGGGAGCTGGTAGTCTATAAGCACATCCTTAAAAGGACCCTAGTCGTGGGAGTTTCGAGACAGGGCATCGATACTCCAGAGTAGACTAGTGTATACAGTCGAGACCCCGACGAGGGGCGGTGGCCGGTCTCACAAGCCACTGGTGTCAGTTGTTTATCCTAAGATGTATACAGGTGCTCATTGGGTTATGAGTACACCGGACAGGACTCACCGGGAACATGCTAGTTGGTTTTATACCTGACGTCAGATAGCAGTTCCCTGGTGACATGTGTACAGGTTAGTTCATCGACCTGAGGATCGTCATTTGTCTCGTGTGAGTTCCTACTGTACTTTGATTACTACCCTACCACGCTCAAAGGAGACGTGCAAACAGGTTTTAGTTGGGTACAGTCCCGAGCCACATGGAGGCAGTGAGCGGATCTTTAGGGGTTTGTCTCTCCCGGTATTGGGGGTGAGGTCGCGCTGTGTCTAGGAGAGCCAGAACATGAAAAGTCGTTGGCCAAGGCAGGAGATTTACTGGTAGGTATTCCAGTAGTATGTCAGGGTATTCTGGATTACTCTCTGACACGACTTGTACCGCTTTTGGGGGTCTGACTTTTACCAACTCCCTAGGCCCGCCATGCGATGCTCATAGACGAACGGACCGGACTGTACGGATATTGTCACTGACAGGCTCAGTAGGGTGTCAGCATGAGTTCGCTCATCGATGTCCCTTTTGGTCAATACCTGGTAGCCCGTTACGTATTGGCTTATACCTCTGACGTGCTAGTGGTTAAATCCACAACCAAGGTGTTGACGAGTCTTTAGAGTCCCCCACATTCTGTTGCTCAAGTTTTCGGGCGAAAAGCTGTAGAGGCCATATGGAGATATGGCAGGGTTCGATCATATACGTGCGGTATTGCACGGATTAGGATCGGACGGTTAATACTAGAGGGCTTTGGTTTAAGCCGGATCCTAGTAAAATACAGTGTAGATTTTATCTCATTGCATTTGTATTCGGTCGGAATACAAATGCGGGTGTGTATACACAGTATCGGGGTTTTCCTGTAATTTATTACGGGACTAGTTTTCTGGAGTTGCCAGTTTGCTTTTCGTTTCGGCCATATTTCTTTGTATCCTTCATTGGCCGAAGATTGGTGGAGGAGGGCTTATTTGCATTTGTGCAAATAAGCAATTTGGAAGGGGGTCTTTGCATATTATTGTATCATGATACTTGCACCATCATTGCTTGACTTTCTTTAGTCATCATAGTTTGACTTTGGATGTGATGATGGGAGATGGTTGTTGAGTGTTGGACATTGTTTCTTATGATTTCTTTTCATGATCAAAAATGATTCCCTCTTGCATTATTGTGTGGCCTCTCTCACATTTTTTGACACACACTCTCATTCTCAGTCTCCCCATTCACCATGACCGGCCACATTTGGAGGAGGGGCTGCCCATTTTTCATGTGTGGGATTTTTAGTCTTTTGGCTTCACAAAATCCCCACAAGTTCCATCTCCAAAAGTTTATATCATTCCTCCACCAAATGGCAACCTCCACAACCCCAAAACGAGACATGGTTCTGCACAATGTTCTACAGCAAATCTTGGGCACGTCGACTAGCCAACTTCGTGCCCGAGTTGCCTCGGTATAGAGGTGGGAGCCCGTAAAAGAAGCCGGCGACGTGGTGCCCTTTCCGGCGAGGAGGTGGAGACCGGACATTCCGCGGGAGATCGGGACGACGACGAGAAGACTGGAGGACATGGATCGCTCGGTATATCTCTCTTCCCCATCTTGTAGTTAGCTAGAACTAGTTAATGGCCCGATCTGGGTTTTAGTGCGCGGTTGTGCCGGTTTGAAAAATTAAAGTTAACCATCGCTTCCGCATTGGGCCTCGGGATGGAGGCCGGGGCGCCGCCGTGCACTTACACATTGTATATATGATATATGTTTGTGCACTAGTTTGTATCATGTTTGATGATACCTGCAAACTTGGGTGTGTGTATGCTTTAAACCATATTTAGGTTAATGGTTAGGTTTTATTTATCTTTCTTTATTTATTTTTGGAAAAACTAAATGGTGGCTTTTCTTATTTTGGCTTGAAGCTTTATGAAGCTTCAAAGCATCTTTGAAGAAGTCTACCATTTTGTTTTATCCTTTAACCTAACCATTACCTAAACCCTAGTTTACTCTCTACACGAGATAACTTCACCCATGGTTGCATTATGATAAACTTCACTTGAATTTTCTTTTTAAAAACAATTCATTTTCTTTCCTTCTTCTTCTTCTTCTTCATGAAATGAAGAAAGCTTTTCTAGAAAAATTTCAAGTGATGAAATCAAGTGAGAAATCCAAATCCAAAGTGAACCCACATCCTATTTCATCATCCTCTACCACTTGCCATATTGTATAGGGTGTTATCTTCACAAGTTTTATGACCTAGTGATGATGGTGCTTGAGTTAGAGTCGCCTCGACGTGGATCATCTTCGGCATCGAATTCAACGACCTAGCCCGCTCATTTCTCCGATGAAACCAACGCTAGAGTCCGAAATCCCGATGATCGCAGCGGAGGGACGTCATCACGGAGCTAAAGAAGTGGAGGACCGGATCTACAAAGGTTGTAATCCCTTTCACTTGTAGTTAAAGTAGTTAACTTGCTTGGTTTTCGACTTTACCTCTAGTTAACGATCTTCATTAGGGTTTCTCGGCACATGAAAAAATTTGATTTTGACATGGTTGATCAGTTGTAGAATCTCATGGGTGTGCCTAGGAACCCTACAGTGGTATCAGAGCCTAGCTAGAGCTTTAGGCCATGTGTAGACGATGTTAGAAATCCGATCGAACCCCGAAACCCTAAACTTGACCCCTCTCTGTACAATTTTTGAAACAGTGGAATTTTGTGAATTAAAAATGCTCCGAAAATAGTGCAGGAAAATATAAGGTTAACTGTACAAAACGAGACACTGAATCAGTTAAACGGCCGCGGAACCGCGGCAATGACATGAAATTGGCGGCGGTTCCGCGGCACAATTGAGGAGTTCGGGTTTCAGTTTTGTACAGTTTTCCCCGTATGTGATTCCTGATGTTTCTAGGTACTTTTAAATATACTCAACAGTTGAGTTTTCTCGGTTGTTTTGGGGACTCGATGCTTCGATCGGATTGTTTAATTTTGTTTATGTTTTTCCGGGTAATTTTAGAACATGTGAAAAAGTTCGACCGGATATAAATACCCACTTTTTCCCCTGCCGGGAAATTTCCAAGTGTTGGATTTTTCCATGATTTAAAAACGTTCTAAGTAGTGCAACTAACGCGATGGACCCTCTAGAAGATAACAAACCTTAACTCGATTATGTGACCGTCTTGAACTGCCTTTTGAACCTTAGGGTTTGGGGCAGTACAGCGTGCCACTTGTGAGGCGTTGGCTTGACCCTTCTACGGCTGGACCGTTGGTACTGTGGCATGAAGTGAATGTTTTTAAACTTATTTCATGTGTTGAGCTGTTTCGGGAAAACTTGGGTGTTTGATTGTTCGATCGGAAAGTTTAACATTTTCTATTTATCTGGAATGTGATACAATATTTGGAATCCACAAGTAGTTATGAGATAACTGATTTGGATGTTATAAACATAGCAGTTTAGTCTCACTTGATCGGTTGCCACGGAATTTTGATGCGATCAAAAGTCCGTCGCAATCACGTAGCGTACGTGGATACTCGCCGAGTAAACTTAATAGACAGCCACGCCCCATAGCCCCGACTAAGTGACTGTAGGAGAACCCCGTTGTCGAAAGCATCCGTTCGGGTGCTCGCGGCAGCGGTGTTCCGCCGTGGTGCACTTCGTCGACGGCATCGGGGGTGCGGCCGTCTACTAAAGTTTGCGACGAGCATTCGTTCAGGATGTCGGGAATCTTGTTGAATTGCCCGACTTGATTTGATAAGAGTTTTCGATGATGAGACTAAAATGTTGTGTTTATAATTGTTAGGCATGCGATGTCTAAGAAATTCATCTGATTAGGCATGCGATGTCTAAAAAGTTTGTGGATTCCAACTGTTATAGTTTTGCACTTTCTTTTCTGTGACCGTAAGTGTAATATGTGATATCACCGGTTTCGTTGCTATATGTCAACGACAATTGGGATACGCATGTTTACTTACGTTGATGACATGTGATGTTATGTGTTGCTGGATATGTTATATTGGATCCTCGTGTTTGAATAGCCGGGTTTTTTTTTTATGTGAGATGAGTGTTTTTCATTTTCATTCATGTAAAAACTTGTATGTAATATTCTTTTATTGGGGCACTTCCAGGTTACGGAAGATGTCACCTTTGTATATTATTTACTTTTCCGCATTAGGATAGACCGAAGGAGGGGAGTACAAGTAACCGGGTTCTAGGGTCCAGTGGGAGACCATCTCGAGGAGTCGAGTCCGGGTCTCCTAACTCTAGAATTGGTAGGGTTGCTTGCCGCTCTCGTAGGGGTCTAGGGGTATGGGATTGGCTATTCATCACGACGGTGGAATCCGTGTTTTATACAGGCTCAAAATTAAACACGGACGTCCTAGTATATCCAATATTTCATATGATATTTTCTGCTGTGTTATCTGTGATGTGATCATGTGATTTGTTCAGATATATACTGTATATAGTATATATGATATATTATATAGACGTTGCTTATGTTTTACACCCGTGCTAGCCCTGCCCCGCTCTGCCGTTAGTTACCTAACCTAATGGTGCAGACGGGACATCGAGGCGAATGCGGATGGCATAAGCGTACGTTATATTTATCTGTGATGTTTAGGTGGACTTAAATGATGGGACTTCATTAATGTGATTAATGAAAGAAAATAAACCTAATTGATGTTGTGGAATCGAATTTCAAAAATAAAACTGGTAGCTACAGTTCTTGCTTTGCATCGCGGTGTTCCTTGTAGAACATCCTGCACCTTATTCGATGAGGAAAGGGCCGAGATCCCTTCACCGGGAGTGACCCCTTTAGCAATAACTGGCAGATGCTACAACCCTCGGTTTGTATTTTGATTGCTTCTATAGTTTTTATTTTGCACAGCGGTATATATGATATATCCTGCACCTTATTCGATGAGGAAAGGGCCGACGATCCCTTCACCGGGAGTGACCCCTTTAGCAAAACTTGAAAAGCCTAAAAAACACTCCATTTAAAAACCATTTGATTCCGCAATGAGATCAAGTTCAAAGTGTTAAAGGTTTTCTTACAAACCATCTGCAAGCCTCCGTCATTTTAAGAAGTAGAGTACTTAGTATTCGTGCTGTGTTTGTTGACCTTAGTTAAGGCACAGTGTACGGTAGCTAAGTGATGTCTTCCTACGCCGCATATGATGCGATTAGATAGGACAGTCACGTGACTTTGTTGACTTTAGTTAAGGGTCATGTGGGTGGGTCTAATTAATCAAGAAATGACGGGTAGAACTTGACTAGTACTTATGATTTGTTGACCCTAGTTAAGGTCATAAGTGCTAGGGGTAAAAACCTTTATCGGGAGTTTCAAGTGTTGAAATTTGCAATGAGATTGCATACCTTCTATATGATAGTTGGATCCCGATACCCACTGCGAGTAATTGTTACTCCTGGGAGAGTTTTGCACTTTGCAACTAGCCGATCAAGTAGGTGTCTAGAAAAGTGTCAACGGGGTTACGCCCCTGGGAAAACGAGGTTTATTTTAATTAGGTCCGTGCGAAAGCTCGGGGAACCTCCCTCAAAGTACCGACACTGGCCTGACTGAAAGATTGGCGAACTTGTAGAGTGTAATTAATCCCGGCTAGTCTTTCCTTTTAAGGTTTGAAGGAAAATTTGATAAAAACAGTGGGAGCCATCCTGATTAGATAAAATAAATAACCAATCTAATCTTGCAAGAGCGCACGCAGAGTGTTTTCTTCTCTCTCTCTCCAGGTAGCGACCATATCACGCCTTAATCAAGATAATAATATGGATGTATTGACCGAACCCGCTTGTTGTACTGAGCTGGGGAGCGTTGGTCCCGCTCCAACTTATAATTGTTATAAGACAGAGCAGGAAATAGGGGAATGCCAGGATTCCCATGCCGCCCAAACAAAGAAAGTGCATGCTGATGCAACATCTTCGGGTGTGTTCATTACATAGAACTGTTTCTCAGTATCCTTTACGTCCTGGGTATTTGATACCCGCATATGTAATTTATTACATGGACTACAGAAAGGTAGAGAACTGAGAACGGGGGATAAGTTTCATGAGACAGAAAACGGTGCAAGTGTTGCAGCCAAGTCTGTTGGTCACTGTCACCCCGTATTACCAATACATTGATTCTGAACAAATGTATTAGATACCGAACTTGATATACAAAATCATATCAATCTCTTTATTTATTAAAGAAGGATATAATTTTGTATTGTTCAATAATGTTTTATACATTTCCTATATCGGTTTAGGCATGCTATCTAAAAGCATTGACATTCTAAATCAAACTACAGTTCCTAGTATACAGAACACACACAAGAAGAAGAGTTCAGAAATGAACGATTCCTTCTTGAGGTATTGTAGACTAGGTCATATCAATGCGACCCGACTAGCTAAGTTATATTTAGATGCATATTTAAATCAGTTTGAATTTACATCTTATGAAACTTGCCAGTCGTGTCACAAAGATAAGATGACCATAGCTCCGTTTATTGGAAACAGAGAAAGAGTTAGTAAACTCTTGGTACTGATACATGATGATGTATGTAAGGTCCTCTGTCTACACATGCCAGGACTGGTTATTTGTACTTCATTACATTCTCTGATGATCTCTCAAGATTCAGCCATATGTTCCTGTTGAAACACAAGACCGAACCTTTTGAGATAATCACCGAATATAAGTTAGAAGTAGAGAACCAAAAACGGGTATAAGTATTATGTCCTTTGATGTAATCAGAGAGGAGAATACTTAAGCACGGGATTCCTCGACTATTCTAAAGGGGAATGAGATTCTCTCTCAGTATTCCTCCTCTGAATACACCACATCACAACGGTGTATCGGGGCGGAGCAATCGCACCATATTAGATATGGTGTGCTCTATGATGAGTATTACTGAGTTACCTGTTCCTTTTGGGAGTTATGAACTTAAGAAGCTGCATACCTATTGAATAAGGTTCAAATCAGATCAAAGCCTACCACTCCATATGAGATATGGTATGGGAAGAGCCCATCTCTTAAGCAAGTTAAGATTTGGGGTTGTTCGGCCTATGTCAAAAGCAAAATCCGGACAAGCTCGAGGCAAGGTCAGTTCTGTAGAACCGGAAGGATTTCTAGCTATACAAACTACAGCTGATGATTTGATAGAACCAAACGATTGAATAGTCCCCAACGAACCTCGGCCTCTCCGTCTATCTAGCAGGGTTCCTCACCTGCCTGAGAGATACTTTGGTTTCTCGATGACAGTGGGAGCGAGGAATGCATCATGAGATGATGACCTAACTAGTTTCGATCAGGCCATCGAGAGTAGGTGTTAGTTATATGTATGCCCTAGAGGCCATTACTATACATAGGATGTATATTGTAGTGGATGCTTGGACATATATAGGGAGGACTTTCTTGCTCGACATGATAGTATGGTATCTGGTTGCACTTTACATTAACATGTTTGCTTTCAGTCTCTCTGTTACATGTTGATAAAGCCCTTAGGATGTGTACTCGACTTCCAGGACTATGATGTAGATCATACTAGTGGGGACTGGGTAGCCAATGAGTACATCCTTCATTGTTCCTAGTCGTGGGAATATCGAGACGGGGCATCGATATTCCAGAGTAGACTAGCGTATATCTTCTCGACCCATGTGATGGGCGATGGATGATCCCATATCCATTGGTGTTTGACATCGGAGATGGTATGCGGGTGCTCAGTAGAGACTGGGTACACTGAACGGACTCACCGAGAACTCCCAGATGGTATTATACCTCACATCAGATGGCAGTTCTCTGGTGACACTGGCACAGGTTAGTCTGTAGACCCGAGATCGTCATAGAGTCTTGTGTGATTCCCACTGTGCTTTGATTTCCACCTTACCACGTCTACGAGGGCGTGCAAAACGGTGGTTTTTGGGTACAGTCCCGAATCACATGGAGGCAATGAGCGATAGGAGGGGATTCGTTTCTCCCGGTATAGGGAGTTGATGTTGCGCTGTGTTCGATTAGCTATAATCGGAAATCCCTGGCCAGGGTTGTTGAGATTTACCGGTGAGTGTTACCAGTAGTTTCTCGAACTGTTATAGACCTCATATCGACACGACTTATTGAGCTATTGTTGTCTGATGTTTACCACCCCTAGGCGAGATATGCAACATATCAGACGACGAGACCGGACTGTACGGTAAGTGTAACTGGTTGGATTCATAGGAGTGTGAGCGGGCTTGCTCGTTGATCTTCTGATCGCTCAATACCCGGGTGGCCGTTACGTTTAGCAGACCGCTTGCGGCTTGTGGGTGTTTGATATGATCATCACCTGCTGCCGGCGTATTGACGAGTCTTTAGAGTCCTACACAGAGGTTTCCTGGCATAAGCGAAACGAAATAGGAGCGCATATGAGATATGTGCGGGACCGAGAATAATAACAATATGTGATACTATATTCTATTCTCGCGATTTGTATCATGGGACGGTTATATGTGATATAGCCGGGTTACCGAATCAAATGTTGATTCGATACATTGATACACTTGATATCAGTCGGTTATATGCGGTATGACCGGATCATTAAATCAAGTGTTGATTTAATGATTTAATGTATAATTATATATTTGATATAATACATTACATTAACTAGTATTTGTTCACTTAAGATGGATTTTCTTACTAGATTGTGCACATTGTATATATGATATAGTTTTGTGCACTAGTTTGTATCATCTTTGATGATACATGCAAACTTGGGTGTGTATGCATTAAACCATGGTTTAGGTTAATGGTTAAGGTATTATTTTCTTTTCTTTATTTATTTTTGGAAAAACAAAATGGTGGCTTTTCTTATTTTTGGCTTGAAGCTTCATGAAGCTTCAAAGCATCTTTGAAAAAGTCTTGCCATTTTGTTTTGTTCCTTAACCTAACCATTATACCTAACCCTAGTTTAGTCTCTACACTTGTTAGTCTCACCCATGGTTGCAATATGATAGATATCACTTGGATTTTCTTTTTGCAATAATTCTTTTTCTTTCTTCTTCTTCATCTTCTTCATGAAGAGAAGAAACCATTGCTAGATTTTTCCAAGTGATGATTCCAAGTGAGAAATCCAAATCCAAAGTGAACCCACTTCCTATTTCTTCATCCTCTACCACTTGCCATATAGTAGAGTGTGTTATCTTCACATGTTTCATGACCTAGTGAAGGTGGAGCTTGAGTTTGAGTCCCCTCGACGTAGATCATCTTCGGCATCGAAGTCAACGACCTAGCCCGATCATTTCTCCGACGAAACCATCGCTAGAGTCCAGGATCCGATGATCGCAGCGGAGGGACGCCATCACGGAGCTAAAGAAGTGGAGGACCGGATCTACAAAGGTTGTAGCCCCTTTCACTTAGCACTAAAGCAGTTTAGTAGCATGTAGTTTCGCCTAATTTCTAGTTAACGATCTTGTTTAGGGTTTCTCAGCACCGGAATTTTTTGAATTTGGCATGGTTGATGCCTTGTGGAACCTCTTTAGTGTGCCTAGGAACCCTACAGTGGTATCAGAGCCTAGCTAGAGTTTTAGGTGAAGTGTAGACGATGTTTTAAGTCCGATCGAAACACGAAACCCTAATCCGACCCCTTCTCTGTACAATTTTTAAAATAGTGGATTTTTCCAGATTAAAAATAGCCAAAAAATTCAGAATGATTTTGTAGGAATTACTGTGAAATTCGTGGGCCCAATTCCATTAAACCGCCGCGGAACCGTGGCCGTACCCTAGCTTGGGCGGCGGTTCCGCGTCAATACAGTGGCTTTTTCCTACTCTGTTTGCACAGTAATCTCTATTTGAAGTTGCTGTATTTTATGGGAATTTTTAATCTATACTCAACAGTTGAGTTTTCTGGGGTGTATTAGGGACTCGATGATTCGATCGGATCATTTAACTTTGTCTATGTGTTTTTCCGGGTATTTTGGAATATGTTAAAAAGTTCGACCGGATAGAAATACCCACTTTTTCCCCTGCCGGGAAATTTCCAAGTGTTGGATTTTTCCGTAGTTTGAAAACGTTCTATGTAGTGCAAGTAACGCGATGGACCCTCTGGAAGACAACAAACCTTAACTCGATTATGTGACCGTCTTGAACTGCCCTTTGAACCTTAGGGTTTAGGGCAGTACGGCGTGCCACATGTGAGGCGTTGGCTTGACCCTTCTACGGCTGGACCGTTGGTACTGTGGCATGAAATGGATGTTTTTAGACTTATTTCATGTGTTGAGCTGTTTCGGGAAAATTTGGGTGTTTGATTGTTCGATCGAAAAGTTTAACATTTTCTGTTTATCTGGAATGTGATACAACATTTGGAATTCACAAGTCGTTATGAAATAACTGATATGAATGTTATAAACATAGAACTTTAGTCTCAAATGATCGGTTGCCACGGAATTTTGATGCGATCAAAAGTCCGTCGCAATCACGTAGCGTACGCGGATATTCGCCGGGTAAACTTAATAGACAGCCACGCCCCATAGCCCCGACCAAGTGACTGTAGGAGAACCCCGTCGCCGAAAGCATCCGTTCGGGTGCTCGCGGCAGTGGTGTTCCGCCTTGGTGCACTTCGTCGACGGTATCGGGGGTGCGGCCGCCTACAAAAGTTTGCGACGAGCATTCGATCAAAATGTAGGGAATCTTGTTGAATTGCCCGACTTGATATTGAAAAGAGTTTTCGATAATGAGACTAAAATGCGGGGTTTATAATTGTTAGGCATGCGATGTCTAAGGAATTCATTTGATTAGGCATGCGATGTCTAAAGAGTTTGCGGATTCCAACTGTTGTAGTTTTACACTTTCTTTTCTGCGACTGTAAGTGTAATATGTGATATCGCCGGTTTCGTTGCTATATGTCAACGACAATTGGGATGGGCATATTTACTTACGTTGATGGCATGTGATGTTATGTGTTGCTGGATATGTTATATTGGATCGTCGTGTTTGAATAGCCGAGGTTTTTTTATGTGAGATGAGTGTTTTTCATTTTCATTCATGTAAAAACTTGTATGTAATATTCTTTTATTGGGGCACTTCCAGGTTGCGGAAGATGTCACCTTTTGTATATTATTTACTTTTCTGCACTAGGATAGACCCAAGGAGGAGAGCACAAGTAACCGGGTTCTGGAGTCCAGTGGTAGACCAACTCGAGGAGTCGAGTCCGGGTCTCCTAACTCTAGAATTGGTAGGGTTGCTTGCTGCTCTCGTAGGGGTATAGGGGTGTGGGTTTGGCTATTCATCACGACCGTGGAATCCGTGTTTTATACTGGCTCGTATTGAAAACACGGACGTCCTAGTATATCCAATGTTTCATATGATTCTTCTGCCGAGATATCTGTGATGTGATCATTTGATGTTCTGTGATAAATACTGTATATAGTATATATGATATATTATATAGGCGTTACTTATGTTTTACACCCGCGCTAGCCCTGCCCTGCGCTTCCATTAGTTACCTAACCTAACGGTGCACGAGGGGACATCGAGGCGAATGCGGATGGCATAAG
The DNA here is from genome assembly GCA_030015575.1 of Agapanthus africanus. Classification (NCBI taxonomy): domain Eukaryota; kingdom Viridiplantae; phylum Streptophyta; class Magnoliopsida; order Asparagales; family Amaryllidaceae; genus Agapanthus; species Agapanthus africanus. The sequence goes on along the minus strand of CM057337.1, from coordinate 460,135,822 downwards.
TGTACGTCGTATTTATCTGTGATGTTTAGGTGCTTAAATGATGGGACTTCATTAATGTGATTAATGGAAGAAAAGAAACCTAAAGATGTTGTAGAATCGAATTTCAAAAATAAAACAGGTAGCTACAGTTCTTGCTTTGCACAGCGGTATATATGATATATCCTGCACCTTATTCGATAAGGAAAGGGCCGACGATCCCTTCACCGGGAGTGACCCCTTTAGCAATAACTGGCAGATGCTACAACTCTCGGTTTGTCTTTTGATTGCTTCTATAGTTTCTGCTTTGCACAGTGATATATATGATTTATCCCGCACCTCATTCGACGAGGAAAGGGCCGACGATCCCTTCACTGGGAGTGACCCCTTTAGCAAAACTAGAAAAGCCTAAAAAACACTCCATTTCAAAATCATTTGATTCTACAACGATATCAAGTTCATTACGCAATAGGTTTTTAGAAAAACCTTTCGTAGCCCTCCGTCATTTTAGATAAGTAGTAGTTAGTATTCGTGCTACGTTTGTTGGCCTGCGTAAAGGCGTAGTGTGCGGTAGCTAACTAGTATTTATCTGCTTATGCATAAGATGCAGATTGGATTAGGGTAGTCGTGCGACTTTGTTGGCCTGTGTCAAGGGTTGTGCGGGTGGGTTTAATTCAATCAAGAAATGACGGGTCGAACTTGACTAGCGCACTATGGTTTATTGGCCTGTGTCAAGGTCATAGGACGCTAGGGGAAAAATATTATCGGGAATTTCAAGTGTTGAAATTAGCAATGAGATTGCATACCTTCTATGAGATAGTAGGATTCCGATACCCGCTGCGCGTAAGAGTTACTCCTGGGAGAGTTTTACACATTACAATTAGCCAATCAAGTAGGTGTCTAGAAAGGTGTCAACGAGGTTACTCCTCTGGGAAAACGAGGTTTACATTAATTAGGTTCATGCGAAAGCACGGGGGACCTCCCTCAAAGTACCGACACTGGCCTGGCTGAAAGATTGGCGAACTTGTAGAGTGTAATTAATCCCGGCTAGTCTTTCCTTTTAGGGTTTGAAGGAAGATTTGATAAAAACAGTGGAAGCCACCCTGATTAGATAAAATAATAACCAATCTGATCTTGCAAGAGCGCACGCAGAGTGTTTTCTTCTCTCTCTCTCCAGGTAGAGACCATATCACGCCTTAATCAAGATAATAATACGGATGTATTGACCGAACCCGCTTGTTATACTGAGCTGGGGAACGTTGGTCCCCCTCCAACTTATAATTGTTATAAGACAGAGCAGGAAATTGGGGAATACCAGGATTCCCATACCGCCCAAACGAAGAAAGTGCATATGATGCATCTCCTTCGGCTGTGTTAGTTACAAAGAACTGTTTCTCTTTATCCTCTACGTCCACGGTATATGATACCGGATCAGGATCCCAGATATGTAATCTGTTACATAGGGCTACAGAAAGGTAGAGAACTGAGAACGGGTGACAAGTTTCATGAGACAGAAAACGGTGCAAGTGTTGCAGCCAAGTCTGTTGGTCACTGTCACCCTGTATTCTAAATACATTGATTCTGAACGAATGTTATTAGATACCGAACCTGATATACAAAATCATATCAGTCTCTTTATTGGTAAAGAAATGATAAAATTTTGTATTGTTGGATAATGTTTTGAACATTTCCTATATCAAAAGTTGATCGGTTCAGGCACGTTATCTAAAAGCAATGCCGTTCTAAATCAAACTACAGTTCTTTGTATACAGAACACACACAAGAGGAAGAGTTCAGAAATGAACGAATCCTTCTTGAGGTATTGTAGACTAGGTCATATCAATACGACCCGGCTAGCTGAAGTTACATATAGATGCATATTTAAATTAGTTTGAATTTACATCTTGTGAAACTTGCTGGTCATGTCACAGAGATAAGATGACCATAGCTCTGTTTAATTGAAACAGAGAAAGAGTTAGTAAACTCGTGGGATCAATACATGTTGATGTATGTAAGGTCCCCCGTCTACACATACCAGGACCGGTTCTTTGTACTTCATTACATTCTCTGACGATCTCTCAAGATTCAGTCATATGTTCCTGTTGAAACACAAGTCAGAACCTTTTGAGATATTCACAGAATATAAGTTAGAAGTAGAGAACCAATACGGGTATAAGTATTATGTCCTTTGATGAGATCAAGGAGGAGAATACTGGTGCATAGAATTCCTGGACTATTCTAAAGGAGAATGAGATTCTCTCTCAGCATTACTCCTCCGTATACACCATAGCACGATGGTATATCGGGGCGGAGCAATAACACCCTATATGATTGATTAGTATGAAAACTTGTATTTACGGCAATCAGAAACGGCGTCGCTTTGCAGCTAGCCGGTGAATACGGGTCGATCCACAGAGATGGGTAAATTTCTGATTTGTGTTTTTACGAGTTGATTCAAATTGTTGTTTTGGTTGGTTTATAAAATCTATAAAAACCTAGATCTAAATTAATCTGATTTAAAGTCTTGCTAGTGTTAGGCTTAGGGGAAGTTTTGGAGATTAACGTTTTCCCCACCGCTTTCAATGCCTTCTTTTAGCTCTATTAGATGTTATAGTAATTATCAATAAAGTGGATAAGAATCTTTTGGGAAGATGTTTCTTCCTCTAGATCCTTGTCCTTCCTTTATCGATAATTACCTTAACCTCCATGGAAAACGCGCGCAACCGGCCCTTTATTCTACGGTTCACCGTTACCTCGAGGGGTAGGGTGCCGTAGGGAGCGGTTGTGCGCGTATGCATGGAGTTCTAATTCATAAGGTGAATGTAGCATTGAAAGGGGTGAGAGATCTCATCTCTCAACCCTTTCCCTAAGGCTAACCCTAACAAGCGAGGAGATTACTCGCTCATTAGGGGATGATAAAACATATCAATTAAAAGAGAATTAAAAAGCATAAAACTACTTACTAGTGTGACGGCTCCCCCCAAGCAATATAGAACAGATTTGAATAATAATCCCAGCAATTCTGAATTTTATTGATTGAAAAGAGGCATAAGGTTTTACAATTTTCGATTACAATTTATAAGTAAACAGGAGAATTTAGGGTTTCAGAGTCTCGCGCACGTGAAATTTCAGATATGCCCACGAAAAATCCCAACCCCTGCACCGACACACCGACATAGGAAAGTTGCACCGACACGGGCACTAAGCGGCCGCGGAACCGCGGCATTAGTTGGCTTGGGCCGCGGTTCCGCGGCCCTTTGGTGGGCTTGGCTCACCATATTTTCTGGGATGCATCAAGGTCTTTTGGGGCTTCTGATTCTTTGGTTCTTTTTCCATTTGGGCTTCTACATTGATTCCAGATCTTCAGTGAACACTTTGCAATGGATCTTTTAACCGTTTGCCTTGACAATTTGGATCTTGTGTTACCTTATTGACTGTGAACTGTTCTTTGTTTAGGCTTGACTACGATCCTCCTAATTGTTGGTCAAAAGTCCTTCTTTTATGTCCTCTTTTGTGTTTTTCACTGTTTTTGCTCCAAGAACCTGTAACCTGTAACATGTAGCAGACATGCGTCAAAAGTACCTGTTTATTTATAAAACGGATAAGAATAGGGGAATGATAAATGCATAATTATGGTCTGAACAAATACCCCCCAAACTTATCTTTTGCTCGTCCTCGAGCAAACTTATTATTTTATTCACTAAATTCCTAACCACATTTTCGCAGGGAAACGCGATTGCACTGAGCATGTGCAACAAGCCGTTAAACCTCTAGGTGTCCCTAGTAGGAGGAGTGTTGTCTCCTGAGGGTTTTCAGAGGATACTACCCACAAAATCCTATCAATTCAGCCCATTAACTTTTGTTCTCCAATTAGGTCTTTTAAGAGGGAATTCTATTATCTTTTGACTCGCAAATTATCCACCCACATTCTTCACCCTTCCTCATTATTTAACTTAAGATTATATATGTTATGTAGACCTACTTAGCTTTCGGCATTTCCTAAGTTTTCCTTCTAGGGTTTCATCTCTACTTAGGAATTTCTATCAACTCTACTAAAGATACAAGTTCTATCTTTCATTCCTTTCTCTTATCTAAACACTAATCATATATCCCCACGTGTGTGTATAGATCACCCCTACACTTGGAAATTCAAATCAAGCAATCGTACTCTCGTCCATTGTCCAAAGCACTTATTAATTCGTGAATTTTGAATTTCGCTTATACATCCTTCTTGCGACTGTTAATACTTCTTGAGGTACCAACAACCGATTACAAGATGCGTTAGCACTTTAAAATGTACTTCCTAGTTTTTGCAACACCCAAGGCTTTTAGTAGTGACTCCAAAACCAGTTGGTCTAAGGCACTAGGTGATGAAGCACCCTCGCTAAAGATTTTTCTATTTTTACAGCCTTAAGTAATTACAAAAACCCAGTGTCCATTTTTTTCTTTATTCACTTTTTTTTTCTTTTATTTTCATTGTACTAAGGACTTTAGACAAGAGCATTTCAAGGTCTCTTCTACTATTCCAAGTTTCAAGGTGCGTGATTGTGCAAATTGTAGGGTATACATTTTCAGAATTTAGACTTAAGCTAGGAATTATTTTTCAAACTTATATTCTAATAAGAATGTCAATACTCTTCCCTTGTTTCGACTTAGCCTAAGAAGTGAACCCAAAATTTGCCTATTTCTAAATAAACTACAAGGCATATACTTTCTACCGTTAAATTTTAAGGAATGTTATTTTTAGGGTTTTTAATTCACTAAGTCTAAGATCTAGTTGTTCCTAGCTAGTTAACTTATTTGTCAAACTCAAGTCAATTAGCCAAAATTGAATACAATAATTTTTATAATTTTTGAAATTTTTCAATTTTTATGGGTTTTCAAATAAGTATGCAAATGCAAAAATATGTACAAATGAATACGAAGGAAAAAGACGTACCGAGCATACCCCCAAACTTAAACTTGACAGTGTCCTCACTGTCATGCTAAACCAAGAGGGTCAAAATACCGGCACTTCCATGTTTATTTATTTATAAAAAAATTTTATTGTTAAGAAAAACAAGTATATACAGAAAGGCCCTCCCCCAAACTTCATTTAAACTATGTTAGACATTACTGCCAAACTTTGCATAGACCAAAAGTCAACACTAACCAGTTGAAAAATTTATCAGTAAAGAGTATTGGTTGGTGGAAGAATAAGTTGTGGCGGTCCAAAAAGAATTGGGGAAGATAGAAGTGGTGGTATGGAAGGTATGGAGGTGAATAGGCAGGAGGTGGTGATGAATCAAAACGAGAATGCGAATGATGAGCAATCAGTGGAATATTGGCATTCTCGTAGCTTATTAAAAGAAATGGGGGTGGTTCAACATCTAAAAGAGGAGGTTGACTAACCACAATATCCCCAATGTTCCTGTGGGTCCTCTATTGACTTGGCATCATCCATCAATTTCATATGATATTCAATTATAAGGGAACTGATCTCCTCGATGTCCGCCATAGTCCAATCGAAAACTTGCCGCCTATCTTGTAAGACTTTTAAAATAGCATTCTCTTGCTCGAAGGCTAGAGAAGCTGATATTATAATGGGAAAAGTCTCATACTCACCTATGTAAGCATATTTAAGGTGAGGCGGTAAGGACATGAGTTCGAGTTTTAGAGGCGAAAGAATCATTGTGGAATCTACCTCGAACTCAAAGGACTCCAACACAGGTTCGAAATCACTGCAAACAACCGATTCGGATGGTTCGACTAACTCATCCAAAAATTCAAAAGACTCATATTCGGGCTGTGAGTCGTCATCATCCGAAAAAGTGAAACATTCATAATCCATATCGGTTGTGTCAACGGTGGTGGGCTCAAGGAGGGACGCACTATTGGCGTCGAAACTGTTTTCATCAAACAAGAATTTTTCAAGCTCACAGTCCTCCTGCGTGATTTCGTGAATAGAGCAAACTTCTCATGTACTAGTTTTAGGCACGGGGGAAAGACTTCCCATCTTATAAATATTGAACTCACTAGACATCTTCCCGAAGGATAGAGTCATGGAGCCATTGCGACAGTTTATTACAGCATTGGAAGTGGCCAAAAATGGTCGACCGAGGATCACCGGAATTTGGTTCCGTGGGTTAGCAACAGGTTGTGTATCCATAACAATAAAATCAACGGGGAATATGAACTCCCCAACTTTGATCAACACATCCTCTAGCTGACCCCTAGGATGGGTGATTGATCGATCAGCCATTTGGAGAGTACAACGAGTGGGTTTCAACTCTCCAACCCCTAATTGTTCGTACACGGAGTAGGGAATCAGGTTAACACTAGACCCAAGATATAAAAGTGCTCGATTAATTTTCTTATCTCCAATTGTGATTGAAATCGTAGGATAGCCGGGGTCCTTTCGTTTTTGGGGTAAGCTTTGATTGTGGTTAATAGCATTGCTCACTGCACTAGCCACTAGCACTTTCTTGGGTACTTGAGATGCCTTTCTCTTCGAGGTGCATAATCCCATTAAAATTTTCGCGTATGAAGGGACTTGTTGGATTGCATCCAAGAGAGGTAAATTTATGCTAACCTGCTTAAATATCTCCACAATCTTCTCCACTTGTGCAGTTGGTTTATTGGGACTCAACCTGTTTGGAAATGGAGCATTTTGAAAATTCGTTGAGTCAAATGTCTGTGGAATAGAATGTGGAGTAGGAACAGATCCCGGTGTAGATGTGTTCATGTTGTGAGCAATGGGTCCGTTCGAGCAAGAAGAAGTAGAGCCGTGTGAAGGGTGGAGAATAGGCTCTAAAGAAAAAGGTGAAGAAGAAAGTGAAGAAAATGAAGAAGGGGAAGATGACGATGGAGAAAAAGAAAAAGAAGAAGAAGAAGAAGAACCACCGGCGGGGATGTCATCACTAGTTCCCACATTATTTTGCAATACTCTTCCGGATCTCAACGTGGTCACCGCATTTACATTGTGATTGGGATATGCGTTTTGTGTGTGACCGGGATTGGGCAATGGTTGAGATGAAAGCTTTCCCTTTTCTCTCTCGCTCAACGCAGCAGTTAATTGTGCAATTTCTGCCTCAATAGATTTGATACTTTGATCGTGTGAAGCATTGTTATGCATTAAAGATTGAGCATAATTTTCAAATCTTGCTGTGGATTCTGTAGATTGCTTGAGAAATGCATCTAGACTTTTCTCGAACGAGATAACCTTATCATCATTTGGTTGAACCAAATTGTTCGTTTGATTTGTATAAGGTTGTTGTTAGAAAGGTTGCTGGTTTTGAGTTTGTAAAGGTGCTTGTTATTGTTGTGGAGGAGGAGGTCTTTGAAAATTGTTATTTCCTTGGACTTGTTGATTTTGGTTCCAAGCGAAATTTGGGTGACTCCTCCACCCCGGATTGTATGTCGAAGAGTACGGATCGTTTCTTTGTCGTTGCTAAAATGCAGCATTGACTTGATCCTGTCCTTGAGTAGATGCACTATAAGGACATTCTTCGGTTAGATGCGATGGATTCGAACAACAATCACAAACAGTTCGTGTGGGTAGAGTAGGGGCAGGAGAAGACGATGAGATTCTGGTCTCAATGGCTTCTAACTTTTTCATAAGTGCGGCCATATCGGCCTTCATAGCAATCGACATATCTACTTGATGTATGCCTGCCCTAGATTGACCACTAGAAAATGATGATGTGGTCTTGGTACTCTCCCACTGAATTGTTTGCTCACTAAGATCCTCAAGAAACTGCCACGCTTCGTCGCTAGACTTGGAGAGAAAATGACCTTGACATATGGTTTCTAGCAACTGCTTCGTTGCCGAGTTCAGTCCCTCGTATAATGTTTGGCAAAGTTGCCAACTTTCGATCCCATGATGAGGGCATTGAACGAGTAGGTCTTTAAATCTCTCGAAGCACTTCCAAAATGGTTCGGAAGGAAGCTGTGAAAATTGTATAATCTCGTTACGGATTCTAACAGTTTTGTGATGAGGATAGAACTTTTTCAGAAAAGCTCTCACAAACTCGTCCCAATTTCTAGTGGAATGTGATGCGGTGCTATATAGCCACTTCTCGGCTAGGTCACATAAGGTGAAAGGAATGACCCTTAGCCTTATAGCGTCATCACTTAATTGGGTCGTTTTCATCATAGCGCACACATTTTGGAATTTATTACTAAAAATATACGCATCTTCCGATTCCAAACCATGAAATTTTGGCAGCATATTGATGAAATGTGGTTTTATTTCAATGTTGTCCCCATTTGCCGGTGGGGGTGAAAGACATGTAGGTAAAGAAGTGCGGACGGGGTAGAAGAGATCCTGGAGCGCAACTCGTGCGGGCGCTACAACAAGCGGAAGATTCGGGTTATTCGCACCTAACGGAGGTGGAATCATTCCCGTTGGTAAGGTATCGTTGGGGTCGTGTCCCGACATACCTTCGAAAGAAGAATTTAAAGGTGGAGGTAAGGAAATGGACGGAATGTCGACGAAGGGTTCGTCGAAGGGTTCGTTGGTCGGTACCAACGAAACACGGACTAATCGGGCGTTAGTATCCCTAGTCCAAAGTGACATACACTAAAGGAGTAGTGTAGTCAGAAAAAAATAGAAAAACAGAATGTGGGGGTAAGATAATGTCAATGGAGGGAAGTGATGGATGTGAGTTGCAAGGTTTCTTAGCGACAAGTTGCAAGTTTTGAAAAGATTTTTCTCTTTTTTTTTCTCTTATTTATGTGAGAGTTTTGCAAAAAGGTTTTTGGAAAGGGACTCGTGACACAAATGTATCAACCACACATGCACAATCAGGCCTAAATCTAGGGTCACCTAGGTCTGCTAGACAGCTCCTAACTAGGGCTAGAAATAGGACCTCAAACCGCCTCTTCACCGACAAGTACGGCCAGGTAAGTGGGAAGGAACCACCACTACAGTGGGCCTAATTAATAACCACTAGCCTAGACACCGCAATGTCAGTTAGGATAAACGGTCGATGCCTACACTAGTCCTTTTCCTATTGAGCTTGATGTCCTTAGGTCTGAGTCTAATATTATTTAATTAATTGTGGTCAATGCACATGCTTTAGGTGTTTTCTGGGGTCCTGGGAAGGGTGATGAAATCCCCACCCAATCTGAGTTTGGTCAATTAGCCCCTTAGAGTCCGATTAAATTATGCAAAACAATATAATTCACTTGCAATCAAATTTTTAGCGCGGCGCAAAGAAACCTGCAGAAAATTCTGTTATTTAGAAGGGGAGAAAGATTTTTTAGCGCAAAGAATTCCTGCAGAAATTTTTTACAGTGGATATATGGAGGTTGGCAGAGGGGGTTGAAAAGATCTTACAGTGCAAATTTGTTCAACAGATGATGTCACCAGAGCGCGGATCCGCGGCCCAAGTGAGTTCCTGCCACGTTTTCGCGGTTGAATGGAGGGATCAGGTTCTAGGAAAATTTGTGCTACTCTGTTGTGGGTTTTCCTTTCTGTTCTGATATGTACTTTTCTAATTTGCCCTCTGTAAAATTCCAGATCCGAGCTTCCTCGCTATTCCTGCAAGATTCAAAAAGATACACCCTTCAAACAGATCAAAATTGATAATTTTTTTATTTCTCTTTTTTTATTTTCAGATTTTTATAATTTTTAAAATTTATATCAACCCGAAATTAAACAGAAAGAAATTTTACGCCATCCCCGGCAACGGCGCCATTTGATTACTATGAAAACTTGTATTTACCGCAATCAGAAATGGCGTCGCTTTGCATCTATACTAAGATTATCTAGATCTAAATTAATCTGATTTAAAGTCTTGCTAGTGTTAGGCTTAGGGGAAGTTTTGGAGATTAACGTTTTCCTCACCGCTTTCAATGCCTTCTTTTAGCTCTATTAGATGTTATAGTAATTATCAATAAAGTGGATAAGAATCTTTTGGGAAGATGTTTCTTTCTCTAGATCCTTATCCTTCCTTTATCGATAATTACCTTAACCTCCATGGAAAACGCGCGCAACCGGCCCTTTATACTACGGTTCACCGTTACCTCGAGGGGTAGGGTGCCGTAGGGAGCGGTTGTGTGCGTATGCATGGAGTTCTAATTCATTAGGTGAATGTGGCATTGAAAGGGGTGAGAGATCTCATCTCTCAACCCTTTCCCTAAGGCTAACCCTAACAAGCGAGGAGATTACTCGCTCATTAGGGGATGATAAAACATATCAATTAAAAGAGAATTAAAAAGCATAAAACTACTTACTAGTGTGACGGCTCCCCTCAAGCAATATAGAACAGATCTGAATAATAATCCCAGAAATTCTGAATTTTATTGATTGAAAAGAGGCATAAGGTTTTACAATTTTTGATTACAATTTATAAGTAAACAGGAGAATTTAGGGTTTCAGAGTCTCGCGCACGTGAAATTTCAGATATGCCTACGAAAAATCCCAACCCCTGCACCGACACACCGACACAGGAAAGTTGCACCGACACGGGCACTAAGCGGCCGCGGAACCGCGGCATTGGTTGGCTTGGGCCGCGGTTCCGCGGCCCTTTGGTGGGCTTGGCTCACCTTATTTTCTGGGATGCATCAAGGTCTTTTGGGGCTTCTGATTCTTTGGTTCTTTTTCCATTTGGGCTTCTACATTGATTCCAGATCTTCAGTGAACACTTTGTAATGGATCTTTTAACCGTTTGCCTTGACAATTTGGATCTTGTGTTGCCTTATTGACTGTGAACTGTTCTTTGTTTAGGCTTGACTAAGATCCTCCTAATTGTTGGTCAAAAGTCCTTCTTTTATGTCGTCTTTTGTGTTTTTCACTGTTTTTGCTCCAAGAACCTGTAACCTGTAACATGTAGCAGACATACGTCAAAAGTACCTGTTTATTTATAAAACGGATAAGAATAGGGGAATGAAAAATGCATAATTATGGTCTGAACAATGATATGGTGTGCTTTATGATGTGTACTACTGAGTTACCTATTTCCTTTTGGGAGTTATGCACTTATGAAGTTGCATACCTATTGAATAGGGTTCAAATCAAATCTGTTGCCTACCACTTCATATGTGATATGGAAAGGGAAGAGCCCATATCTTAAGTTGGTTAAGATTTGGGGTTGTCCGGGCTATGTCTAAAAGCAAAATCCGGAAAAGCTCGAGGCAAGGTCTGTTATGTAGAAATGGAAAGGTTCCAGCTATACAAACTACAGCAGATGATTTGATAGAACCAAAGGATTCAATAGTTACCAACGAACCTCAGCCTCTCCGCCGATCTATTATGGTTCCTCACCCACCTGAGAGATACTTCGATTTCTCTATGACAGTCGGAGCGAGGATTGCATCATGAGATGATGACCTAACTAGTTTCGAGCTGGCCATCGAGAGTAGGGACTCTGTAAGAATGGCTGGATACTTAGTGATCTGAGATGGAATCCTTATACACCAACAAAGTATAGACTTTGGTTGCTTTATCTGAAGGGTTAAATCCCCATCAGGAGCAAGTATATCTTGAGAAGATTACTTGATGTACATGGAAAAGTTGAGACTTTCAAAGCTAGACTTGTTAAAGGTTTGCATCATTGACCAGGTATGGATTATGATGAAACCTTTTCTAAGGAGCTATGCTTAAGTCCATCCAGATCCTACTTGCCACGGCTATATACCATGACTACGATATCTGGTGGTTGGGTGTCATGACTGCTTTTCTAAAATGATGTTTCAGAAAAGAGAGTCTGTAAGTACACAGTCAGAGGGCTTCGTAGACAGTGGGAGCAGCGGAAACGTGTGCAAGATGTTTTATGTGATAAAGCAGGCATTGCGGAGTTGGAACATCTGTTTTGATGTAGTAGTCAAATAGTTTGACTTCATCAAAATGGTAGATGAACCTTGTATATACAAAAAGGTAGTAGGGAGTATGGTGGCGATCCTCGTAGAGTACGTGGATGACATACTCTTGATAGGGAAGGAGTTTCCTATGCTACGCTCGATCAATCTCCGCTTAATCACAATAATTCTCCACATAGGATCAAACTGATACCTACTAAATCCGGGGTTTTGGATCTATGAGATAGATCAAAATGGATGTTAGGATTCTCACTAGATATAGTGAGATGGTATCAATCGATCCTGGGGAGAATCACTGGAAGTGTTCCAGGGTGATAAGGACGACTGAATGTCAGTAACATGCATTGTCTTTACCCTCTATGTAGGGACGGTATGTTGGAAGAGTTCCAAGCTAGATACCGTGACATACTAGACGATTAAAGGCAAGATACATCGCTACTTAAGATGCTACCAAAGAGGCTGTCTGGGTGTATATTAGTCCATGAGATGAACTTAGTTCCTCCCACTGTGTGATAATGGAGTTGTAGCTTATGCCAAGAAATGTCTGTCCCATCAGTGATCCAGACATATTCTAAGGCAGTGTCACCTGATCATGGTGATGGATAATCTCCAGGGTGATCGAGATTAGGAGATTAGACTCAGAGGACAACACGGCGGATCCACTCACAAAGGCCTTTTCCCAGAGAGAGACTTTTATGGGATGGTTGAGTATAAGATACTACAACCACTGCTATCAGATGGCCCTAGTGCAAGTGGGAGATTGTTAGTTATATGTATGCCCTAGAGGCCATTACTATACATAGGATGTATATTGTAGTGGATGCTTGGACATATATAGGGAGGACTTTCTTGCTCGACAAGATAGTATGCTATCTGGTTGCACTTTACCTTAACATGTATACTTTCAGTCTCTCTGTTACATGTTGATAAAGCCCTTAGGATGTGTACTCGACTTCCAGGACTATGATGTAGATCATACTAGTGGGGCCTGGGTAGTCAATGAGTACATCCTTCATTGTTCCTAGTCGTGGGAATATCGAGACGGGGCATCGATATTCCAGAGTAGACTAGCGTATATCTTCTCGACCCATGTGATGGGCGATGGATGATCCCATATCCATTGGTGTTTGATATCGGAGATGGTATGTGGGTGCTCAGTGGAGACTGGGTACACTGAACGGACTCACCGAGAACTTCCAGATCGTATTATACCTCACGTCAGATGGCAGTTCTCTGGTGACACTGGTACAGGTTAGTCTGTAGACCCGAGATCGTCATAGAGTCTTGTGTGATTCCCACTGTGCTTTGATTTCCACCTTACCACGTCTACAAGGGCGTGCAAAACGGTGGTTTTTGGGTACAGTCCCGAATCACATGGAGGCAATGAGCGATAGGAGGGGATTCGTCTCTCCCGGTATAGGGAGTTGATGTTGCGCTGTGTTCGATTGGCTATAAACGGAAATCCATAGCCAGGGTTGCTGAGATTTACTGGTAAGTGTTACCAGTAGTTTCTCGAACTATTATAGACCTCATATCGACACGACTTATCGAGCTATTAGGGTCTGACGTTTGCCACCCCTAGGCGAGATATGCGACATATCAGACGACGAGATCGGACGGTACGGTAAGTGTTACCGGTTGGATTCACAGGAGTGTGAGCGGGCTTGCTCGTTGATCTTCTGATCGCTCAATACCCGGGTGGCCGTTACGTTTAGCAGACCGCTTGCGGCTTATGGGTGTTTGATATGATCATCACCTGCTGCCGGCGTATTGACGAGTCTTTAGAGTCCTACACAGAGGTTTCCTGGCTCAAGCGAAACGAAATAGGAGCGCATATGAGATATGTGCGGGACCGAGAATAATAACAGTATGTGATACTGTATTCTATTCTCACGATTTGTATCATGGGACGGTTATATGTGATATAGCTGGGTTACCGAATCAAATGTTGATTCGATACATTGATACACATGATATTAGTCGGTTATATGCGGTATGACCGGATCATTAAATCAAGTGTTGATTTAATGAGTTAATGTATAATTATATATTTGATATATTATTTTACATTAACTAGTATTTCTTCACTTAAGATGGATTTTCTCGTTAGATTGTGCACATTGTATATATGATATAGTTTTGTGCACTAGTTTGTATCATGTATGATGATACATGCAAACTTGGGTGTGTATGCATTAAACCATGGTTTAGGTTAATGGTTAAGGTATTATTTTCTTTTCTTTATTTATTTTTGGAAAAACAAAATGGTGGCTTTTCTTATTTTTGGCTTGAAGCTTCATGAAGCTTCAAAGCATCTTTGAAAAAGTCTTGCCATTTTGTTTTGTTCCTTATCCTAACCATTATACCTAACCCTAGTTTAGTCTCTACACTTTTTAGTCTCACCCATGGTTGCAATATGATAGATATCACTGGGATTTTCTTTTTGCAACAATTCTTTTTCTTTCTTCTTCTTCATCTTCTTCATGAAGAGAAGAAACCATTGCTAGATTTTTCCAAGTGATGATTCCAAGTGAGAAATCCAAATCCAAAGTGAACCCACTTCCTATTTCTTCATACTCTACCACTTGCCATGTAGTAGAGTGTGTTATCTTCACAAGTTTCATGACCTAGTGAAGATGGAGCTTGAGTTTGAGTCGCCTCGACGTAGATCATCTTCGGCAACGAAGTCAACGACCTAGCCCGATCATTTCTCCGACGAAACCATCGCTAGAGTCCAGGATCCGATGATCGCAGCGGAGGGACGTCGTCACGGAGCTAAAGAAGTGGAGGACCGGATCTACAAAGGTTGTAGCCCCTTTCACTATGCACTAAAGCAGTTTAGTAGCTTGTAGTTTCGCCTAATTTCTAGTTAATGATCTTGTTTAGGGTTTCTCGGCACCGGAATTTTTTGAATTTGGCATGGTTGATGCCTTGTGGAACCTCTTTAGTGTGCCTTGGAACCCTACAGTAGGGACTCTGTAAGAATGGCTGGGTGCTTAGCAATCTGAGATGGAATCCATATACACCAACAAAGTATGGACTTTGGATGCTATATCTGAAGGGTTAAATCCCCATCAGGAGCAAGTATATCTTGAGAAGATTACTTGGTGTAGATGGAAAAGTTGAGACTTTCAAAGCTAGACTTATTAAAGGTTTTCGTCATCGAACAGGCATGGAAAATGATGAAACCCTTTCCAGTGGCTACGCTTAAGTCCATCCGGATCCTACTTGCCACGGCTACATACCATGACTACGATATCTGGTGGTTGGGTGTCATGACTGCTTTTCTAAATATAGATTTAGAAGAGAACGTCTATATGTACACATCCAGAGGGCTTCTTAAACAGTGGGAGCAGCGGAAACGTGTGCAAGATGCTTTACAGAATAAAGCAGGCATCGCGGAGTTGGAACGTCTGTTCTGATGTGGTAGTCAAAGAATTTGACTTCATCAAAATGGTAGATGAACCTTGTATATACAAAAGGGTAGTAGAGAGTAAAGTGGTCATCCTCGTATTGTATGTGGACAGCATACTCTTGATAGGAAAAGAGTTTCCTATGCTACTCACGGTCAATCTGCACTTATCACAAGGATTCTCCAAATAGGATAAAGGTGATCCCTCCTAAATCCTGGGATTTGGATCTATGAGATAGATCTAAATGGATGTTAGGCTTCTCACTAGGTTTAGTGAGATGGTATCAACGATCCTGGGGAGAATCACTGGAAAGGTTCCAGGGTGATAAGGACGACTGAATGTCAGTCGCATGCATTGTCTTTACCCTCAGTAAAGGGACGGTATGTTGGAAGAGTTCCAAGCTAGATACCGTGGCAAATCTAGACGATAAAGGCTGGTGACATCGCTATCAAAGATACTACCAAAGAGGAAGTTTGGGTTTATATTGGTTCATGAGATGAACTAGGTTCCTACCATTGTGTGACAATGGAAGTGTGGCTTTGGCCCTAGAACCCTGGTCCCATCAGTGACCCAGACATATTCTGAGGCAACATCACCTGATCATGGAGATAGTTGATCTCCAGGGTGATCGAGGTTAGGAGAGCAGACTCAGAGGACAACACGGCTGATCCACTCACAAAGGCCTTTTCCCAAAGAGAGACTATTATGGGATGGTTGAGTATTAGATACTGCAACCACTGCTACAGACGGCCCTAATGCAAGTAGGAGATTGTTAGTTATATGTATGCCCTAAAGGCCATTACTGTACATAGGATGTATATTGTAGTGGATGATGGGACATATATAGGTAGGACTTTCTTGCTCAACATGATAGTACGCTATCTGGTTACTCTTTATCTTAACATGTATACTTTCTGTCTCTCTGTTACATGTTGATAAAGCCCTTAGGATGTGTACTCAACTTCCAGGACTATGATGCAAATCATACTAGTGGGGCCTGGGTAGTCCATGAGTACATCCTTCAATGTTCCTAGTCGTGGGAATATCGAGACGGGGCATCAATATTCCAGAGTAGACTAGCATATATCTTCTCGACCCTTGTGATGGGCGATGGATGATCCCATATCCATTGGTGTTTGGCATCAGAGATGGTATGCGGGTGCTCAGTGCAGACTGGGTACACTGAACGGACTCGCCGAGAACTCCCAGATAGTATTATACCTCACGTCAGATGGCAGTTCTCTGGTGACACTGGTACAGCTTAGTCTGTTGACACGAGATCGTCATAGAGTCTTGTGTGTCTCCCACTGTGCTTTGATTTCCACCCTACCACGGATCTACTGAGTCGTGCAAACAGGTGGTTTTTCAGTATAGTCCCGATTCATATGGAGGCAATGAGCGATAGAAGGGGATTCGTCTCTCCCGGTATTGGGGGTTGATGTTGCGCTATGCTCGACTGGCCATAGCTGAAAATCCCTGGACAGGGTTGCACTGATTTACTGGTAAGTGTTATCAGTAGTTTCATGCTTGTTATGAACCTTACATCGGCATGACTTATCGAGCTACTGGGGTCTGACGTTTACCACCCCTAGGCGAGATATGCGACATATCAGACGAACAGACCGGACTGTGCGGTAAGTGTCACTGGTTGGATTCACAGGAGTATGAGCAGGCTTGCTCATTGATCTTCTGATTGCTCAATACCCGGGTGACCGTTACGTTTAGCAAACCGCTTGCGGCTTGTGGGTGTTTGATATGATCATCACCTACTGCCGGCGTATTAACGAGTCTTTAGAGTCCTACACAGAGGTTTGCTGGCTCAAGCGAAACGAAATAGGAGCGCATATGAGATATGTGCGGGACCGAGAATAATACCAGTATGTGATACTGAATTCTATTCTCGCGATTTGTATCATCAGACGGTTATATAAGATATAGCCGGATTACCGAATCAAATGTTGATTCGATATATTGATACACTTGATATTAGTCGGTTATATGCAGTATGACCGGATCATTAAATCAAGTGTTGATTTAATGATTTAATGTATAATTATATATTGGATATATTACTTTACATTGACTAGTATTGTTCACTTAAGCTTGATTTTCTCACTTGATTGTGCACATTGTATATATGATATATGTTTGTGCACTAGTTTGTATCATGTTTGATGATACATGCAAACTTGGGTGTGTGTATGCTTTAAACCATATTTAGGTTAATGGTTAGGTTTTATTTATCTTTCTTTATTTATTTTTTGAAAAACTAAATGGTGGCTTTTCTTATTTTGGCTTGAAGCTTCATGAAGCTTCAAAGCATCTTTGAAAAAGTCTACCATTTTGTTTTATCCTTTAACCTAACCATTACCTAAACCCTAGTTTACTCTCTACATGAGTTAACTTCACCCATGGTTGCATTATGATAAACTTCACATGAATTTTCTTTTTAAAAACAATTCATTTTCTTTCCTTCTTCTTCTTCTTCTTCATGAAATGAAGAAAGCTTTTCTAGAAAAATTTCAAGTGATGAAATCAAGTGAGAAATCCAAATCCAAAGTGAACCCACTTCCTATTTCTTCATCCTCTACCACTTGCCATGTTGTATAGGGTGTTATCTTCACAAGTTTCATGACCTAGTGAAGATGGAGCTTGAGTTAGAGTCGCCTCGACGTAGATCATCTTCGGCATCGAAGTCAACGACCTAGCCCGCTCATTTCTCTGATGAAACCAACGCTAGAGTCCGGGATCCCGATGATCGCAGAGGAGGGACATCATCACGGAGCTAAAGAAATGGAGGACCGGATCTACAAAGGTTGTAATCCCTTTCACTTGTAGTTAAACTAGTTAACTTGCTTGGTTTTCGCCTTTACCTCTAGTTAACGATCTTCATTAGGGTTTCTCGGCACATGAAAAAATTTGATTTTGGCATGGTTGATCAATTGTAGAACCTCATGGGTGTGCCAAAGAACCCTACACTAGGATTAGGAGAGAGTACACCTATTACGCTTATTGGATAGTCTTCTTCCAAACCATAGGCAGGTGCCGAAAGGTAGGGAATGAAGAAAACCAATTAGACTAAGTATGGTGTACAGAAGGTAATAAGTAAAGGCAAATAAAGGGATTGGAAAGTGGGCAAAGTAAATTGCGACTGCTATTCACGACCAAACCAAGTGTTTCATCGCCACTCCTACATCACTTTTGTATTTCTCCAGAACACCCCGTATCACTACGAAGATCCACAGTTATTTGGATAATCCATCATATTGTTATATACGAACTCGATGGAACTTGTTCCATTTCGGGGATGGATTCTGTTTTAGGAGAAATAGAATAAGGTTTATTCAGTTGTCTTTTGTCATCACCTTCTCTCAGGTTGCAAGTACTCCTAGGATTAGGAGAGTACACCTATTATACTTATTGGATAGTCTTCTTCCAAACCGTAGGATGGTGCCGAACGGTAGGGAAGGAAGAAAACCATTAAGCCTAACGATGGTATACAGAAGGTAATGACTAACGACAAATAAAGGGATTTGGAGAGATGGCACAGTAATATACGGTTATAGTCATGAATCTGGATAATGGAAGAGGCATTACTAGGAATACTCGGATACCCCTTCGAAACATATTCATGTTTCAGTTTCACTGTGTATTGTTAATAGAAAACTGATTTCCCAATTAGTCCTTGCTCCAGGGTATGTATTTACCAGGTATGATTCTCACATCAGTATGGTTTTACAGATGATGAGTGGGAGTAAGTTATTGAAAATTAGGTGATCATCCTCATTATATCGGAATTCGTTGTAATTGGTGATATTTGAGGAAATCGCCTGGGTACAGTTTTCAACCTGCAATGCGCAGGGTTTGAGTTATTAAACTCAGGGGACTTATATAAAGTATTGTATGTTGTCCAGTGTCTATTATGACAAACGGGTAGGTCATCGTACTATATTCTGCTTACTTGTGACTTCTCTAGTTTTAGACATGTGTTTCGTAGAAATACAAGGTCCAAGTTTGAGAAGTTATAGATATAACAACAAAGTAGAGAACCAGTTGTAGCAAGTATTGGGATTCTTCAAGGTGATCGAAGATGTAGATACTCGTGTATGGTATTCAGTTGATAGTATTGTTTTAGAGAACTAGCTTATCTTTCAGGTTACTCATAATTGAATGTACTCCTTAGTTGGGTAATGCTGATCGGACTCTCTCCATTTAGTTGACATGCACAGGAGACGGTTGCATGATTTGAATCTGGTTCCAATTAAATCAGTGTCTCTGTTTCTATATTGTATATAGAATGGATTATATCTTAACGATGTTAAGGTATATGGAGTTATACGGCTTATGCTTAAAACCAGACTCTGGATAACTCAAGGCACGTTTCTGTAATGGCAGTTTGTGGGTTGACCAGGGTTTTGATGAGGGTTTACTTCTTACCATTTGGAAGATCCATAATGATATTGTTCTTGACAAGCCAAAGTTTTAGTAAAATGGATTTTTTCAGAAAACAGTAGTGGGAGTATGGTAGAACTGGAAGAGATTCCAGAACCGCAAACGATTACGGAAAATTTAATAAGGCCTAAAGATTCAATCAGGTTTGACATTCCATTAGCCACTCCGCAGATATGGTGGGTGACCTCAGGCACCCGAGAGGTACTCCGGTAGCCTCAAGGATGGTGACAGGGAGGTTCTTGTTTACCCAGACTTGCCATTACTGTTGTTCCAGACTATGAGACCCGGCAGGAGGATAAGTGTAGCGTCGTTCTAAACTAGTTTTAGAAATGCACGTATATATTATTCTACCAGAGGGTTGTCGTAGTCAGTGGGAGCAGCGGAAGCATGGTAGACAAGAGGCTTGTGTCTATTTATAAACTAAAGCAGATATAGCGGTGATAGATCATCTATTTTTGATATGACAGTCATGGGCTATGACTTCATCAAAACAGGGGATGGATCTGTTTAGAAAGTAGTAGGGTGTGATGTCTTGATATTTGGATGACATACACACAGTAGGATGTAAAATTCCTATACTACGATCGGTTATACTTTGGTTGTCACACAGTGTTTTCTCCACATAGGATATGGATATTATATCGGACATTCTGGTTACTAGATCTATGGTTTTAGATCTAGATTTAGGTAGTTTCCCAACCTGGGTACTTAGAAAACATTCTAAAGGTATTTAGAATGGACGACTCCTGGCATGGTGGTGTACCAGCAGGTGATGGAGTCACCCTCTCTAAAAATGTCTTACAGACTAAAGGGGAGAGGGATGTGCATGATTGGCAGATCACTTGCATAGGCAATTGAGTTGATCATGAGATGTCAAGTACAACACCAAGTGTTGTTTTTGCACCAAATATAATAAGATGATATTAATCCAATCCTGGAGAAACGTTCGAAGGCAATTTTAGAACATAAGTGGATGTTCTAGGGATTTGATAACGGTATCCTCCTTCGGGAGACAGTTATCATTACAGGCTTCCAAGAGGACCGGGGTGATAGAGTGACTGTCAGAGTTTTAGTTTTCCCTCTTACAAAGGGCAGTAGTTTGGACAGCTAGTCCAAGCGGATACCGAGGGAGGTGTGGCGTAGGATACCGATTAGGTTCAGTTGACAATACTGTCTAAGAAGTTTGGATTTCGAGTTCATTCGTGAACTAAATCCCATCAGATATCCGGACATATTCTTAGACAGGTATTGCTCATTTCGGGAGATGGGCTTCTCCGTGAACTTGAGATTTAGAGAGACATAAAAAGAAACATCAGGGCGGATCCACTCACTGAGGCTATTTCTGTAAGTCTACGGTAGCGCCCCGGCCGTCTTTCCGAGGCCAAAATGTGGAAACGAAACTTTTTCATAACTTGTAAACAGGTGCTACCGCATACTAAAAACCCGGATCGGACCATTAACCTACTACTAGCAAATAAGAGAAAGGGTAGAAAGCTATACCGAGTGATCCGTGTCCTTCGGTCTTCGGCCACCATCCCGATCTCCTCGCGGAATCTCCGTTCTTCATCTCCTCGTCGGAAAGGGCACCACATTGAGAAGTCTTTTTACGGGCTCCCGCTTCGTCCGAAGCAACTCGGGCACGAAGTGTGCTAGCCGACGTGCCCAAGGTTGATGTAGAGTATGTTGTAATCACTTTATCTCTTGCATCCATGAGCTTGGATGGAGGTTAGAGATAATGCCATTGGAGGAAGATAATGAGCTAGAGGAAGAAGAAGAAGAAGAGAAGGCATTCTATTCTTTTTCTTTTCTTGAGTTGTATGATAATGAGAGTGAGAATGAGATCAAGAAAATAATACAAGAGTAAACCTCAACCATATGGTTGCCTTTCTCTCTCTCCTAATCATTTCAACTCACACATCCAAAACAAATGTGACATTTGCACAATAAAAAAGACCATGAGTCACTAAACTTGGTCATGTCACATTTACTGCATGTAATGATTAATTCTAGCTCATTATTTCCAAATACAAACATTAATCCAATTGTTTGCAACAATAAAAAGATCCGGCAACATCTAAAGTAAACTAGTGACGGATCACAAGGATACCCCTCACCTGTATATACATACCTGTATCCGCATTCCGACTGAATGCGAATGCGATGAGACTAAAGTAATCCAACAAATCTAATATTAGGATCCGGCTTAAACCAAAGCCCACTAGTATGATCCGTCCGATCATGATCTGTGCAATACCGCACGTATAAGATCGAACCCTGCCATATATCATACGGCCTCTACAACGTTTCGCCCGAAACTTGCGAAACTGTCTGTGGGGGACTCTAAAGACTCGTCAATACTTTGGTTGTGGATTTAACCACTAGCACGTCAGAGGTATTAGCCGTACGTAACGGGCTACCAAGTATTGACCAAAAGGGAAGTCGATGAGCGAACTCATCCTGACACCCTACTGAGCCTGTCAGTGACAATATCCGTACAGTCCGGTCCGTAAGTCTATGAGCATCGCATGTCGGGCCTAGGGGGTTGGTAAAAGTCAGACCCCCAAAAGCGGTACAAGTCATGTCGGAGTGTAACCCAGAACACCCTGAGATACTATTGGAATACCTACCAGAAAATCTCCTGCCTTGGCCAAGACTGTAGGGTTCCTAGGCACACTAATGAGGTCTCATAAGGCATCAACCATGCCAATTTCAAAAATTACAAGTGCCGAGAAACCCTAATACGGATCGTTAACTAGATTTTAGGCGAAACAAAAACAAGTAAACTACTTTACTCTAAGTGAACGGAAATACAACCTTTGTAGATCCGGTTCTCCACCTCCATAGCTCCGTGATGAAGTCCCCACGCTGTACAAATCGCATCCCGGACTCTAGCATCGGCTTCATCGGAGAAATGGGCGGGCTTGGTCGTCGGCTTCGATGCCGAAGATGATCTACGTCGAGGCATCACAAGTTCAAGCTCCCACTTCACCAAGTCATGAAACTTGTGAAGAAAACACCCTATACTACTTGGCAAGAGGTAGAGGATGAAGAAATAGGAGGTGGGATCACTTTAGAATTGGATTTCTCACTCATTTTCCCAAGTTGCCATTGATAGAGGCAAGCTTCTTATTGAAGAAGAAGAAGAAGAAGATGAAAAATGTTATGATAATTCTCTTTCAAAAAGAAAATAAAATGTATACTTATCATAATCCAACCATGGTCAAGTGTAGAGAATAAACTAGGGTTAGGTCAATGGTTAGGGTTAAGCATGAAGACAAAAATGGTGACTTAGTCAAAGCTTCATGAAGCTTCAACATGCATCCAAAGAAAGCCACCATTTTTCTTTTCTTTTGCCAAATAGAAATAAATAAATAAATGAATAAATAAGTAATAGATAAACAAAACCCTAATCATTAGTTTAACCATGGTTTAATTCTTTACACTTAACCAAGTAAACATGTATCATCAAACATGATACAATCATTTGCACAAAAAGTATATCACATATACAATTTGTGAACATCAAGTGAGAAAATCCATTTAAAGTGAACCAATACTAGTTAATGCAAAGTAATATATCAAATATATAATTATGCATTAAATCATTAAATCAACACTTGATTCAATGATCCGGTCATGTCGCACACAACCGACTAGTATTCAATGTATCGTTTTATCGAATCAATCCTTGATTCGATAACTAGGTTATATCACATACAACCATTCGACACATTTATTGCGAGAATGAAATACGGTATCACATACACGCATTATTCTCGGTCCCGCACATATCTCATATGCGCTCCTATTTCGTTTCGCTTGAGCCAGGAAACCTCTGTGTAGGACTCTAAAGACTCGTCAATACGCCGGTAGCAGATGATGATCATATCAAACACCCACAAGCCGCAAACGGTCTGCTAAACATAACGGCCACCCGAGTATTGAGCGATCAGAAGATCGACGAGCAAGCCCGCTCACACTCCTGTGAATCCAACCAGTAACACTTACCGTACAGTCCGGTCTGTTCGTCTGATATGTCGCATATCTCGCCTAGGGGTGGTAAACGTCAGACCCCAATAGCTCGATAGGTCGTGTCGATATGAGGTCTATAACAATTCGAGAAACTACTGGTAACACTTACCAGTAAATCTCAACAACCCTGGCCAGGGATTTCCGGTTATAGCCAATCGAACACAGCGCAACATCAACTCCCTATACCGGGAGAGACGAATCCCCTCCTATCGCTCATTGCCTCCATGTGATTCGGGACTGTACCCAAAAACCACCGTTTTGCACGCCCTCTTGGACGTGGTAAGGTGGAAATCAAAGCACAGTGGGAACCACACAAGACTCTATGACGATCTCGGGTCAACAGACTACTCTGTACCAGTGTCACCAGAGAACTGCCATCTGACGTAAGGTATAATACCATCTGGGAGTTCTCGGCGAGTCCGTCCAGTATATCCAGTCTCCACTGAGGACCCGTATATCATCTCTGATGTCAAACACCAATGGATATGGGATCATCCATCACCCATCTGTATGGGTCGAGAAGGTATATGCTAGTCTACTCTGGTATATCGATGCCCCGTCTCGATACACCCATAACTAGGGACCTTGAAGAATGTACTTATGGACTACCATGTCCCCACTAGTATGAACCGCATCATAGTCCAGGTAGTCAAGTACACATCCTAAGGGCTTTACCAACATGTAACAGAGAGAAAATCAGTGTACACGTTAAGGTAAAGATCAACCAGATAGCATACTATCATGTCGAGCAAGAAAGTCCTCCCTATATATGTCCCAGCATCCACTACAATATACATCCTATGTATAGCAATGGCCTCTAGGGCATACATATAACTAACAATCTCCCACTTGCACTAGGGCCATCTGATAGCAGTGGTTGTAGTATCTCATACTCAACCATCCCATAAAAGTCTCTCTCTGGGAAAAGGCCTTTGTGAGTGGATCCGCCGTGTTGTCCTCTGTGTATGCTCTCCTAACCTCGATCACCTTGGAGATCAACTATCTCCATGATCAGGTGACACTGCCTTAGAATATGTCTGGATCACTGATGGGACGGGTGTTCCTTGGCATAAGCCACAACTCCATTGTCACAAAATGGGAGGAACGAAGTTCATCTCATGAACTAATATACACCCAGACAGCCTCTTTGGTAGCATCTCAAATAGCGATGTATCCAGCCTTTATCGTCTAATATGCTACGGTATCTAGCTTGGAACTCTTCCAACATATCGCCCCTTTACTGAGGGTAAAGACAATGCCTGTGACTGACATTCAGTCGTCTGTATCACCCTGGAACACTTCCAGTGATTCTCCCCAGGATCGATTGATACCATCTCACTACATCTAGTGAGTATCCTAATATCCAATTATATCCATCACATAGATGAAAAACAAAGGATTTAGGAGGTATTACTTTGATCCTATATGGAGAATCCTTGTGATAAGCGGAGATTTGACCGAGCGTAGCATAGGAAACTCCTTCCCTATCAAGAGCATGTCATCCACGTACTCTACGAGGATCATCACTATACTCCCTACTACCTTTTTGTATATACATGGTTCATCTACCATTTTGATGATGTCAAACTCTTTGACCAACACATCAAAACAGATGTTCCAACTCCGCGACACCTGCTTTATCCTATAAAGCATCTTGAACACGTTTCCGCTGCTCCCACTGTCTACGAAGCCCTCTGGCTGTGTACTTATAGACGTTCTCTTCTAAAACATCATTTAGAAAAGCAGTTATGGCACCCAACCGCCAGATATCGTAGTCAGGGTATGTAGCCGTAGCAAGTAGGATCTGGATGGACTTAAGCATAGCCACTTGAAAAGGTTTCATCATAATCCACGCCTGGTCGATGACGAAAACCTTTAACAAGTCAAGCTTTGAAAGTCTCAACTTTTCCATCTACACCAAGTAATCTTCTCAAGATATACTTGCTCCTGATGGGGATTTAACCCTTCAGATATTGCAACCAAAGTCCATTCTTTGTTGGTGTACATGGATTCCATCTCAGATCGCTAAGCATCCAGCCATTCTTACAGAGTCCCACTCCTGATGGCCAGCTCGAAACTAGTTGGGTCATCATCTCATGATGCAATCCTCGCTCCCACTGTCATAGAGTAACCGAAGTATCTCTTAGGCAGGTGAGGAACCTCACTAGATCGGCGGAGAGGCTGAGGTTCGTTGGTAACTATTGAATCGTTTAGTTCTATCAAATCATCAGCTGCAGTTTGTATAGCTGGAACATTTCCAGTTCTACATAACAGATCTTGCCTCGAGATTGTCCGGATTTTGCTTTTAGACATAGGCCGGACAGCCCCAAATCTTAACCAACTTAAGATATGGGCTCTTCCTTTATCATATCACATATGAAATGGTAGGCAACTGATTTGATTTGAACCCTATTCAATAGGTATGCAGCTTCTCAAGTGCATAACTCCCAAAAAGGAAATAGGTAACTCAGTAGTACTCATCATAGAGCACACCTTATCATATAGGGTGTGATTGCTCCGCCCCGATATATCATCGTGCTATGGTGTATACGGAGGAGTAATGCTGAGAGAGAATCTCATTCTCCTTTAAAATAGTCCAGGAATTCCGTGCTTAAGTATTCTCCTCCTTGATCACATCAAAGGACACAATACTTATACCCCGTATTTTGGTTCTCTACTTCTAACTTATATTCTGTGAATATCTCAAAAGGTTCGGACTTGTGTTTCAACAGGAACATAGGTCTGAATCTCGAAAGATCATCAGAGAATGTAATGAAGTATAAAGAACCGGTCTTGGCAAGTGTAGATAGGGGACCTACATACATCAACATGTATCATCCCAAGAGTTCACTAAATCTTTCTCTGTTTCCAATAAACAGAGCTATGGTCATCTTATCTCTGTGACATGACTGGCAAGTTTCATAAGATGTAAATTCAAACTAATTTAAATATGCATCTTTATTTAACTTCAGCTAGTCGGGTCGCATTGATATGACCTAGTCTATAATACCTCAAGAAGGATTCGTTCATTTCTGAACTCTTCCTCTTGTGTGTGTTCCATATACTAAGAACTGTAGTTTGATTTAGAACATCAATGCTTTTAGATAACGTGCCTGAACCGATCAACTTTTGATATAGGAAATGTTCAAAACATTATCCAACTATACAAAATTTTATCATTTCTTCACTAATAAAGAGATAGATATGATTTTGTATATCAGGTTCGGTATCTAATAACATTCGTTCAGAATCAATGTATTTGGGATACAGGGTGACAGTGACCAACAGACTTGGCTGCAACACTTGCCCCATTTTCTGCCTCATGAAACTTATCACCCGTTCTCAGTTTTTCTACCCTTTTTGTAGCCCTATGTAACAGATTACATATCTGGGATCTTGATCCGGTATCATATACCCAGGATGCGGAGGATACTGAGAAACGGTTCTTTGTAATGAACACACCCGAAGATGATGCATCAGCATGCACTCTCTTCGTTTGGGCGGCACGGGAATTCTGGTAATCCCCAATTTCCTGCTCTGTCTTATAACAATTATAAGTTGGTGCGGGACCAATGTTCCCCAGCTCAGTATAACAAGCGGGATCGGTCAATATTCCGTATTATTATCTTGATTAAGGCGTGATATGGTCGCTACCTGGAGAGAGAGAGAAGAAAACACTCAGCGTGCGCTCTTTCAAGAATAGATTGGTTATTATTTTATCTAATCAGGATGGCTCCCACTGTTTTTATCAAATCTTCCTTCAAACCCTAAAAGGAAAGACTAGCCAGGATTAATTACAAACTACAAGTTCGCCAATCTTTCAGCCAGGCCAGTGTCAGTACTTTGAGGGAGGTCCCCTGTGCTTTCGCATGAACCTAATTAATGTAAAACTCGTTTTCCCAGAGGCGTAACCCCGTTGACACCTTTCTAGACACCTATTTGATGGGCTAATTGTAATGTGTAAAACTCTCCCAGGAGTAACTCTTACTCGCAGTGGGTATCGGGATCCAACTATCTCATAGAAGGTATGCAATCTCATTGCAAATTTCAACACTTGAAATTCCCGATAATATTTTGCCCCTAACGTGCTATGACCTTGACGAAAGCCAACAAACCATAGCCCGCTAGTCAAGTTCAACCCGTACATTTCTTGATTGAATTAAACCCACCCGCACGACCCTTGACGAAAGCCAACAAAGCCGCACGACTACCCTAATCCAATCGCATCGTATGCAGCAGATAAGCAGCATATAGCTACCGCAAACTGAACCTTGACGAAAGCCAAAAAATGCAGCACGAATAGTATATACAACTTATCTGAAATGACGGAGGGCTACGACAGGTTTTTCTGAAAACCTATTGCGTAATGAACTTGATATCGTTGTAGGATCGAATGAATTTTGAAATGGAGTGTTTTTGAGGCTTTTCTAGTTTTGCTAAAGGAGTCACTTCCGGTGAAGGGATAGTCGGTCCTTTCCTCGTCGAATGAGGTGCGGGATATATCATATATATCACTGTGCAAAGCAAAACAATTAAAAGCAATCAGAAGACAAACCGATTGTGTAGCATCTGCCAGTTATTGCTAAAGGAGTCACTCCCGGTGAAGGGATCTCGGTCCTTTCCTCATCGAATAAGGTGCAGGATATATCACATATACCTCTGTGCAAAGCAAGAACTGAAGCTACCTGTTTTATTTTTAGAAATTCGATTCTACAACATCTTAGGTTTCTTTTATTTCATTAATCTCATTAATGAAGTCCCATCATTTAAGTACCTAAACATCACAGATAAATACGACGTACACTTTTGCCATCCGCATTCGCCTCGATGTCCCCTCATGCACCGTTAGGTTGGGTAACTAACGGCAGAGCAGGGCAGGGCTAGCGCGGGTGTAAAACATAAGTAACATCTATATAATATATCATTTATACTATATACAGTATCTATCAGAGAACATATCACATGATCACATCACAGATATCGCAGCAGAAGAATCATATGAAATATTGGATATACTAGGACGTCCGTGTTTTCAATACGAGCCAGTATAAAACACGGATTCCACGGTCGCGATGAATAGCCAAACCCACACCCCTAGACCCTTACAAGAGCGGCAAGCAACCCTACTAATTCTAGAGTTAGGAGACCCGGACTCGACACCTCGAGTTGGTCTCCCACTGGACTCCAGAACCCGGTTACTTGTGCTCTCCTCCTTGGGTCTATCCTAGTGCGGAAAAGAAAATAATATACAAAAGGTGACATCTTCCGCAACCTGGAAGTGTCCCAATAAAAGAATATTACATACAAGTTTTTACATGAATGAAAATGAAAAAACACTCATCTCACATAAAAACCCCCGGCTATTCAAACACGACAATCCAATATAACATATCCAGCAACACATAACATCACATGTCATCAACGTAAGTAAATATGCGCATCCTAATTGTCGTTGACATATAGCAACGAAACCGGCGATATCACATATTACACTTACGGTCACAGAAAAGAAAGTGTAAAACTACAACAGTTGGAATCCGCAATCTGCATAGACATCGCATGCCTAATCAAATGAATACCTTAGACATCACATGCCCAACAATTATAAACCTCGCATTTTAGTCTCAAAATCGAAAACACTTTTCAATATCAAGTCGGGCAATTCAACAAGATTCCCAACATCCTGATCGAATGCTCGTCGCAAACTTTAGTAGGCGGCCGCACCCCCGATACCGTCGACGAAGTGCACCAAGGCGGAACACCGCTGCCGCGAGCACCCGAACGGATGCTTTCGGCGACGGGGTTCTCCTACAGTCACTTGGTCAGGGCTATGGAGCGAGGCTGTCTATTAAGTTTACCCGGCGAGTATCCGCGTACGCTACGTGATTGCGACGGACTTTTGATCGCATCAAAATTCCGTAGCAACCGATCAAGTGAGACTAAATAGCTAGATTTATAACATTCATTCAGTTATCTCATAACTTATTGTGAATTCCAATTATTGTATCCCATTCCAGATAAATAGAAAATGTTAAACTTTCCGATCGAACATTCAAACACCCATGTTTTCCCGAAATCGATCAACACATGAAGTTAGCTTAAAAACATTCATTTCGTGCCTCAGTAGCAACGGTCCAGCCGTAGAAGGGTCAAGCTAACGCCTCACATGTGGCACGACGTACTGCCCCAAACCCGAAGGTTCAAAGGGCAGTTCAAGACGGTCACATAATCGAGTTAAAGTTTGTTGTCTTATAGAGGGACCATCGCGTTACTTGCACTACTTAGAACGTCCTTAAACCACAGAAAAATCCAACACTTGGAAATTTTCCGACAGGGGAAAAAGTGGGTATTTATATCCGGTCGAACTTTTTAACATATTCAAAAATTATCCGGAAAACACCATAGACAAAATCTGATAATCCGATCGAATAAACGAATCCCCAAAACAACCCAGAATATTCAAATCGTGAATAAATATTAAAAATTCCCAGAAAATCTAGCACCATAAAAGAGGAATTACTGTGCATAAATGGTTGGCTGATGAGACTTATTGGCCGCGGAACCGCCGCAGAAGCCATGCTTCTGCCGCGGTTCCGCCGCTCTTTGGAGGAATCATGAGTACGGGCTCCACAGTAATTCTTCAAATTCCCTGCTGATTTTTCTGCATATTTTTAATATCGAAAAACTCCAGATTTCAAAAAATGTACAGAGAGCAATTTGAGTTAGGGTTTCGATGTTCATTCGGATTTCAAAGGTCGTCTACGCATCTCCTAAGGCTCTAGCTAGGCTCTGATGCCACTGTAGGGTTCCTAGGCACACTAATGAGGTCTCACAAGGCATCAACCATGCCAATTTCAAAAATTACAAGTGCCGAGAAACCTTAATACGGATCGTTAATTAGATTTTAGGCGAAACAAAAACAAGTAAACTACTTTACTCTAAGTGAACGGAAATACAACCTTTGTAGATCCGGTTCTCCACCTCCATAGCTCCGTGACGAAGTCCCCTCGCTGTACAAATCGCATCCCGGACTCTAGCATCGGCTTCATCGGAGAAATGGGCGGGCTTGGTCGTCGGCTTCGATGCCGAAGATGATCTACGTCGAGGCATCACAAGTTCAAGCTCCCACTTCACCAAGTCATGAAACTTGTGAAGAAAACACCCTATACTACTTGGCAAGAGGTAGAGGATGAAGAAATAGGAGGTGGGTTCACTTTAGAATTGGATTTCTCACTCATTTTCCCAAGTTGCCATTGATGGAGGCAAGCTTCTTCTTGAAGAAGAAGAAGAAGAAGATGAAAAATGTTATGATAATTCTCTTTCAAAAAGAAAATAAAATGTATACTTATTATAATCCAACCATGGTCAAGTGTAGAGAATAAACTAGGGTTAGGTCAATGGTTAGGGTTAAGCATGAAGACCAAAATGGTGACTTAGTCAAAGCTTCATGAAGCTTCAACATGCATCCAAAGAAAGCCACCATTTTTCTTTTCTTTTGCCAAAAATAAATAAATAAATAAATGAATAAATAAGTAATAGATAAACAAAACCCTAATCATTAGTTTAACCATGGTTTAATTCTTTACACTTAACCAAGTAAACATGTATCATCAAACATGATACAATCATTTGCACAAAAAGTATATCACATATACAACTTGTGAACTTCAAGTGAGAAAATCCATTTAAAGTGAACCAATACTAGTTAATGCAAAGTAATATATCAAATATATAATTATGCATTAAATCATTAAATCAACACTTGATTCAAAGATCCGGTCATGTCGCACACAACCGACTAGTAATCAATGTATCGTTTTATCGAATCAATCCTTGATTCGATAACTAGGTTATATCGCATACAACCATTCGACACATTCATCGCGAGAATGAAATACGGTATCACATACATGCATTATTCTCGGTCCCGCACATATCTCATATGCGCTCCTATTTCGTTTCGCTTGAGCCAGGAAACCTCTGTGTAGGACTCTAAAGACTCGTCAATACGCCGGTAGCAGATGATGATCATATCAAACACCCACAAGCCGCAATCGGTCTGCTAAACGTAACGGCCACCCGGGTATTGAGCGATCAGAAGATCGACGAGCAAGCCCGCTCACACTCCTGTGAATCCAACCAGTAACACTTACCGTACATTCCGGTCTGTTCGTCTGATATGTCGCATATCTCGCCTATGGGTGGTAAACGTCAGACCCCAATAGCTCGATAAGTCGTGTCGATATGAGGTCTATAACAATTCAAGAAACTACTGGTAACACTTACCAGTAAATCTCAACAACCCTGGCCAGGGATTTCCGGTTATAGCCAATCGAACACAGCACAACATCAACTCCCTATACCGGGAGAGACGAATCCCCTCCTATCGCTCATTGCCTCCATGTGATTCGGGACTGTACCCAAAAACCACCGTTTTGCACGCCCTCTTGGACGTGGTAAGGTGGAAATCAAAGCACAGTGGGAACCACACAAGACTCTATGACGATCTCGGGTCAACAGACTACTCTGTACCAGTGTCACCAGAGAACTGCCATGTGACGTAAGGTATAATACCATCTGGGAGTTCTCGGCGAGTCCGTCCAGTGTACCCAGTCTCCACTGAGCACCCGTATATCATCTCTGATGTCAAACACCAATGGATATGGGATCATCCATCGCCCATCTGTATGGGTCGAGAAGGTATACGCTAGTCTACTCTGGTATATCGATGCCCCGTCTCGATACACCCACGACTAGGGACCTTGAAGGATGTACTTATGGACTACCATGTCCCCACTAGTATGAACCGCATCATAGTCCAGGTAGACAAGTACATATCCTAAGGGCTTTACCAACATGTAACAGAGAGACAATCGGTGTACACGTTAAGGTAAAGATCAACTAGATAGCATACTATCATGTCGAGCAAGAAAGTCCCCCCTATATATGTCCCAGCATCCACTACAATATACATCCTATGTATAGCAATGGCCTCTAGGGCATACATATAACTAACAAAGACATCGTGTAATGGCTCTCCTAGACACAGCGCGACCTCACCCCCAATACCGGGAGAGACGAACCCCTGCAGATCCGCTCACTGCCTCCATGTGGCTCGGGATTGTACCTAACTAAAACCTGTTTGCACGACTCCTTTGAGCCATGGTAGGGTAGTAATCAAAGCACAGTGGGAACTCACACAAGACAAATGACGATCTCAGGTCGATGAACTAACCTGTACACTTGTTACCAGGGAACTGCTATCTGACGCTAGGTATAACACCAACTAGCATGTTTCCGGCGAGTCCTTTCCGGTGTACTCATAACCCAATGAGCACCTATATACATCTTAGGTGAACCAACTGACACTAGTGGCTTGTGAGATCGGCCACCGCCCCTCATCGGGGTCTCGACTGTATACACTAGTCTACTCCGGAGTATCGATGCCCAGTCTCGAAACTCCCACGAATAGGGACCTTTTAAGGATGTGCTTATAGACCCCAGCTCCCATGTATATGATCGCCATAATACTGCCGGTCGTCAAGCAAGAATCCTAAGGGCTCTTTCAACGTGTAATAGTGACCTGTAAGGTCACCTGAAGCAGTACACGATGATAAAGATAAACCAGATAGCATACTATCATCTCAAGTAAGACTGTCCTACCGGCATAGGTCCTCCCTCAATCATTGCAATCACGTGCCTGTGATCCAATAATTGACTCTGAGGGCACTATATCCAACAGTTTCTCGAACACAACACTTTTACATACGCGCTTTGTGAGACTGATCAGTAGAGGAGTTGGGTGTTCGGTATCACACGGGCTGTGAGTATGAACATCGCAATAATTAGCCTTAAGTGCAAGTGGGAGATTGTTGGATATAGTGCCCTCAAAGTCAATTATTGGATCGCAGGCACGTGACTGCAATGATTGAGGGAGGACCTATACTGGCAGGATAGTCTTACTCGAGATGTTAGTAAGCTATTTGGTTTATCTTTATCGTCGTGTACTGATTTAGGTGACATGATATGTATCACTATTACACGTTGATAGAGCCCATAGGATTCTTGCTTGACTACCAATAGTATGATGGTGATCATATACGTGAGAGTTGGGTAGTCTATAAGCACATCCTTAAAAGTGGTCCTTAGTCGCGGGAGTTTCGAGATTGGGCATTGATACTCCGGAGTAGACTAGTGTACACAGTCAAGACCCTGACGAGGTGCGATGGCCAGTCTCACAAGCAATTGATGTCAGTTGGTTCACCTAAGATGTACACAGGTGCTTATTAGGTTATGAGTACACCGGACAGGACTCGCCGGGAACATGCTAGCTGGTTATTAAAACATGTCGTCAGATAGCAATTCCCAGGTGACATGTGTATAGGTTAGTCCATCGACTTGAGATCTTCATTTGTCTCGTGTGAGTTCCCACTGTGCTTTGATTATTACCCTACCACGGCTCAAAGGAGTCGTGCAAACATGTTTTAGTTTGGTACAGTCCTGAGCCACATGGAGGCAGTGAGCGGATCGGCAAAGGATTCGTCTCTCCCAACATTGGGGGTGAGATCGCGCTGTGTTTAGGAGAGCCATTACACAGTCCATGGCCATGGCAAGAGAGATTTACTGGTAGGTATTCCAGTAGTATCTCAGGTGTTTTGGGCTACACTCTGACACGACTTATACCGCTTTTGGGAGTCTGAAGTTTACCAGCTCCCTAGGCCTGATATGCGATACTCATAGACGAACGGACCGGACTGTACGGATATTGTCACACATAGGCTCAGTAGGGTTCCAGGATGAGTTCTCTCATCGGACTCCCTTTCACTCAGTACATGGACAGCCGTTACGTACAGTTAGTAGCACTGACGGCTTTTGGTTAAACCCACTGCCGGGGTATTGACGAGTCTTTAGAGTCCCCCACAGAAAGTTTCCCAGTTCGGGCGAAACGTTGTAAAGGCCGTATGCATTTATGGCAGGGTTCGAACATACGTGTGCACTTGTGCACGTGTCATGGTTCGGACGGATAATACTAGCGGGCTTTAGTTTAAGCCGGATCCTAGTACTATACTGTGTAGATTTTGTCTCATTGCATTTGTATTCAGTCGTAATACAAATGCGGGTATGTATATACTGTTACGGGGTTATCCCGTAATTTGTTACGGCATTATTTTTGGAAGTTTCCAGTTTGCATTCCATTTTGGCCATTTTCCTTTCTTCCCTTCTTGGCTGAAATCCTTGTGTTAAAGGGGGCTTATTTGCAAATGTGAAATTAGTGAAGGGAGGGTTTTTTCTATGGTGGGGGGGGCTCCAGCAGCCTCTTTAATGTTTCTAGATGATCATGACTCATTTCTTTGCATGGTGACATTTGTGGCTTTGCATGTATGCATGGTTGCTTTATGGGACAAGTAGCATTTTTCCTTATGGTCACCTTACTTGCTCCTACACTCACCCCCCTCCCCATTTTGATTTTCAAGCAACCATTTTCTGCAAGTGGCCAAGCACTTGAGTGTGGGCAATGGCTGAATTTTTGCTTGGCTGAATTTGGTTTCCTCACTACATAAAATCTCCTTCGCACAAAAATCCTTTGCCCATTTTCATCTCCACCCAAAATGGCAACTTCCATTTACCTTGACACAAAGTATTCTACGTATATTCTACTGCAACCTTGGACATGTCGGCTAGCGAACTTCGTGTCCGAGTTGCCTCGGTTCAGAGGCGGGAGCCCGTAAAAAGACTTCTTGATGTGGTGCCCTTCCGACGAGGAGACCGGAGATCGGAGATACCGCGAGGAGCTAGTGATGGTGGCTAAAGACCGAAGGACTCGGATCGATCGGTATAGCCTTACTTACTTCTTAGTAGTTATCTAGTTTAGCGTTAATGGTTCGATCCGGGTCAAAGACTACGATAGCGCCGATTTCCTAAAAAGTTTTGTTTCCGCATTTGGCCTCTGAAAGACGGCCAGGGCGCTACCATAGACTTACACTATTATGGTTTTTCTCTGGTTTTCTTGATGATAATGGACTTTCTTTTGAGTTTTGATCCTCGCCCTTCGGTGTTGTATATTATATTGCTTGCGTGGTTTTGTCCGCCCTTTTGGAAAAGAGCTAGCTCCCGCTTGGGGAAGCCTTATTCATTATATACGCTTTATCAGGTTTTGTACCCGTTTGGGGTCGGTATTTACAAAGGAAACTCTGCCGAAATTTTCAGAAAAAACTTGAGATTTTAAAAATTCATACTTCGGCTTTTGTTGTTAAACTACTTGCTTTAAATTGGTTTCCCCTTCACTCTACTGCTTCATTGGTTTTGATTTCTGGGTTTTAGATTACTTAGATTATGTACGTCTCGAGACGTTTCGTAATTTAGGTGCCTGTCATGTTCCGTACTTTTCGGGTCGTGACACCCGGTATTGGGGGTTGATATCGCACTTTGTTTAAAGAGCCATTACACAAAGTCCCTGGCCAGGATAAGCGAGATTTACTGGTAGGTACTCCAGTAGTTTCTCAGAGTGTTTTGCAATACACTCCGACATGACTTATACCGCTATTAGGGGAATGAAGTTTACTGCCCCCTAGGCCCGATATGCGATACTCTTAGACGAACAGGCCGGACTGTACATGGATTGTCACATTCAGCCTCAGTTGGAGTTCGGATGGGTTTTCCCCATCGGTCTTCTTGTCGACATCTACCTGGAGACCGTTACGTACAGCTAGTACCGCTTGCGGCCTGTTGTTAAACCCACTGCCAGCGTAGTGTCGAGTCTTTAGAGTCCCATACAGAGGGTTATTCACCTTTGGGCGAAACGCAGTAGAGGTCGTATGGTTTTACGCCGGGGTTCGTTCACATACGCGTACTTGTGCACGTTTGGCGTTCGGGCAGTTGATACTAATGGGCTTTGGTTTAAGCCAGATCCTAGTATTTGATTTTGGGTTGGTTCAGTCTCATTCTATTTATGTTCTTCGGAACACGGATGCGAGTATGTATATACAGTTGACAGAGGCAGAGAAGGAGACACCTCATTAGGGTTTTGACCATTGACTTGATTAAAACCATTATGAGGTGGAGGAAATTGATTACTAATTTTTATTAAAGATAATTGTGTTATGGATAATTTGGTTTGACCATTTGACCATGTTGACCATTGTTGACTTAGATATTTTGGTGAGCAAAAGATATTTTGCTTAGCATTAATTGTGACATGATAAAGGTCAAATCAACATCAACCATGACAATTATCTAAATAAAACTTATTATTCTTTTTTCCTAATATGAGAGCTCACTCCTCATTTATCAAGTAGACATTCTCTCTCATGGTTGCACTCTCTCCTTCTTCTTCTCTCTCAAGCCCTAGTGTTTCATGAGTTGAAAATTAAGGTCCATTGAGACCAAACCACCAAAATCCTTCTCTACTCACTCTAGGGTTCTTAGTTTAGCAAACCAAGCACTCTAGTTACTTCATTATAGATGTTGGAGCTCAAGGTAGAGATCTTCAGGTGGATCTTCTTTGACGTTGAGAAACCGGTGAGGAGGAACCATCCACAACCACTCCAAGGAGCTCACAACAAGGAGGAACACAGCAAGGAGAAGAAGGAGTTAAGCTTGAGGTATAACCATCTAACATAGTAGTTAGAACTCCTAGTTAGTTTGTTAGGTAATGTTTAGCAAAGATCCTCATGGATAGTCTATATTACCTTGCCAAGAAAAATTCGATTTTTATCTATTCCGCCTCCCCGTAAACTACCGGGTGGGTAACATAGACTTACAACACTCGGTCAAGCTCCTCTTATCACGAGGATTCTCCAAGGAAGATCTGTATGATACCTACTACATCTTTTGAATTATGATCTATGATGATAGATCTAAGTGGATGTTGGGAGTGTCCCAAATCCAGGTACATTAACACCATACTAAAGGGGTTTAGAATGGAGGATTCTAAGCGTGGTGGTTCACCCACATGCTAAAGAATCACTCTCTCTTGGAAGATATCTTCCAAGACTGATTTGGAGAGAGCTCGCGTGCAAGGGATACCCTATGCTTCGGCAGTAGGCTCTATCAGAGTATGCGATGTTATGTACCAGACCAGATGTAGATGACTCACTAAGTGTAGTGATTAGGTATCAATCGGATCTTGGGAGAATCACTGGACAGCTGTGGAGGACATTCTTAAGTACTTGAGAAGCACTGGAAGAAAGTTCTTGGTTCGAGCTTCCAGAGTGATAAGGACGACTAAAATTCAGTCACAGGCATTGTCTTTACCCTCAGTGGAGGGATGTATGTTGGAAGAGTTCCAAGCTAGATACCGTGACATACTAGACAATAAAGGCTGAATACATTGCTACCAACGATACTACCAAGGTGGCTGTCTGGACATTTCTTGTTCATGAGATGAACAAGGTTCCTACCACCGAGTGTCTAATAACTGTTATTATAACAACAATGGAGTTATGGCTTTGGCCTAGGAACACCGGTCCCATCAGCGTTCCAAACATATTCTGAGGACAGTATCACCTGATCAAGGAGATGGTTGATCTCCAAGGGATCGAGGATAGGAGAGTAGACTTTGAGGTCAACACGGAGGATCCACTCACCGAGGCCTGCTTCCCCAAATACTATTTGAGAGATTTTGGGATGGTTGAGTATGGCATACTACAACCACTGCTACATGTTGGATATTGGATACAACAACAGATGGCGTTAGTGCAAGTGGGAGATTGTTAGTTATATGTATGCCCTAGAGTCCATTAATATACATGGGATGTATATTGTAGTGGATGCTTGGACATATATAGGGAGGACTTTCTTTCTCGATATGATAGTATGTTATCTGGTTGCACTCTATCTTAACATGTACACTTATTGTCTCTCACTCACATGTTGATAAAGCCCTTAGGAGTGTACTTGACTACCAGGACTATGATGGAGATCATACTAGTATGGCCAAGGGTAGTCGACAAGTACACTATAATAGTTCCTAGTCGAGAGAGTATCAAGACAGGGCATCGATACTCTAGAGTAGACTCGCGTATACGCTTCTCGACCCATATGATGGGTGATGGATGATCCTATATCCATTGGTGTTTGACATCAGAGAAGGTATACGGGTGCTCAGTGGAGACTGGGTACACTGAACGGACTCACCGAGAACTCCTAGATGGTATTATACCTATCGTCGGATAACAGTTCTCTGGTGACACTGGTACAGGTTAGTCTGTAGATCCAAGATCGTCATAGAGTCTTGTGTGATTCCCACTGTGCTTTGATTTCCACCATACCACGGTCAAGAGATCGTTCAAAAAGGTGGTTTTTGGGTACAGTCCCGAGTCATATGGAGGCAATGAGCAATAGGAGGGGTTTCGTCTCTCCCGGTATTGGGAGTTGATGTTGTGCTATGCTCGATTGGCCATAACATGAAATCCTTGGCCAGGGTTGGTGAAATTTACTGGTAAGAATTATCAGTAGTTTCTCGAACCGTTATGGACCTTGCATCGGCATGACTTATCAGGCTATTGGGGTCTGACGTTATACCACCCCTAGGCTGTTGATATGCGACATATCAGACGAGGAGATCGGACTGTACGGTAGTGTTACCGATTGGTTTCATAGGAGTGTGAGCAGGCTTGCTTGTTGATCTTCTGATCGCTCAATACCCGAGTGGCCGTTACGTTTAGCAGACTGCTTGCAGCTTATGGGTGTTTGATATGATCATCACCTACTGCCGGCGTATTGACGAGTGTTTAGAGTCCTACACAGAGGTTTCTTGGTTCATGCGAAATGGAGTAGGTGCACATATGTGATATTTGCGGGATTGAGATTAATGCGTGTATGTGATATCGCATTCTATTCTCGCGATATGTGATATCGACCGGTTATATATGATATAGCCGGGTTATCGGATCAAGTGTTGATTCGATGAAATGATATATATATATATATATATATTATATTCTCACTTAAGTATTTATTATTCTCACTTATGATACATTTAACATATATGTGATATATGTTTAATGTATTGTTTTCTTTATGCACAAAATATATATGTGATATATATTGTTGTGACATACTAGGTTACACATGAAACATGGATGTATGAGACTCACACCATGCTAAGGTTAATGTTAGGGTTTAATATTTATTTTTAAGTAATTACAAATAACTGGAGATATTTTGATGGTTGGAAGCTTGAAGATAACCATTGACTTAGTCCACTCTTTTGTTTTTCTTAAGATATTTATCAACCCAACCATTAACCATACACAATAGTTAACTCTCTACATGAGTTAGTATATGGATGATATACTCACTCATGGTTGCATTTTGAACCATATGATTTATTATTTCATCACTTGAGCTTCATCTTCTTCCTCCTCATTTTAAGGTTTCTAGCTTTTGTGAAAGTGATGATAGATTATGAGAAATTGAAATCTAAAGTGAGCCCACTTCCTACTTCATCATCCTCTACTATTAGCTATTTAGTTTAGGGTGTTTGCTTCACTAATTTCATACATTAGTGAAGAGGTTGCATGAGCTTGAGTCTCCTCGACGTAGATCATCTTCGGCCTCGAAGACTTCGAGCAAGTTTGCATCTTTCACCTTGTGGAGCCTCTCAAGAGTTTGGGAGATTCTTACTCGCAGCGAAGGGACTTCTACACGGAGCATTTGAAGTGAAGGACCGGTCTACAAAGGTTGTATTCCGCATTCACTTAGTTTGCAAAGTTGTTTGCATGTTGTTTTGTTTAAAACTCTAGTTAAGATTTTAGGTTAGGGTTCTTTAGAAAGTCAAAAATTTGAAAACGGCATGGACGATGCCTCCCGAAATCTTACTGCCTTGCTAAGTAACCCTATAGCAACATCATATAAGTTTCTGTCACGACCCGAAATAGCACGTGACTGGCCCTTGAATCATATGAAGTCTTTAGGACCCCATCTAATTCATGTAAGCCAAAAGCCCAGAAATCTAAAACCATTTAAATAATAAATGAAGGAAAACTAGTTTTAAAGAAGTGAAGAAATATGTTTTAAAAACAAGGTTTTTAAATAGGTAAGCCGAATATGCATTTTTTTAAACCCTCAAGTCTTTTCTGAAAATTTCGGCAGAGTTTCCTTTGTAACTACTGGCCCCAAACGGGGTACAACAAGAATAATATATGCATAACGATAAAAGGCATCCCCAAACGGGAGCTAACTCTTCGTCAATCGACGGTCACAACCACGCAAGCAATATAGTATAGAACGCCGAAGGGCGAGGATCAAAACCCAAAAAGGAAACTCAAAATCAACAAGAAAACCATAATGCTACAAGGCACGACTCTAAGGTTGAAATAATACACAACTGTTTTTCTAAGTCTGAAATAAATATACAAGTCTAGTTGATGGAATTACTAGATAAACTGATTAAAATAAATACAAGGGTGGTCACGATGCGAGTGAACCTATCTACCAAAGCAATCACCAAGAAAGGAAGCAGTGTGCTAGAAAGCCGCAATGAAACCTGTACGGTAAAACCTGCAAGAACTGTGGAACAATGGGAGTGAGTAGCCAACTCGTGAGTAGAAAACATCACAGAGCAGAAATCGTATGTATGACTCAATCCTTGGTCAAACCATTAGTAATAATATATATACTCAATATGATAAAGTCTGAAGCATGATAAGATGGCAAGGGTAAACATCTATACATCAGTGTAATACCAAATGCTCGTGTCAGTGCATCAGGTAGCAACATATCATAAATATAAGGTATCATCAATGTAATCATCATGAAATCAATGTCTATATGTATGTGGATCTCGTCCACGTGTCACCCAATGACACAAAACATCATGCAGGTAAATATCATAAAGCATATGCATGGAAGTATGTGGATGTAAATCAACGTGTGTCCATCGCGACACATCAAAATCATGGAACCTGACTGTCCAGCATCGACACTCGAAAACATCATGAAACCCGTGCCCAGCATCGACACGTAAATCCTCATATATCGTGCTCCGTCAGTCCGGATCGGCCCACGGGCTCCGTCAGACCGGATCGGCCCATATCATCTCTCAACTCCGGTCGGTATCCTCCGGATATCCGCCGATCATAAATACTATCACCGGTAGGTAGTGGTCCCTCTGCCATGCTCTTCGCCTACTGCACGACAGATCCATTCTTGCCCCGAGGTACCATACCGGGTCCACCATGTACCCGCAATCGGCCTCATCCAGCTCCTCGATTCGGGTTCACATGTCACACGTCTCAGAACCGAGAAAACGCATGGTGTACGAACTGAAATATCATATCAAGAGAAACCGGGTTTTTAAACAATGCATACTTTCTTTTAAAATGACCACGGTTCTCAAATCCAGAAATCTCATGAAAATGGCATATCTCAATGCATAAAATCATAAGGCATGATGTATCCGTATATCATGCAGTATAAAACAGTAATACGCACATATCGAGGGAGAACAGCTCCTTTAAAATGAATCAGTTTCAAAATATATCTTGCGGTTCCCAAATCTCTAAAATCAAGCCAGAATCATCTATGTAGGTGCAAATACGTATGTATCCGAGTATGGGTGTACAATATGTGTGAACGCCAATATGGATGTACATGTAGTCATATCCTGATGCAACAATCCTACTGTGTAGCGACATGGAAATTATCGATGATGAAGTTTGTGAGCCGGCAAGCAGGTGTACGTGGAACATACGCATCATCGATAATGGTGCTGGTGTCCTGACCGCATGGGTTTAATATAACATTAAACACATTTAGACATGTAATGCGATGCGAATAGAAAGAATATGTGGAAAATGAATAATAAATACAATAGTGAAGAATCTACATTAATATATATATGTCATACAGTTTTGCCATTTGAAATAAGACGAATCGTGGTGTTTAGAAAATTAAGGGCTACGGTGTTTTTAGGAAAAGATGCGTCTTTTGAAAATGCCTGTAGAATCCCTTGACCTGACTTTAAAATACTCACGATTCGTTAGTTTTGAAATAGGTACGACTCGGGTCTAGTATAACATCGACTAAGTAAACTACAGATCTAACTAACAAGCTAATCGAAAGGGTACGGGAACCACCTAAATCTGAGTCGATATATATATGCATATATAATAGTCGGTGATCTCGCCTCAATAGTACCGCGTACGATACAATATATCATATGACATCCTCAAGTCAAGAGTGCAGTTCTATCATCAATATATAACTCGTACGTAAATCCGTCGTACGGCATCCCA
Organism: Agapanthus africanus; assembly: GCA_030015575.1. Lineage (NCBI taxonomy): Eukaryota > Viridiplantae > Streptophyta > Magnoliopsida > Asparagales > Amaryllidaceae > Agapanthus > Agapanthus africanus. Next base: position 460,092,909 of record CM057337.1, on the reverse strand, counting down.
AATCTGGGTACGGGTCGAATCTCACATTTATCTCATCAATAATCTGGTATCCTTATCATCATATCTCATGAACTGGGGTGCTGATCTAAGTCTAGTACAAACTGATACCATCAATATATATATGCGTGTATGAAAACTCACGCCTAAAGGCCCGCTAAAACCTCATGTCGTATCTCAATATACTAACTACATCATATCACCGATCTCATGGCACCATGCCCAAACTCATCGACTCATCTCCAAAGATCATCCACTATCCTCATCATCCAAGTGTAGGTATACGTGTATATATATACGTCGTCCCATTCCTATGTGTGTGTGTATATATATATACGTATCCCCAAATACGCACAAGTATAACAAGTAAGCATGTGTGTGTGTGTGGTGTAAACCTATTCTAGGGTTCGCGACTAAGAAGCTATACTAGTTCACTTCTAATAACCCTAATCATATCCCTGAATATCCATGTCACACATAAAGCTATCATACATATATATATAGTATATATAACATACTAAATATCGAACTGCGGGGGTGCTATACGACATCCACCCAACTTCCCCCGTAGATATAATCTACTCACATTGCATCTTGCGTGTCGGTGTCGATGTCTCCATCATCTTCTTCAACATATGAAACCCACGTGAAGGTACCTACATAGATAACACAATCGCAAATGCGTATTAAAATCACATCGGAAAACCAAAACGACACGCTAAGGCCTATAGGTTAGAACCTATGGACCACGCCTTCAAAACCACCAAATAACACTCGATTTCGACGTACAAACGTCAAGTGATCGAATACGTCACAAATCAAAAAAATCCATAATATAAAATACGCAAAACAAAACCCCGAATCAAAATAGCAACTCTTGTAAATGGTCCCATATTTCACCCTAGGTCAAATTAGTCAATTTTGCATAGGCCAAGGGTCAAATTTACAGGAGATGGAGATACAGAACCAACACGAATCCAATCCAACCTACTCTGGCCGCAATTTGCATCCAGAAGGATTAAATCTGTGGCCTGAAGTTAGAGTCAGGGGCTGGGGTCTTGGGTATAGGGTCTAGGTTGTCTGCTGATCTCTCTGTGTTTGCAAAAAAATTTTCAGAGGCTCTGGGTGTTAGCAGATTTAAAAAATACACTCACAGAATCCACAATTCCTCCGATATCAGGTTTCTAAATCCATATTCCGGGGTTCTAGTCTCTGGTTTGGGTCTCCAATCAATCACCACAGTTGTTGTATAGTCTCTAGTAACCCTAATTTCACCTTTGGGTTCAACTAAAACCCTAATCCTCAACTCAAGTTTTCAAAGTTCCCAAAGCCACACAATATCGGTTCTAATTTAACATGGATGCAAAAGCAATAGAAATACTAGGCTAATGGCTAAGAGAATACCTCATTTAGCAACTTAAGAATTTTCTTGAGTTTCCACAAGTGTCTAAAATACAAGCTTTCTTGGTCTAATGTGTTGCTAATGAGCTCAAGCACAAATTTAATGAAGTGGGTATTGGGTTTTGAGATGTTTTTCATGGAGTATGAGAGGATGAAGAAAGGGAGGGAGTGAGGGCAGCAGCAGCAGCAAGAGTGTGAGGGAGAGGAGAGAATGTGATGAAGATGGTGAAATAAGAGAATGGCAAGTCAAAGATAACCCCCTCACCTTTCTCCCTCTCACCCATACCTAATACTATATTAATATCCTTTTCGTTTCTTTTCTTTTCCATTTCTTTTCTTCTCTCCTCAATAGTAAATCTAAAACAAACATCCATACACCCAAAATCATGTACGAAAAAGGTAACAAGTGAAAAAAAGATATGGTGCATGTTTTGCACCAAACAAGCTTAATGCGCGATTAGCGATATTTAATCGCGATTAGTACTAATTTAGCGTATAATTAATCATAAAAACTTATAATTTGCATAATTCACATAAAACACCTTCTTTTAGAATTTTCCAAATTTTTTCCCAATTTATCGTATTTAATTATACCGCCATATTAAAATATTCAATATTTTATTATTTAATTAAAAAATTCCCAAAATTATATTTTATTTTTTTGAAATGTTACAATCTTCACCCCTTAAAGAAATTCGGTCCCCGAATTTAAATTTAAACCCTTCAACACTAAAACATTTCATTAAAAAGTTCAAGTCGTCGGGGCTCCGAAATCATCAATATATAAAACACGTCGTAGCGCAATGTGTGCGCAAGAACAATGAGTAGATAACTCAAAAACAACACTCTGTCAAGCATCCCGCAATCATCGGAGTCATGGTGAAGACACAAATGTCAAATCCAAAACAAAACCAATATGATATGCATCGAAACTATACATGTAGACATCAAATCTATACATGTAAATATCTGAACGAATTGCATGCCAAACCTTTCAAGTTGCTGTGCTATGCGTGTATCGCTGCATAGTGGCGGACGTCTATTGCAAGAAAATAACTATATATATATACTTATCCTTTGTTTAACATGTATGTCCCGCCATGTTGCAAACAATTTAGAAGGGTTTCCTTGTTTTAAACGTTGCGTGTCATGTAAGACACGTAGGTAAAAACTGAGACTATAGCTCCCTTTTTGGAAATCCCTTCGATAACTATCAATGCATGCAAAATATATCCAGGTACTGTCCTCTGACTAGTCCTGCTCAGTACGAAAACAAAAAGCAAATATCATAAAAACGTACTGCTCCATAAGAAATCAATCCTAAATTGTGCATATGAATGCTACATGCGTCTGGTGCGCACGGAAATCAAAATCCACAATTGTGCTTTACGTGTGCACAGAAACAACATCTAAGTGCAACGGGTGTGCACGAAACACCTTACAAAGGCAACGGGTGTGCACGAAACACCTTTCAAAGGCAACGGGTGTGCCAGACAGCAAAAATCAGGTGCATCTGATATGCACGAAGAATCTCGATTTGGTGCATCTGGTGTGCACCAAAATCGCATCTCATAACATACGCCCATCATGCGTGGAAATCCAAATCAGGTGCATCCATCGTGCACGAATAGAATCTAAATCATATGCATCCAACGTGCATGAAATCACGAAATCCAATATCAAGCGCCGAACATACGCAAAATCCAATCTAAGCACGCCAAATATGCGCAAGAACCCAAATCAAATGCACATAGTGCACAAAATCAACATCAATATCATAATCGAAATCAGGTGCAACCGTGGTGCATAAAAACAAATATCATGAAACTCAGTCATCAAGACTAAATCAAGCGAATAGATCACCCAAAATACCGTAATCCAAGGTGACGGATACAGGACTATCGAATCACCAAATAACAAATCATAAATACCATAGTCGATATTTCCTCCTTCAAAGTGGAGAAGGTGTCGGTGCATTCAATGCTCGTGGTCTGGCGCTTGGTGCTTTTAGGCTCTTGTTTCTCACTGTGCATTGCTAGATATATAGCTCCTCGGCTTAACGGCCCAATATGGAATGATGACGGAAATAGTCCCGCTCTGGAACATCTTCTACAGATCTCTAGTCAACTATCTCGTCGACGATGCCGAACTCTGGCCAGCTGGGTGTACGCAATATGACCAATCCTGGGTCCAAGCCTTCTTGTATAGTATTCCAGAAAGGTCCTGTCGAGGACTCTCTCAAATCTCGTTTCTGCCGAATTGCCCGGAAGTTACAACCCTTTACTATATCTGTTTCTTATTCCGGAACGACTGCAAACTCATCGCGACTCCTTCTAGAAGGTATATCAATAATCGACGCCTCTGCATGCGTATCGCATCTCTGATGTCGGCGGAGTGGGACTTCATCTCATCAAGATCTCATACGAACCTCTTACTCTACTTTTTCTCTAAGGTCGACTGCTTCGAACTCGTCTCATCGTGGCTGCATGGACTGTGCTCCAACAGCTATACTCGTATCTGGAGACTCCCAAGCAATGCATCCCATCATATGATATCCGAAAGATGTCGAACCTTTCGATCAATTTGTCAAGGTTCCATAACTCCCCCAAGATCTAAACATATTGGGTACAGTTTAATAGTACTCCAGTACATGCCACAACACCTGTGGACCAACCGTAGAAGGGCAAACCCAAGCCTCACAAATGGCACCGCTAAACTGCCACAAACCCTAAGGTTCAAAGGCGTTCCATGGTCATTACGTCGAGTTAGGGTTTCATTCTTCTAGAGGGTTCATAGCACTACTTGCATTTGTCTCTGAATACTTTAAACTTGGAAAATGGGCTCCTGACATTCGATCATCTCCATCGACTCTCAACGTACCTGTACGAAGTCATCTCTAGCTGGAATCAATCTATCTAATGACCTCGTATAGGGGTAAGCGAATGAACCATATGTCCCAGTCATTCATCCTCGGGTGACTAGCGACCTTCCACCATATCTCTAAGTATATACTCATGCTGCAGTAGCTCCAACATCAGGACGATATCTCGTCATTGCAGCAACAACTGGTTCATTTGTCCGCACGCTAAACAGTGCCTCAATCATCAATTAATAAGTGCATCGACTGTCATCACATTCTGGCTGGCCTCTAGCAGTAGCCTGATCCTCTGGTGCTGATCTGCACATCCGAGAAATCCCGTAAAAACGATCCATCAACGCTCATGGCGCGAAAATATAATAAAACGGCGCCTCTATACACAATCGTATGTCCCTAGAATCACGCCCTGGTCAGTCCTCGTCCGTGACGAACTCATGCTGATGCAACTCTAGCCATAGCTCTCTCTGCCCGTGTAATCGTGGCAGCAAATTCATAACCAATATTGATGAGGATTGATCATAGGAATGAATATAATACTGTGCAAGGAAATGTACATCCTAAGGCTCCTTAAGCGGAGTAGTGTATCGTAAGTATGCCACACACACAGTACGTCACTCTACTGAAGTCACCTACTCCATCAACCAAGGTTAACCTAGCGCTTTGATATCAACTTTGTCACGACCCGAAATAGCACGTGACTGGCCCTTGAATCATATGAAGTCTATAGGACCCCATCTAATTCAAGTAAGCCAAAAGCCCATAAATCTAAAACCATTTTAAATAATAAATGAAGGAAAACTGGTTTTAAAGAAGTGAAGAAACATGTTTTAAAAACAAGGTTTTTAAATAGGTAAACTGAATATGCATTTTTTTAAATACTCAAGTCTTTTCTGAAAATTTCGGCAGAATTTCCTTTGTAAATACTGGCCCCAAACACGGTACAACAAGAATAATATATGCATAATGATAAAAGACATCCCCAAGCGGGAGCTAGCTCTTCGTCAATCGACGGCCACAACCACGGAAGCAATATAGTATACAACGCTGAAGGGCGAGGAACAAAACCCAAAAAGGAAACTCAAAATCAACAAGAAAACTATAATGCTACAATGCGCGACTCTAAGGTCGAAATAATACACAACTGTTTTTCTAAGTCTGAAATAAATATACATGTCTGGTTGATGGAATTACTAGATACAATAGATTAAAATAAATACAAGGGTAGTCACGATACGAGTGAACCCACTTACCAAAGCAATCACCCAGAAAGGAAGCAGTGTGCCAGAAAGCCGCAATGAAACCTGTACAGTAAAGCCTGCAAGAACTGTGGCACAACGGAGGTGAGTTGCCAACTCGTGAGTAGAAAACATCACAGAGCAGAAATCGTATATATGACTGAATCCTAGGTCAAATGATCAGTAATAATATATATCCTCAATATGATAAAATCTGAAGCATGATAAGGTGGCAAGGGTAAACATCTATACATCAGTGCAATACCAAGTGCTCGTGTCAGTGCCTCAGGTAGCAACATATCATAAATATGAGGTATCATCAATGTAATCATCATGAAATCAATGTCTATATGTATGTGTATCTCGTCCACGTATCACCCAATGACACAAAACATCATGCAGGTAAATATCATAAAGCATATGCATGGAAGTATGAGGATGTAAATCAACGTGTGTCCCTCGCGACACATCAAAATCATGGAACCTGAGTGTCCAGCATCGACACTCGAAAACATCATGAAACCCGTGCCTAGCATCAGCACGTAAATCCTCATATATTAGGCTCCGTCAGTCCGGATCGGCCCACAGGCTTCGTCAGTCTGGATCGACCCATATCATCTCTCGACTCCGGTCGGTATCCTCCGGATATCTGCCGAGCCTAAATACTATCACCGATAGGTAGTGGTCCCTCTGCCAGGCTCATCGCATACTACACGACCGATCCGTTCTCGCCCCGGGGTACCATACCGGGTCCACCATATACCCGCAATCGGCCTCATCCAGCTCCTCGATTCGGATTCACATGTCACACGTCTCAGAACCGAGAAAACGCATGGTGTACGCACTGAAATATTATATCAAGAGAAACTGGGTTTTTAAATAATGCATACTTTCTTTTAAAATGACCACGGTTCTCAAATCCAGAAATCTCAAGAAAACGGCATACCTCAATGCATAAAATCATAAGGCATGATGTATGCGACATATGATAGAAATGTAAACATATCCGTATATCATGCAGTATAAAACAATAATATGCACATATCGAGGGAAAACCGCTCCTTTAAAATGAATCAGTTTGAAAATATATCTTGCGGTTCCTAAATCTCTAAAATCAAGCCAGAATCATCTATGTATGTGCAAATACGTATGTATGCGAGTATGGGTGTACAATATGTGTGTACGCCAATATGGATAAACAAGTAGTCATATCCAGATGCAACAATCCTACTGTGTAGTGACATGGCAATTATCGATGATGAAGTGTGTGAGCCGGCAAGCAGGTGTACGTGGAACATACACATCATCGATAATGGTGCTAGTGTCCTGACCGCATGGGTTTAGTATAACAATAAACACATTTACACATGCAATGCGATGCGAATAGCAAGAACATGCGGAAAACGAATAATAAATACAACAGTGAAGAATCTACATTAATATATATATGTCATACAGTTTTGCCATTTGAAATTAGACGAATCATGGTGGTTAGAAAAATAAGGGTTACAGTGTTTTTAGGAAAAGATGCATCTTTTGAAAATACCCGTAGAATCACTTGACCTGTCTTTAAAATACTCACAATTCGTTAGTTTTGAAATAGGTACGACTCGGGTCTAGTCTAACATCGACTAAGTAAACTACAGATCTAACTAACAAGCTAATCGAAAGGGTACGGAAACAACCTAAATCTGAGTCGATATATATATATATATATATATAATAGTCGGTGATCTCGCCTCAATAGTACCGCGTACGATACAATATATCATATGACATTCTCGAGTCAAGAGTGCGGATCGATCATCAATATATAGCTCGTACTTAAATCCGTCGTACGGCATCCCAAATCTGGGTACGGGTCGAATCTCACATTTATCTCATCAATAATCTGATATCCTTATCATCATATCTCATGAATTAGGGTACTGATCTTTGTCTAGTACAAACTGATACGATCAATATATATATGCGCGTATGAAAGCACACGCCTAAAGACCCGCTATAACCTCATGTCATATCTCAAAATACGAACCACATCAAATCACCGATCTCATGGCACTATGCCCAAACTCAACGACTCATCTCCAAAGATCATCCACTATTCTCATCATCCAAGTGTAGGTATACGTGTATATATATACGTCATCCCATGCCTATGTGTGTGTGTATATATACGTATCCCCAAATACGAACAAGTATAACAAGTAAGCATGTGTGTGCGTGTGGTGTAAACCTATTCTAGGGTTCGCGACTAAGAAGCTATACTAGTTCACGTCTAATAACCCTAATCATATCCTGAATATCCATGTCACACATAAAGCTATCATACAAATATATATAGTATATATAGCATACTAAATATCGGACTGTGGGGGTGCTATACACCATCCACCCAACTTCCCCCGTAGATATAATCTACTCACCTTGCATCTTGCATGTCGGTGTCGATGTCGCCATCATATTCTTCATCGTATGAAACCCACGTGAAGGTACCTACATAGATAACACAATCGCAAATGCGTAATAAAATCACATCGGAAAACCAAAACGACACGCTAAGGCCTATAGGTTAGAACCTATGGACCACGCCTTCAAAACCACTAAATAACACTCGATTTCGACGTACAAACGTCAAGTGATCGAATACGTCACAAATCACAAAAATCCATAATATAAAATATGCAAAATAAAACCCCGAATCAAAACAGCAACTCTTGTAAAGGGTCCCAGATTTTACCCTAGGTCAAATTAGTCAATTTTGCATATGCCAAGGGTCAAATTTACAGGAGATGGAGCTACAGAACCAACACGAATCCAATCCAACCTACTCTGGCCGCAATTTGCGGCCAGAAGGATTAAATCTACGGCCTAAAGGTGGATTCAGGGGCTGGGGTGTAGTTTGTCTGCTGATCTCTCTGTGTTTGCAAAAAAAATTTCAGAGGCTCCGGGTGTTAGCAGATTTAAAAAATACACTCACAGAATCCACAATTCCTCCGATATCGGGTTTCTAAATCTGTATTCCAGGGTTCTAATCTCTGGTTTGGTTCTCCAATCAATCTCCACAGGGGTTGTATAGCCTCTAATAACCCTAATTTCACGTTTGGGTTCAACTAAAACCCTAATCCTCAACTCAAGTTTTCAAAGTTCCCAAAACCACACAATATCGGTTCTAATTTAACATGGATGAAAAAGCAATAGAAATACTAGGCTGATGGTTAAGAGAATACCTCATTTGGAAACTCAAGAATTTTCTTGAGTTTCCCCAAGTGTCCAAAATGCAAGCTTTCTTGGTCTAATGTGTTGTTAGTGTGGTCAAGCACAATTTTAATGAAGTGGGTATTAGGTTTTGAGGTGTTTTTCATGGAGTATGAGAGGATGAAGTAGGGGAGGGAGTGAGGGCAGCAGCAGCAGCAGCAAGAGTGTGAGGGAGAGGAGAGAATGTGATGAAGATGGTGAGATGAGAGAATGGCAAATCAAAGATAACCCTCTCACATTTCTCTCTCTCACCCATACCTAATACTATATTCATATCCTTTTCTTTTCTTTTCTTTTCCATTTCTTTTCTTCTCTCCTCAATAATAAATCCAAAACAAACAACCATACACCTAAAATCATGTAGGAAAAAGGTAACAAGTGAAAAAAAAGACATGGTGCATGTTTTGCACCGAACAAGCTTAATGCGCGATTAGCGATATTTAATCGCGATTAGCACTAATTTAGCGTATAATTAATCATAAAAACTTATAATTTGCATAATTCACTTAAAACACTCTCTTTTAGAAATTTCCATAATTTTCCAAATTTTTTCCCAATTTATCGGTATTTAATTATACCGTCTTATTAAAATATTCAATATTTTATTATTTAATTATAAAAATTCCAAAAATTAATATTTTATTTTTTTTGAAATGTTACAGTTTCCTTACTTGATAAAGATGGATATAAGTTTGTTCTTGATAGAAATATCATGAACATTTACCTTAATCAGGTATTGGTTGCAGAAGGTATACTGTGTAATGGTTTCTATGTTCTTATTCAAAACACAGTTCTCAGTATACAAAACACACGCAAGAAGAAGAGTTCAAAAACGAGCAAATCCTACTTGTGGCATTGTAGACTTGGTCATATCGGAGAGAAATGACTAAGTAAGTTACATAAAGACGGATATTTGAACACGTTCGAGTTTTCATCTTATGAAACTTGTCAGTCCTGTTTCAAAGGAAAGATGACCAAATCTCCATTCACTGGACACGGAGAAAGAGCAGGAGAGCTCTTGGGACTCATACATGGTGATGTATGTGGTCCAATATCTATACATGCACGGGGTGGGTTCTTGTACTTCATCACATTCATTGACGATCTTTCTAGATTCGGATATGTGTATCTGATGAAACACAAATATGAGTTTGAGAAATTCAAACAATTCAGAAACGAAGTAGAGAACGAGACTGGCAAAAGTATCAAGATCCTCCGATCTGATAGAGGGGGAGTGTACTTAAGTATGGAATTCCGGGACTTTCTAAATGAGAATGGTATTCTCTCTCAACTTACTCCTTCGTATACAACACAACACAATGGCGTATCGGAGCGAAGGAACCGTACCCTATTGGATATGGTTAGCTCCAGGATGAGTAATGCCGAGTTATCTCATTCTTTCTGAAGCTTTGCTTTTGAATCAGCTGCATTCATATTTAATAGAGCACCGTCCAAATCAGTGCCTACCACCCCATATGAAATATGGAGTGGGAAGAGACCATATCTTAATCACATTAAGATATGAGGGTGTCCTGTTTTTGTTAAAAAGCAAAATCCAGATAAACTCGAGGCAAGGTCTGTATTGTGCATGTTTGTGGGATACCCTAAGCATTCTAAGGGGTATCTGTTCTGCTACACAGAAGAACAGAAGGTGTTAGTATCTCGCCACGTTACCTTTTTAGAAAGGGAATTTCTTGCAAAGGAAATTAGTGGGAGTAGGGTAGAACTAGAAGAGATCCAGGAACTGTTAGTGTATATGCCCTAGAGGCCATTACTGTATCATACTAGTTTGTATATTACTTAATGGAAGCTTGGGATATTCATCTTGTATATACAATCTTGCTCAAAATAGTAGTATGCTACTTGGTTTGTTTCTACTTCAATGTGTACATGTGTTTATTTTAGTATATCGCCTATACACATTAGTGGAGCCCTTAGGATCTTTGCTTGATTACCAGCGTTGTGATGGCAGTCACACTAGTGGGGCTGGGTAATCTATAAGCACATCCTTATGCAGGTCCCTGGTCGCAGGACTATCGAGACAGGGCATCGATACTCCGGAGTAGACTAGCGCATGCGCTTCTCATCCCAGTGTGGGAGACGGTCTGTCCCACAGCCGTCGGTACGTCGTACTTGAGATAGTATGCGGGTACTCGTTGGGTTACGAGTACACTGGACAGGACTCGTCGGGAACTGACTAGTTGGTATTATGCCTATCGTCAGTTATCAGTTCCCAGGTGACATGAGTACAGTTTAGTCCGCTGACTTGACACTGTCACTTCGCCTCGAGTGTGTTCCCACTGTACTTTGATTACTACCCTACCACGGCTCAAAGAAGTCGTGCAAATAGGTGGTAGTTGGGTGCAGTCCCGAAGCACTTGGAGGCAGTGACGGTTAGACAGGATTCGTCTCTCCCGGTATTGGGGGTTGACATCGCGCTGTGTCTAGGAGAGCCATTACACGAGTAGTCCCTGGCCAGGGCAAACGAGATATACTGGTAGGCTTCCAGTGTTATCTCAGGGTGTTTTGGGCTTCACTCCGACATGACTTGTACCGCTATTGGGGGACTGACGTTTACCGCCCCCTAGGCCCGCCATGCGATGTATCAGACGAACAGACAGGACTGTACGGAGAATGTCACATTCAGGCTCAGTAGGAGTTCAGATGGGTTTCGCCTCGTCAGTCCTCTTGTCGGCATCTACCTGGGGACCGTTACGCACAGCTAGTGCCGCTTGCGGTCTGTGGTTAAACCCACTGCCAGCGTAGTGTCGAGTCTTTAGAGTCCCACACAGAAAGCTATTCGCCTTTAGGCAAAAGAGTAGAGATCGCATGGTTTTACGACAGGTCGCATAGTTTTGCGACAGGGTTCAGTCACATCCGTGCACTTGTGCACGTTTAGTGTCCGGACAGTTTACACTAGCAGGCTTTGGTTTAAGCCAGATCCTAGTGTACGTATTGGGATTGGTTTTATCCAGTTTGTATTCGTGTTCCTCGGAACGCGGATGCGGGTGTGTATGCACAGTTGACGGAGAGACAGAGGCAGAGGATTCTCATTAGGGTTGTTGACCGTTGACTGTTGACTATTGACTTTTTGCTCAACCCTAATAAGAATATGTTATATGATTAACAATTATATTAATTAAGTATTATGGTGACATGGTTGTTGAGGGATTGACTTTGTTGACTTGTTGACTTTTGTTGACTTGTTGACTTTGTGGACCGGTTGACTAGGCTTGACTAGTTGACCATCATGATAACTATAGCTATCATTTCATGGCAAAGACTTTTGCTTGCTTGCTCTTTTGTGCAAAATGAGTGCATGAAATGATATGGCTATGGTTGTTTAAACCATCACATAATACTTGATTGATATGAGGTGTTATGATTGTTTTGGATTATGAGAGCCAAATGAGAAAAGTCTTCTCTCATTCTATCATGCTCATTCTCTCTCTTGTTCTTCAGCTCTCATCTCCTCCTCTTGCTCTCCCTCTCTTGACTCTATGGTTCACTTGTCTCATGAGTTGAGAACCAAGAACCATAGATAAAATCCCATACAAACTCTTCTCTACTTACTCTAGTTCACAAGGTTTAGCAAACCGAGTGAACTAGTTTCTTCAAAGTTCGAAGAAGGAGCCAAAGGTTGAAGCTTTCAGGTGGATCTATCTTCGGCGCAAGGAGACGACGGGGAGAAGCCGATTCGGACGACCATCGAAGCTTGAAGACGAAGGAGTTCGAGAAAAAGAAAGGTATAACCCCCTAAACGAGTAGTTAGCAACTTGTAGTTAGGTTGTTAGTTAGATGTTTAACAAAGATCCGGGTTTTGAGTCCATGTTACCACCTCTAAGAAAATCGTTTTTTATCAAATTCCGCTTGCCCGAAAGTACCGGAAAAGAGGTAGCATGGACTTACAGTGGTATCAGAGCCTAGTTAAACTCTATCTAACATGTTAGCAAAGTAGCTAGAAGATCGATCAAAGAAAAAGTCCCGAAATGAACCCCGTTTTCAAACTTGCTGTCGATTTTTTATGTTCTGTAAAATTGATAAATCATACACGAAAAATCGACTCAGGCTTTTTAGAGTATACTGTAGAAATACGGTCCCCTGATCTCATCAAAGAGCCGCGGAAACGCGGTAATAGCTTGCTATTGCCGCGTTTCCGCGGCCGTCTTGGCTCCTCTCTGGGTCTTCTTTGCTACAGTATGCTTATAGGGGTATTTTAGGATTTTTGGAATATATATTTTCTGCCCAGATTTTCCAGAACGAAAATTTTATTTTTGGGGTCCTGAAAATCCGTATTTTTGATCGAACTTCTAAAAGACTTAAGCTGACGGGTTTTTCTGTGATGTGATATTTGTATTGAACGTTTGCTAATCGCTATATGTCGATTAGTGGGGGTTATACAAATCTGTGATCTGTAATGTTATTGGAATGTGTATATGAATTCATTGGATTGTCGCGGGTGAATAGCCGGGGGTTGTAAGACGAGAGTTTTCTTTTCTTTCAATTCATGTAAATTTGTAAATTGATGTAATAATTATTTGTATGGCCGCACAACCGGGTCGGGGTTGTAGCCGTCATTGTATAATTTCTTTTTACTATTTTTGCTCCTACGATAGACCCATGGAGGGGGTGCACAAACTACCGGGTATGCCGAAGTGCCGAGTGGCCTACTCACGGAGTTGAGGGAGGTTGCTTCGCTTCGGGTACTTGGCGGGTAGTTTGCCGCACCCGTAGGGGTCTTGGGTGGGGTATTGGCTATTCACCGCGACCGTGTAATCTGCTTTTCGTTACATGCTCGTACGAATTGCGGATTCCTAGTATATTCAATGTATTCATCTGTGATCTGAAATGGCTATCATTGCAATATATCTATATATGATATTATTTAGGCGTTGCTTATGTTTTACAGCCGCGCTAGCCCAGCCCCCGCTCTGTCGTTAGTTAAGTAACCTAACGGGTAATGACGGGGCCCCGTGGCGAATGCGAATGGCATAAGCGTACGTCATATTTTGGTTGTTTTCTGCAGTGGTAGGATTAAATGATGGGACGCATTAAAAGAACTAATGCAAGAATATCACGCATTAAAAGAACTAATGCAAGAAAGTAAACCAAGTTAAAATCGTTGGAACACTTTCGGAAAACCACTCGGTTCTTTTCAAAACTAACTTTTAAATGCGGAGCTTGAGCCACTCCTTTTAAAAGCTATCTCGTTCCATCGATTATATCAAGTTCACTACGTTCACGGTTTTGCCAAAACCATTCGTAGCCCTCCATCATTTCAGTTAAATATTCGGTAGTATTCAAGCTATGTATTTTGACCTCACGCCAAGGCATAGTGATTGGTAGCTGCCGGATATTTATCTGTTGCATAGATAGAATGCGTTGCTTTGGGACAGCTGTACTACCATTTTGGCCTACGTCAAGGGTAGGTACGGGTGGATTCAAATTAACCTGGATAATGATGGGAAGAACTTGACATGTGACTTATGACATTTTGACCTCACGCCAAGGTCATAAGAGCATGGGGCAAAAATCCACATCGGGAGTTTCAAAAGAACTGAAACTTGCTAGTGTTGCATACCATTTGGAGTGTGATGATTCTGGTAGGATTCCTTCAGTTTCGTCACGCGATGATATTTGGATCCCGATCCTACTGTGAGTATATGCTACTCCTCGGGAAATTTCTCGCTAAACGATCAATGCTATAAACCTAGTAGGTGTCTAGAAAGGTGTTAGCGGGGCTACGCCCCCAGGGAAAAGAGGTTATTTAATTAAGGAACTTCGCGAAAGCGTTGGAAAACCTCCCTCGAAGTACCAACACTGGTCTGGCTGAACGGTTAAGCAAGTATTGTGCGGTGGGATTGATCCCGACTAATTCTTCCTTTATGGTTTGAGGAGGGATTCGAGAAACAGTGGGAGCCATCCTGTTTAGACAAACTAAAAACCACTCTAAACTTGCAAGAGCATCATGCTGAGTGTTTCTTCTCTCTCTCCTAATTGCAGCGACCAATCAACATGACTGGACTTAAGTTACTCCTAGATAAAAACATACTGACAGGGCCAAACTACAAAGATTGGCTCAGGAATGTCAAGATGGTAATCACTTACGACAAGCTGGGGTATCTTCTTACCACCAAAGCTCCCCCTGTCCCAGGTCCCAAAACCAGCGTCGCGGATAAGGAAATCCGTAAGACCTGGGAATTAGACTGCGCGAAGGCCAAGTGACTCGTGCTTGCCTCTATGGACAATGAACATCAGAGGAGGCACGAGAATATGGACCTGGAATCCATATTTCTTCATACAAAAGAACGGTATGGAGAGCAATCTCGTATCGCAAGATACGAAGTGTCGAAGAAGTTATTTTCGGCAAGATTGGCCGTCGGATCATCGGTAGCGGAACACGTGCTTAAGATGATAGGCTACATTGAGGAGCTCGCGGACCTTGGGACCACGTTGGAGAATGAGCTCTATACGGACTTGATTCTCGAGTCCCTTCCTTCCACTTACGCCCAGTTTATACTGAACTTCAACTTACAAGAAAAGGAAGTTGAACTTTCAGAACTCCTCAACATGCTGAGGAGCGCAGAGGGCACCCTACAGAAAGGTAGGGAAACATCCACTTTGTTTGTAGAAGGATCTTCTTCTAGGTCCAATGCGAAAGCCAAGGGAAAGAAGAAGAAAGCCCCCACCAAACCAAGGGGCGGTGTTAGTAAAGTGGATACGAAGGGAAAGGCAAAAGCAACAAAGAAACTGGGAAAGCTTGTGGATAAGGAAGAATGCTTCTATTGTCATAAGAAAGGACACTGGAAGAATGATTGCAGGGCTTGGAAAGCCAGGACACAGGAATTGAAGCAGGTTGCAGCTTCAGCTTCAGGTGTGTATGTTATTGAAAACTGTCTTTCAATAAACTCTACTTCCTGGGTATTGGATACCGGATCAGGATCTCATATCTGTAATTCTTTGCAGGCATTGAGAAACCGTAGGGTTTTGAAGGCAGGTGACATGACCCTCAAAGTTGCAAACGGAGCTAGCATGGATGCTAAGGCCGTGGGGGACTATCACCTGGGAATGTCAGATGGACATGTTTTGGTTTTGCGTAATTGCTTTTTTGTACCCAACGCAACTTGTAATATCATTTCTGTATTTTTGGTTTCTAAAGAAGGTTATGAATTTGCGTTTGTAAGTAATGTTGTAAACATTCACCTTAATCAAGTTCTGATTGGGTCAGGTACATTGAGCAATGGTATATACGTATTAAACCAACCACAAATTTTCAATGTCCAGAATACACACAAAAGAAAGTCTCCGGAAATCAATCAGACTTTCTTATGGCATTGTAGACTGGGTCACATCAATGAGAGAAGGTTGACGAAGTTACATACAGAAGGATATTTGAATCCGTTCGAATATCAATCGTATGCCACTTGTCAATCCTGTCTCAAAGGAAAGATGACAAAGACTCCGTTTACTGGACACGGAGTAAGGGCGAGCGAGCTCTTGGGACTCATACACAGCGACGTGTGCGGTCCAATGTCTACACATGCGCGAAGCGGTTATTCTTACTTCATTACTTTTACCGATGACTTTTCAAGGTACGGTTATGTCTTCTTAATGAAACATAAGTCCGAAGCCTTTGGAAAATTCCAGGAATATAAGAATGAAGTAGAAAAACAAACCGGCAAAAGTATCAAGATCCTAAGATCGGATCGAGGTGGTGAATACTTGATTGCCGAGTTCATGGACTATTTAAAAGAGAACAGAATTCTCTCTCAGCTTACTCCTCCATACACTCTGCAACATAACGGTGTATCGGAGAGACGGAACCGAACCCTATTGGATATGGTACGGTCCATGATGAGTAACGCTGAGTTACCGCGATCATTCCGGGGGTATGCGCTAGAATCAGCTGCATACCTTTTGAACCGAGTTCCCACTAAGACTGTGCCTACCACACCATATGAGTTATGGAGTGGGAAGAAACCCTATCTTCAATATCTGAAGATCTGGGGATGTCCAGCTTTTGTCAAAAAGCAGCATGCGGACAAACTCGAGGCACGCTCAGTACTGTGTAAGTTTGTGGGATACCCAAAGAACACCAGGGGGTATCTTTTCTACCACGCAGAGGAACAAAAAGTCCTTGTTTCTCGTAATGCCCACTTTCTAGAACACCAGTTCTTGGAAAAGGAAATTAGTGGGAGCGCAGTAGAACTGGAAGAAATTCCAGAACCACAGACTATTACTGAAAGCTTAGTGGAACCAGAGGGTTCAAAAGAACAGGACATTCCTACGCCGCTCCGCAGGAGTAGTAGGCAATCTCATCCGCCCGAGAGATACTACGGTTTTCTCATAGACGGGGATAGAGAGGATTGCATCATAGATTATGATGAGCCTACTAGCTTCCAGCAGGCCGTTCAGAGCGTTGACTCAGTAAAATGGCTGGATGCAATGCGGACCGAAATGGAGTCCATGCACACCAACAAAGTATGGACGTTGGACATTGCTCCAGACGGGGTAAAACCCATAGGATGCAAGTGGATCTTCAAAAGGAAGATTGGTGTAGATGGAAAGGTTGAGACCTATAAAACTAGACTTATGGCAAAGGGTTTTCATCAAAGACCTGGTTTGGACTATGATGAAACCTTTTCTCCAGTGGCTATGCTGAAATCCATTCGGATCCTTCTTGCCATTGCTGCCTTCCACGATTATGAGATTTGGCAGATGGACATAAAAGCAGCTTTTCTAAATGGAAATTTAGAGGAGTGTGTCTATATGGACCGCCAGAGGGTTTCATTCAGAGTGGGAGCAGCGGAAAGGTGTGCAAGTTGCTTAAGTCCATCTATGGACTAAAGCAGGCATCGCGGAGTTGGAACATCTGTTTTGATGAGACGGTCAAGGAATTTGGCTTTATCAAAAATCCAGATGAACCATGCATCTATAGTAGATTTATAGCGAGAACTGTAGTATTCCTCGTTTTATACGTGGATGACATTCTCTTAATAGGAAATGACATTCCTATGCTACAATCTGTCAAGGGGTTCTTGTCGCACAGGTTCTCCATGAAAGACCTGGGTGATGCCTCATACATCTTGGGGATCCGGATCCATCGTGATAGACCCAAGAGGATATTAGGACTTTCACAGTCCAGGTACATCGACATCATACTGAAAAGATTCAGTATAGAAGATTCCAAGCACGGTAACCTACCGGCTTGTCACGGGATCACCCTCTCTAAAGAGATGTCTCCCAAGATTGATTCGGAGAGGGATCGCATGTCTATTATACCCTACGCTTCTGCGGTAGGCACTATAATGTATGCGATGTTGTGTACCAGACCGGATGTAGCTTATGCACTGAGTGTGGTAAGCCGGTATCAGTCAAACCCTGGGGAGAAACACTGGATAGCAGTAAAGAACATTCTCAAGTACCTCAGAAGGACTAAGGAGATGTTCTTGGTGTATGGCGGAAAAGACCTCCAGATCGAGGCCTTTGCTGACTCCAGCTTCCAGAATGACAAGGATGATTCCAAGTCCATGTCGGGTTTTGTCTTTACCCTCAATGGAGGGGCGGTGTGTTGGAAGAGTTCCGAACAGGAAACCGTTGCAAACTCGACGATGGAAGCGGAATACATCGCTGCATCTGATGCCGCAAAAGAAGCTGTCTGGATGAGGATGTTCTTGAAAGAACTTCAGGTGGTTCCGTCCATTGTTGATCCAATACCTCTGTATTGCGACAACAACGGGGCTATAGCTTTAGCGAAGGAACCCAGGTCCCATCAGAGATCCAGACACATCTTGAGGCGGTATCACCTGATCAGGGAGATCGTGGATCGCCAGGAGATCGAGGTTCGGAGAGTCGCTTCAGAAGATAACACAGCAGATCCATTCACCAAGGCCTTGCCCCAGACTCAGTTCGAGCGGCTGATCGAGATGATAGGTCTTCGATACGCCAGTACATGGCCTTAGTGCAAGTGGGAGATTGTTAGTGTATATGCCCTAGAGGCCATTACTATATCATACTAGTTTGTATATTACTTAATGGAAGCTTGGGATATTCACCTTGTATATACAATCTTGCTCAAAATAGTAGTATGCTACTTGGTTTGTTTCTACTTCAATGTGTACATGTGTTTATTTTAGTATATCGCCTATACACATTAGTGGAGCCCTTAGGATCTTTGCTTGATTACCAGCGTTGTGATGGCAGTCACACTAGTGGGGCTGGGTAATCTATAAGCACATCCCTGGTCGCAGGACTATCGAGACAGGGCATCGATACTCCGGAATAGACTAGAGCATGCGCTTCTCATCCCAGTGTGGGAGACGGTCTCTCCCACAGCCGTCGGTACGTCGTACTTGAGATAGTATGCGGGTGCTCGTTGGGTTACGAGTACACTGGACAGGACTCATCGGGAACTGACTAGTTGGTATTATGCCTATCGTCAGTTATCAGTTCCCAGGTGACATGAGTACAGCTTAGTCCGCTGACTTGACACTGTCACTTCGTCTCGAGTGTGTTCCCACTGTACTTTGATTACTACCCTACCACGGCTCAAAGGAGTCGTGCAAACAGGTGGTAGTTGGGTGCAGTCCCGAAGCACTTGGAGGCAGTGACGGTTAGACAGGATTCGTCTCTCCCGGTATTGGGGGTTGACATCGCGCTGTATCTAGGAGTGCCATTACACGAGTAGTCCCTGGCCAGGGCAAACGAGATATACTGGTAGGCTTCCAGTATTATCTCAGGGTGTTTTGGGCTTCACTCCGACACGACTTGTACCGCTATTGGGGGACTGACGTTTACCGCCCCCTAGGCCCGCCTTTCGATGTATCAGACGAACAGACCGGACTGTACGGAGAATGTCACATTCAGGCTCAGTAGGAGTTCAGATGGGTTTCGCCTCGTCAGTCTTCTTGTCGGCATCTACCTGGGGACCGTTACGCACAGCTAGTGCCGCTTGCGGTATGTGGTTAAACCCACTGCCAGCGTAGTGTCGAGTCTTTAAAGTCCCACACAGAAAGCTATTCGTCTTTATCCAAAAGATTAGAGGTCGCATGGTTTTGCGATAGGTCGCATGGTTTTGCGACAGGGTTCAGTCACATCCGTGCACTTGTGCACGTTTAGTGTCTGGACAGTTTACACTAGCAGGCTTTGGTTTAAGCCAGATCCTAGTGTACGTATTGGGATTGGTTTTATCCAGTTTTTATTCGTGTTCCTCGGAACGCGGATGCGGGTGTGTATGCACAGTTGACGGAGAGACAGAGGCAGAGGATTCTCATTAGGGTTTTTGACCGTTGACTGTTGACTATTGACTTTTTGCTCAACCCTAATAAGAATATGATATATGATTAACAATTATATTAATTAAGTATTATGGTGACATGGTTGTTGAGGAATTGACTTTGTTGACTTGTTGACTTTTGTTGACTTGTTGACTTTGTTGACCGGTTGACTAGGCTTGACTAGTTGACCATCATGATAACTATAGCTATCATTTCATGGCAAAGACTTTTGCTTGCTTGCTCTTTTGTGCAAAATGAGTGCATGAAATGATATGGCTATGGTTGCTTAAACCATCACATAATACTTGATTGATATGAGGTGTTATGATTGTTTTGGATTATGAGAGCCAAATGAGAAAAGTCTTCTCTCATTCTTTCATGCTCATTCTCTCTCTTGTTCTTCAGCTCTCATCTCCTCCTCTTGCTCTCCCTCTCTTGACTCTATGGTTCACTTGTCTCATGAGTTGAGAACCAAGAACCATAGATAAAATCCCATACAAACTCTTCTCTACTCACTCTAGTTCACAAGGTTTATCAAACCGAGTGAACTAGTTTCTTCAAAGTTCGAAGAAGGAGCCAAAGGTTGAAGCTTTCAGGTGGATCTATCTTCGGCGCAAAGAGACGACGGGGAGAAGCCGATTCGGACGACCATCGAATCTTGAAGACGGAGGAGTTCGAGAAAAAGAAAGGTATAACCCCCTAACCGAGTAGTTAGCAACTTGTAGTTAGGTTGTTAGTTAGATGTTTAACAAAGATCCGGGTTTTAAGTCCATGTTACCACCTCTAAGAAAATCGTTTTTTATCAAATTCCGCTTGCCCGAAAGTACCGGAAAAGAGGTAGCATGGACTTACAGGAACCACAAACTGTAACAGAAGATTTGGTAGAACCCTTAGATTCAGTAATACCCGACGAACCTCAGCCACTCCGCAGATCTA
The DNA here is from genome assembly GCA_030015575.1 of Agapanthus africanus. Lineage (NCBI taxonomy): Eukaryota > Viridiplantae > Streptophyta > Magnoliopsida > Asparagales > Amaryllidaceae > Agapanthus > Agapanthus africanus. Next base: position 460,071,928 of record CM057337.1, on the reverse strand, counting down.
GTAGGATTTCTCATCCGCCCGAGAGATACTACGGTTTTCTCATAGACGGGGATCGAGAGGATTGCATCTTGGAAGAAGTTGATCCTACTAGTTTCAGGCAGGCCATTATCATTAGGGACTCTGATAAGTGGCTGGATGCTATGCGATCTGAAATAGAGTCCATGTACACCAATAAATTATGCACCTTGGATATTGCTCCACCTGGGGTAAAACCCGTTGGATGCAAATGGATCTACAAAAGGTAATTTGATGTAGATGGGCAGGTGGAAATCTATAAGACTAGACTTGTTGCAAAAGGTTTTCATCAAAGACCAGGTGTGGACTATGACGAAACTTTTTCTCTAGTGGCTATGCTCAAATCCATTCGGATCCTACTTGCCATTGCTGCCTTCCATAACTATGAGATCTGGCAGATGGACGTTAAAACGGCTTTTCCGAACGGATGTTTAGAAGAGTGCGTTTACATGGATCATCCGGAAGGTTTCGTAGACAGTGGGGGCAACGGGATAGTGTGCAAGTTGCTTAAATCCATTTATGGATTAAAGTAGGCATCGCAGAGCTGTAACATCTGTTTCGATAAAACAGTCAAGGCATTTAACTTCATCAAAAACGAGGATGAGCCTTGTATATATAAGAAGATTGTAGGCCGAACTGTCGTATTCCTAGTCTTGTACGTGGACGACATTCTTTTGATAGGAAATGACATTCCTATGCTACAATCGGTCGAGCTATTCTTATCACAAAGATTCTCTATGAAAGACCTGGGTGATGCCTCGTACATTCTAGGGATTAAGATCTACAGAGATAGATCCAAGAGATTACTCGGACTTTCACATTCCAAGTACATAGAGACCGTACTAAAGAGATTTAGTATGGAAGATTCCAAGCATGGGAACATACCCGCATTGCACGGAATCACCCTCTCTAAGGAGATGTCACCCAAGACTGACGAGGAAGGGGTTCGCATGAGCACTATACCGTACGCTTCGGCGGAAGGATCTATAATGTATGCGATGCTATGTACAAGGACAGATGTAGGCTATGCGCTAAGCGTGGTTAGCCGGTATCAGTCGAACCCAGGTGAGGACAACTGGACGGCAGTAAAGAACATTCTCAAATACCTGAGAAGGACTAAAGAGATGTTCTTGGTTTACGGTAATGGAGACCTAAAGGCCGATTCCTTTACCGATTCAAGCTTCCAGAGTGACAAGGATGACAGCAAGTCTATCACGGGTTTTGTATTTACCCTCAATGGAGGGGCGGTGTATTGGAAGAGCTCCAAACTGGAAACCGTTGCAGACTCGACGATGGAGGCAGAATACATTGCTGCAAGCGATGCCGCAAAAGAGGCAGTCTGGATGAAGAAGTTCATTAATGAACTTCAGATCGTTCCGTCCATTGTTAACCCAATACCTTTGTATTGCGATAACAATGGGGCTATAGGGTTAGCGAAGGAACCACAGTCCCATCAGAAATCCAGGCATATCTTAAGGCGGTATCACCTGATCAGGGAGTTCATAGATCGCCAGGAGATCGAGATCCGGAGAGTGGATACAAATGACAACACTGCGGATCCATTCACCAAGACCCTTCCTTAAGCACAGTTCGAAAGACTTTTTGAGATGTTGGGTATGCAGTACGCCAACAGCTGGCCCTAAACCAGACGTTGGATACTCGGTACGCCAATATATACGGCCTTAGTGCAAGTGGGTGATTGTTGGATATGTATGCCCTAGAGGCCATTATTGTATATGTATACATGTTCAGTCAAAAATATTGCACTTTTGATATAACATTTTCCTTACTTTTCTTAAATAATTAAAGGTGTTTATTATCAATATAGAACATATTTGGATTTATCTGCAAAATACTATTTACCATATGTATATATATTATAATTAATATTATGAAGGAAAATATATCCATATTATATTTATATAATATTTTGGTAATTAAAATATGCATATCATATCAAATATTCTAATCAAGATTCTTAAAATATATAATATCATACAGATGGTAGAATAATATTTCAAAATATATGGATAATATTTTAGTAATTAAAAGATGCATGGCATATTAAATATTCTTAATCAAGTTTCTTAAAGATTTATTACCATATATAGTGATTAAGAGTAATAAATAGTACAAATATTATTCATGGAGATATTGTGCAAGATTTAGCTCAGATTAAGATGTTCAAGATGTCAGAATCAAAAATCTGCCAAAATCATAAAATCAATACTGACAGAGACTCAGAATCCAGGGATGGAAATCGCCATATTAGGAAATCACTATATTAGGAAATCCTCATATTAGGTAACTTGGTTTTCTGATTTGAGAGCTATATAAAGGACCGAGGGCTAAATTTAGAGAGCGTCACCTTTACCACAAAGCAAATCACCGTTAAAGAATAAGTGATTCACGACAGGTCCACGATTCGACGTGATAGGGAGACGTGAAAATCGATGGAGCATCTACTTCCTACAGGGCAGAGATCAAGAGCAACTTCTTCCCCTTGTAATCTAAATTCATAGGATTTGTACTTATGAAGTTGATTAATAAATGGAGATCATTTTGTTTAATTATTTCTTTTCTGTATTATTTCTGCATTATGATTTCTTTAACTATCCTTTCTTCTTCTATTCCCAACATGCGCGAGTAATTCTCCGCTTATCAGGGTTCGTAGGATTAGGGTAGATCAATGGATGATTAAAATCTTTTAACTCTTTTTACGTTCTATAAAGTTTATAAACTTTATCAAAAGAATTGTTAACATCCTAATCGGGCGCTATCAATTCATTGGTAGTCACGACCGCGATTTGAGATTAGATTAACAATTGTTTTGGTAAAGGTTAGACATGAACGGAGATCCATGTAAAGATAGGGGTTAAGAGTGGGAACCCTATTCCCTCCGAAAACCCTAAATCTACATGCATCACCGTTGATCTAGTTTTAAAATCTATTAAAGGATGAAAGGAGTAATATTTAATTAATCATCCATGACTACTAAATCTTAACGAACCCTACAAGCCTTTTTCTTATATAATTTACATCCGTAATTAATTTAGATCTTAAATAAACTATCCTCTTCTCTTCGTTTATTTTATTCAACACGTCTAAAGTAAGATAAAAAGATTCCATGTTTCCCTGCGAACGACCAGTACTCATCTCGGCTAGCTACAAGCGACACCGTTATTGATTGCGGTTATTCTACAAACACTTTTTTATATCAATCAAATGGCGCCGTAGCCGGGGAGACGTGCATAATTTTCTTCTCTTACTATTTGTGTTGAAATTCGATCTATATCATAAAATAAACAAAACTGCAAATTGTGTATTTAACGATTATTGTGTGAATTTTGCAAGGAGATCTGGAGTCACAGATTTAAGGAAATAGAGATTCAGAGACATTCATCAAGACCCAGAGGTACAAGGGAGGCCACGTAGCAAAAATCTTCAAAAGATCCTTCAGATTAGCGGCGGAAACGTGGCACAAAGAGCAGATTGGTGGCGGATCCGCTGTGCATTTGGGGATCTAAGGCTGTAAACTTCTCTGGTATCTTTTCTATAACTTTCTCTCTCCTCTAAAAAATCCAATAATATATTTTCTGCAGGATTCTTTGCAAAATATCGCCGCTCAAAAATCTTTTTGCAATTTTTTTTTGTGGTTTGTTTTTGCATATTTTAATACGGACTTTAAGGGGCAAGACCAAAATTCAGATTAGGTGGGATTTAATCACCCTTCCTAAGCCCCACAAATCACAATACGAGCATCCGCATCAACCCTACATTAATTAAAAAATATCTAGATAAGACTTTAAGGACCGTCGCGCTCAAATAGGACAGAAAAAGGTCGTGGGTAATCTATCGCTTATCCGCATTACTTTTGTGGTGTCTAGGCAAGTGTGCCTAAAGCAAGTGGTTACTTAATTAGGTCCGCTATTTTTGGTGATTCGTATAGCGGATACCTTCCACTTACCTGGCACTTACCTGGCCACAAGAGTAGTAAGAGGTGGTAGAGGATTGATCCTGCAGCTTGTCCTTTGGAAGTCTAGGAGTGGTCAAGTGACTTGACCTAGGTGACCTTAGTTTTATGGTTGATTGTGCATTTTTGTGTGATTTGTCTTAAGTCCGACACTTTTCAAAACAAACCAATTTTTAAATATCACACACGTTGCCACTTGCACTAAACCCGCTTAGTGCATACTCGGCTGGACACGGGATTCTAGTGCCCGTCTTGTCCGTGTTTTGGCTATCGACTCCGAAGTCGGTACTTCTTCATCTTCTTTTTTCCCTCCACCCACAACATCTCCCGAAATGGACGGATCTTCATCGGGATTGAACGATACCACTCTGCCACCACCCGTAGGTGTGAAGAATCCACCGCGCATATCTCTCTAAGAGAGATGCTATCCTATACGTGGTCCCCTTCCTACTTGTCTATCCCTTCCACCAGCTAATGGGGATAACTTCAAAATCAAACTCCACTTCATCAACCTTTTGCCTAAATTTCACGGGCTCGAGTCTGAAGACGCATACGTTTTTATCACCAAATTCGAAAACGTATGCGCAATGATGGGTACATCACAACTTTCTGTGGATGCTATGCGCTTGCGTTTTCTCCCTTTCACCTTGTGTGACTTAGCAGAAAAATGGCTTTATAACACTGCCGCACACTCTATTACCAATTGGGATGAATTCGTGATAGCATTCCTTAAGAAATTTTACCCCAATCATAAGACCGCCCTTGTTCGGAGCGAAATCAACAAGTTTACCCAGCTTCCTAATGAACCATTTTGGAAATGCTTTGAATGGTTCAAGGATCTGCTTTCCCAATGTCCTCATCACGGAATAAAGAGATGGGATTAGTGCCGAATTATATATGACGGCATTAATCCTGCGACAAAGCAAATGCTTGAAACCATGTGTCTGTTAGTGTATATGCCCTAGAGGCCATTACTGTATCATACTAGTTTGTATATTACTTAATGGAAGCTTGGGATATTCACCTTGTATAAACAATCTTGCTCAATATAGTAGTATGCTACTTGGTTTGTTTCTACTTCAATGTGTACATGTGTTTATTTTGCGATATCACCTATACGCATTAGTGGAGCCCTTAGGATCTTTGCTTGATTACCAGCGTTGTGATGGCAGTCACACTAGTGGGGGCTGGGTAATCTATAAGCACATCCTTATACAGGTCCCTAGTCGCATGACTATCGAGACAGGGCATCGATACTCCGGAGTAGACTAGCGTATGCGCTTCTCATCCCAGTGTGGGAGATGGTCTGTCCCACAGCCATCAGTACGTCGTACTGGAGATAGTATACGGGTGCTCGTTAGGTTACGAGTACACTGGACAGGACTCGTCGGGAACTGACAGGTTGGTATTATACCTATCGTCAGTTATCAGTTCCCAGGTGACATGAGTACAGCTTAGTCCGCTGACTTGACACTGGCACTTCGCCTCGAGTGTCTTCCCACTGTACTTTGACTACTACCCTACCACGGCTCAAAGGAGTCGTGCAAATAGGTGGTAGTTGGGTGCAGTCCCGAAGCACTTGGAGGCAGTGCCGGTTAGACAGGATTCGTCTCTCCCGGTATTGGGGGTTGACATCGCGCTGTGTCTAGGAGAGCAATTACACGAGTAGTCCCTGGCCAGGGCAAGCGAGATATACTGGTAGGCTTCCAGTGTTATCTCAGGGTGTTTTGGGCTTCACTCCGACACGACTTGTACCGCTATTAGGGGACTGACGTTTACCGCCCCCTAGGCCCGCCATGCGATGTATCAGACGAACAGACCGGACTGTACGGAGAATGTCACATTCAGACTCAGTAGGAGTTCAGATGGGGTTCACCTCGTCAGCCTTCTTGTCGGCATCTACCTGGGGACCGTTACGCACAGCTAGTGCCGCTTACGGTCTGTGGTTAAACCCACTGCCAGCATAGTGTCGAGTCTTTAGAGTCCCACACAGAGGGTATTCGCCTCTGGGCAAAACAAAGTAGAGGTCGCATGGTTTTGCGGCAGGGTTCGTTCTCATCCGTGCACTTTTGCACTTTTGGAGTCCGGACGGATTATACTAGCAGGCTCTGGCTTGAGCCAGATACTGGTATATGTTTTGGGGTTGCTTTTATCTCTTAGTATTCTTGTTCCTCGGAACGAGAATGCAGGTGTGTATGCACAGTTGTTTGAGGCGGAGGAAGAGGTTTTTCCATTAGGGTTTCGGAACGGGTGCGTATGCACAGTTGACAGTCGTCTTTTTCCAAACCCTAATGGAATTATGAAATATCAATTAATAATAGTAATTAAATGAAATTATGTCATGGTTGGTTTTGTTGACTTGTTGACCATGGTTGACTTGTTGACCATGGTTGAATGTTTGACCATCATCATTACTTTGCAAGGATGCTCCTTGATTCTTGCTTACATTCATTTAATGTAGTGATGGTAATGGTCATTCCAAATACAACCATCAACTATTTCATTTTGAATTATTATTATTAATTAGATATATCTTTTTCTTTTTGTTATGGTTGTAAGAAGAAAAAGAGCTCATTCTATCATATTCATTCTCTCTCCTCACTTCATCTTCTTCTTCCTCAAGCTCAAGGAGAATCCGTCTCATGTGTTGAGAATCCCTCTCCTTGAAAAGAAAACACCCCTTAGACACTCTCTACTCTCTCTAGGATCAAAGGTTTAGCAAGCCGAAGATTCTAGTTCTCTCAAAGTTTGAGAAAGAGCCCGAAGGTTGAACCCTCGGGTGGATCCATCTTTGACGGAAGAAGGCGACGAGGAAAGAACCATCAACCTCTATAAAGTTTGAAGAAGAAGGAGTTCAAGTTTAGGTATAACCATCTTTCCGAGTAGCTAACTCTCTTTAGCTTGTTTGCTAGTTTTAGTTTAGGAAAAGATCCCGACTTTGTTAGTCCATGTTGCCCCATGCGCTAAAAAAATTTGATTTTTATACCGTTTCCGCCTCCCCGTAAGAACCGGGGGTCGCAACGTGGACTTACAGTGGTATCAGAGCCTAACTAAACTTAAACTAGCTTGGTAGCGAAGTGTATGGAAGTTCGAAACCGAAAAATCGCAAAACCGTAAATTCTAAAACCCTAAGTTTCTGTTGAAATTTTTTGTGCTCTAAAAGTAAAACTTTTTACTCCTAAAATCGGCTCAGGGTTTTGTGAGAACACCCAAGAAAAACGATCCCATGAATCCTTCGAACCGCCGCGGATCCACGGCCTCAGATATTCTCGTCGCCGCGGATCCGCCGCCGTTTGGGCTCTTCATGTGATCGTGTTTTGTGCAGTGTTCTTCTGGTAGGGTTTTGGGATTTTTCAAATATATTATATGTGCCCAGATTTTCCAGAAAAGAAATTTACTTTTGGGGTCCTGTAAATCCGTATTTTTTTTCGAACTTCGCTACACTTTGGCTATATTGGTTATATCTGTGATGTTTGTATGTATTGAACGTCGGCTAATCGCTATAAGTCGATTAGTCGGGGTTATACATCTCTGTGATCTGTGTTTGATATTGGAATGTGTATATGAATGTGTTGGACTGTCGCGGGTGAATAGCCGGGGTGGATGTGAGATGAGCTTTTGTTTTTCTTTCATTCATTTGTAAATGTAAATTGATGTAATAATATTATTTGTATGGCCGCACAACCGGGTCGGGGTTGTAGCCGTCATTGTATAATTCTTTTTACTGTTTTTGCTCCTAGGATAGACCCATGGAGGGGTGCACAAACTACCGGGTACTTGGCGGGTAGTTTGCCGCACCCGTAGGGGTCTTGGGTGGGGTTTTGGCTATTCACCGCGACCGTGTAATCCGCTTTTCGTTGCAGGCTCGAACGGATTGCGGATTCCTAGTATATCCAATGTATTCATCTGTGATCTGTAATGTCTATTATTGCTTTATATTTAGGCGTTGCTTATGTTTTACAGCCGCGCTACCCCAGCCCCCGCTCTGTCGTTAGTTAAGTAACCTAACGGGTGATGACGGGACCCCGTGGTGAATGCGAATGGCATAAGCGTACGTCATATTTTGGTTGTTTTCTGCAATGGTAGGATTAATTGATGGGACGCATTAAAAGAACTAATGCAAGAATATCACGCATTAAAAGAACTAATGCAAGATAATAAACCAAGTTAAAGTCATTGGAACACTTTCGAAAAACCACTCGGTTCTTTTCAAAACTAACTTTTAAATGCGGAGCTTGAGCCACTCCTTCTAAAAGCTATCTCGTTCCATCGATTATATCAAGTTCACTACGTTCACGGTTTCGCCAAAACCATTCGTAGCCCTCCGTCGTTTCGTATGAACATTCAATAGTATTCAAGCTATGTTTGTTGACCTTCGTCAAGGCATAGAGATTGGTAGCTGTTGGGTGTTCATATGTAGCATAGTTAGATGCGTTGGTTTGGGACAGTCGTATTGCCTTGTTGACCTTCGTCAAGGGTATATACGGGTGGGTTCAAATTAACCTGGATAATGACGGGCAGAACTTGACATGTGACTTATGATTTGTTGACCTTCGTCAAGGTCATAAGAGCATGGGGCAAAAATCCACATCGGGAGTTTCATAAGTACTGAAACTTGCTAGAGTTGCATACCATTTGGAGTGTGATGATTCTGGTAGGATTCCTTCAGCTTCGTCACGCGATGATATTTGGATCCCGATCCTACTGTGAGTATATGCTACTCCTCGGGAAATTTCTCGCTAAACGATCAATGCTATAAACCTAGTAGGTGCCTAGAAAGGTGTTAGCGGGGCTACGCCCCCAGGGAAAAGAGGTTCTTAAATTAAGGAACTTCGTGAAAGCGTTGGAAAACCTCCCTCGAAGTACCGACACTGGCCTGGCTGAACGGTTAAGCAAGTATTATGCGGTGGGATTGATACCGGCTAATTCTTCCTTTATGGTTTGAGGAGGGATTCGAGAGACAGTGGGAGCCATCCTGTTTAGACAAATTAAAAACCATTCTAAACTTGCAAGAGCATCGTGCTAAAGTGTTTCTTCTCTCCCCCCTGCAGCGACCAAATCGAAATGACTGGACTTAAGTTACTTCTAGATAAAAACATATTGACAGGGCCAAACTACAAAGATTGGCTAAGGAATGTCAAAATGGCAATCACTTACGACAAGATGGGGTATCTTCTTACCACCAAAGCTCCCCCCGTCCCAGGTCCCACCTCCAGCGTCGCGGATAAGGAAATCCGTAAGACTTGGGAGATTGATTGCGCGAAGGCCAGATGCCTCGTGCTTGCCTCTATGGACATAGAACATCAGAGGAGGCACGAGAATATGGACTTGGAATCCATATTTCTTCATACAAAAGAACTGTATGGAGAGCAGTCTCGTATCGCAAGATACGAAGTGTCGAAGAAGTTATTTTCGGCAAAGTTGGCCGTCGGATCATCGGTAGCGGACCACGTGCTTAAGATGAAAGGCTACATTGAGGAGCTCGCAGAACTTGGGACCACGTTGGAGAGTGAGCTCTATACGGACTTAGTTCTCCAGTCCCTTCCTTCCACTTACGCCCAGTTCGTACTGAATTTCAACTTGCAAGAAAAAGAAGTTGAACTTTCAGAACTCCTCAACATGCTGAGGAGTGCAGAGGGCACCCTACAGAAAGGTAGGGAAACATCCACTTTGTTTGTAGGAGGATCTTCTTCTTCTAGGTCCAAGGCGAAAGCCAAGGAAAAGAAGAGGAAAGCCCCCACCAAACCAAGGGGCGGTGTTAGTAAAGTGGATACGAAGGGAAAAGCAAAGGCAACAAAGATAGCGGGGAAGCTTGTGGGTAAAGAGGAATGCTTCTATTGTCACAAGAGTGGACACTGGAAGAAAGATTGCAGGGCTTGGAAAGCCAGGACACAGGAACTGAAGCAGGTTGCGGCTTCAGCTTCAGGTGTGTATGTTATTGAAAACTGTCTTTCGATAAACTCTACTTCCTGGGTATTGGATGCCGGATCAGGATCTCATATCTGTAATTCTTTGCAGGCGTTGAGAAACCGTAGGTTTTTGAAGGCAGGTGACATGACCCTCAAAGTTGCGAACGGAGCTAGCATGGATGCTAAAGCCGTGGGGGACTATCACCTGGGAATGTCAGATGGACATGTTTTGGTTTTGCGTAATTGCTTTTTTGTACCCAACGCAACTTGTAATTTCATTTCTGTATCTTTGGTTTCTAAAGAAGGTTATGAATTTGCGTTTGTAAGTAATGTTGTAAACATTCACCTTAATCAAGTTCTGATTGGGTCAGGTACATTGAGCAATGGTATATACGTATTAAACCAACCACGGATTTTCAATGTCCAGAATACACACAAAAGAAAGTCTCCAGATATCAATCAGGCTTTCTTATGGCATTGTAGACTGGGTCACATCAATGAGACACAGTTGACTAAGTTACATAAAGAAGGATACTTGGATCCGTTCGAGTATCAGTCTTATGCCACTTGTGAATCTTGTTTCATGGGAAAGATGACAAAGACTCCGTTCACTGGACACGGAGAAAGAGCGAGCGAGCTCTTGGGACTCATACACAGTGACGTGTGTGGTCCAATGTCTACACATGCGCGAAGCGGTTATTCATACTTCATTACTTTCACAGACGATTTCTCTAGGTATGGACATGTCTTCTTAATGAAGCACAAATCCGAGGCCTTTGAGAAATTTCGGGATTACAAGAATGAAGTTGAAAAACAAACAGGCAAAAGTATTAAGATTCTAAGATCGGATCGAGGTGGTGAATACTTGTGTGCCGAGTTTCTGGACTATTTAAAAGAGAATGGAATTCTCTCTCAGCGTACTCCTCCATACACTCCGCAACATAACGGTGTATCGGAAAGGAGGAATCGAACCCTATTGGATATGGTTCGTTCCATGATGAGTAAGGCTGAGTTACCGCGATCTTTCTGGGGCTATGCACTAGAAGCAGCTGCATATCTCTTGAACAAGGCTCCCACCAAGACTGTGCCTACCACTCCATATCAGATATGGAGTGGGAAGAAACCCTGTCTTAAGTACCTTAAGATATGGGGATGTCCAGCTTTTGTAAAAAAGCAGCATGCGGACAAGCTCGAGGCACGTTCAGTACAGTGTAAGTTTGTGGGATACCCAAAGAACTCCAGGGGGTATCTGTTCTATTCTGATGAGGAACAAAAGGTTTTTGTTTCTCAACATGCCCGCTTCTTGGAAACTGAGTTTTTGGAAACCCAGATAAGTGGGAACGCAATAGAACTGGAAGAAATTCCAGAACCACAAGCTATTACTGAAAGCTTGGAAGAGCCAGTAAGTTCAAAAGAACAGGACATTCCTACGCCGCTTCGCAGGAGTAGTAGGCAGTCTCATCCGCCCGAGAGATACTACGGTTTTCTCATAGACGGGGATAGAGAGGATTGCATCATAGATTATGATGAGCCTACTAGCTTCCAGCAGGCCGTTCAGAGCGTTGACTCGGTAAAATGGCTGGATGCAATGCGGACCGAAATGGAGTCCATGTACACCAACAAAGTATGGACGTTGGACATTGCTCCAGACGGGGTAAAACCCATAGGATGCAAGTGGATCTTCAAAAGGAAGATTGGTGTAGATGGACAGGTTGAGACCTATAAAGCTAGACTTGTAGCAAAGGGTTTCCGTCAAAGACCTGGTTTGGACTATGACGAAACCTTTTCTCCAGTGACTATGCTGAAATCCATTCGGATCCTTCTTGCCATTGCTGCCTTCCATGATTATGAGATTTGGCAGATGGACGTAAAAACCGCTTTTCTAAATGGAAATTTAGAGGAGTGTGTCTATATGGACCAGCCAGAGGGTTTCATTCAGAGTGGGAGCAGCGGAAAGGTGTGCAAGTTGCTTAAGTCCATCTATGGACTAAAGTAGGCATCGCGGAGTTGGAACATCTGCTTTGATGAGACGGTCAAAGAATTTGGCTTTATCAAAAATCCAGATGAACCATGCATCTATAGTAGATTTGTAGCGAGAACTGTAGTATTCCTCGTTTTATACGTGGATGACTTTCTCTTAATAGGAAATGACATTCCTATGCTACAATCTGTCAAGGGTTTCTTGTCACACAGGTTCTCCATGAAAGACCTGGGTGATGCCTCTTACATCCTGGGGATCCGGATCCATCGTGATAGATCCAAGAGGATATTAGGACTTTCACAGTCCAGGTACATCGACACCGTACAGAAAAGATTCAGTATGGAAGATTCCAAGCGCGGTAACCTACCGGCTTGTCACGGAATCACCCTCTCTAAAGAGATCTCTTCCAAGACTGATTTGGAGAGGGATCGCATGTCTATTATACCCTACGCTTCTGCGGTAGGCTCTATAATGTATGCGATGTTGTGTACCAGACCGGATGTAGCTTATGCACTGAGTGTGGTAAGCCGGTATCAGTCAAACCCTGGGGAGAAACACTGGATAGCGGTAAAGAACATTCTCAAGTACCTGAGAAGGACTAAGGAGATGTTCTTGGTGTATGGCGGAAAAGACCTCCAGATCGAGGCCTTTGCTGACTCCAGCTTCCAGAGTGACAAGGATGATTCCAAGTCCATGTCGGGTTTTGTCTTTACCCTCAATGGAGGGGCGGTGTGTTGGAAGAGTTCCAAACAGGAAACCGTTGCAGACTCGACGATGGAAGCGGAATACATCGCTGCATCTGATGCCGCAAAAGAAGCTGTCTAGATGAGGAAGTTCTTGAAAGAACATCAGGTGGTTCCGTCCATTGTTGACCCAATACCTCTGTATTGCGACAACAACGGGGCTATAGCTTTAGCGAAGGAACCCAGGTCCCATCAGAGATCCAGGCACATCTTGAGGCGGTATCACCTGATCAGGGAGATCGTGGATCGCAAGGAGATCGAGGTTCGGAGGGTTGCTTCAAAAGAAAACACTGCAGATCCATTCACCAAGGCCCTACCCCAGACTCAGTTCGAGCGGCTGATCGAGATGATAGGTCTTCGATACGCCAGTACATGGCCTTAGTGCAAGTGGGAGATTGTTAGTGTATATGCCCTAGAGGCCATTACTGTATCATACTAGTTTGTATATTACTTAATGGAAGCTTGGGATATTCACCTTGTATAAACAATCTTGCTCAATATAGTAGTATGCTACTTGGTTTGTTTCTACTTCAATGTGTACATGTGTTTATTTTGCGATATCACCTATACGCATTAGTGGAGCCAGTAGGATCTTTGCTTGATTACCAGCGTTGTGATGGCAGTCACACTAGTGGGGGCTGGGTAATCTATAAGCACATTCTTATACAGGTCCCTAGTCGCAGGACTATCGAGACAGGGCATCGATACTCCGGAGTAGACTAGCGTATGCGCTTCTCATCCCAGTATGGGAGATGGTCTGTCCCACAGCCATCAGTACGTCGTACTGGAGATAGTATACGGGTGCTCGTTAGGTTACGAGTACACTGGACAGGACTCGTCGGGAACTGATAGGTTGGTATTATACCTATCGTCAGTTATCAGTTCCCAGGTGACATGAGTACAGCTTAGTCCGCTGACTTGACACTGGCACTTCGCCTCGAGTGTGTTCCCACTGTACTTTGACTACTACCCTACCACGGCTCAAAGGAGTCGTGCAAACAGGTGGTAGTTGGGTGCAGTCCCGAAGCACTTGGAGGCAGTGCCGGTTAGACAGGATTCATCTCTCCCGGTATTGGGGGTTGACATCGCGCTGTGTCTAGGAGAGCCATTACACGAGTAGTCCCTGGCCAGGGCAAGCGAGATATACTGGTAGGCTTTCAGTGTTATCTCAGGGTGTTTTGGGCTTCACTCCGACACGACTTGTACCGCTATTAGGGGACTGACGTTTACCGCCCCCTAGGCCCGCCATGCGATGTATCAGACGAACAGAACGGACTGTACGGAGAATGTCACATTCAGACTCAGTAGGAGTTCAGATGGGGTTCACCTCGTCAGCCTTCTTGTCGGCATCTACCTGGGGACCGTTACGCACAGCTAGTGCCGCTTGCGGTCTGTGGTTAAACCCACTGCCAGCGTAGTGTTGAGTCTTTAGAGTCCCACACAGAGGTTATTCGCCTCTGGGCAAAACAGAGTAGAGGTCGCATGGTTTTGCGGCAGGGTTCGTTCTCATCCGTGCACTTGTGCACTTTTGGAGTTCGGACGGATTATACTAGCAGTCTCTGGTTTGAGCCAGATACTGGTATATGTTTTGGGGTTGCTTTTATCTCTTAGTATTCTTGTTCCTCGGAACGAGAATGCAGGTGTGTATGCACAGTTGTTTGAGGCGGAGGAAGAGGTTTTTCATTAGGGTTTCGGAACGGGTGCGTATGCACAGTTGACAGTCGTCTTTTTCCAAACCCTAATGGAATTATGAAATATCAATTAATAATAGTAATTAAATGAAATTATGTCATGGTTGGTTTTGTTGACTTGTTGACCATGGTTGACTTGTTGACCATGGTTGAATGTTTGACCATCATCATTACTTTGCAAGGATGCTCCTTGATTCTTGCTTACATTCATTTAATGTAGTGATGGTAATGGTCATTCCAAATACAACCATCAACTATTTCATTTTGAATTATTATTATTAATTAGATATATCTTTTTCTTTTTGTTATGGTTGTAAGAGGAAAAAGAGCTCATTCTATCATATTCATTCTCTCTCCTCACTTCATCTTCCTCTTCCTCAAGCTCAAGAAGAATCCTTCTCATGTGTTGAGAATCCCTCTCCTTGAAAAGAAAACACCCCTTAGACACTCTCTACTCTCTCTAGGATCAAAGGTTTAGCAAGCCGAAGATTCTAGTTCTCTCAAAGTTCGAGAAAGAGCCCGAAGGTTGAACCCTCAGGTGGATCCATCTTTGACGGAAGAAGGCGACGAGGAAAGAACCATCAACCTTTACAAAGTTTGAAGAAGAAGGAGTTCAAGTTTATGTATAACGATCTTTCCGAGTAGCTAACTCTCTTTAGCTTGTTTGCTAGTTTTAGTTTAGGAAAAGATCCCGACTTTGTTAGTCCATGTTGCCCCATGCGCTAAAAAAATTTGATTTTTATACCGTTTCCGCCTCCCCGTAAGAACCGGGGGTCGCAACGTGGACTTACAGTGTCAATGTCATTTCATGTCCAAAGACGATGATGAAGCTTGTCAATACCTGGAAGTTCTCGCTGAACACACTTTGCAGTGTGAAAGCATTAGACCACAACCATCTAAAGGAGGTTTCCATCATCTCGATGTTTCCATCGCAGTAAAAGCCGAAATGGCAGCGATACTAAAGAAACTCGACGCTATAGAGAGCTAATTCTCATCAGTCTCCCTAAACAAGGTTACGCTTCCTAAAACCATATGTGGTTGCTGTTCCGACCCATCACATTTGACGGAAGAATGTCCTATGAATGCACCGTTTCAAGGTCAAGAACACACCAATTCTACTTTTCAGCAGCGACCTAGAAACGATCCTTATTCTTCCACATACAATCAGGGGTGGAGGAATCATCCTAACCTTGCTTTGAACCAAAACTAAAACCAAAATCAAAACCAGTTCCAAATCAATTACCAATGAACTCCTCCACAGCAACAGCAACCACCACAACAGATTCAGCACCCCTTTCAATCATAAAATTTTCAAAATCCAGTCAACAATTCTGTACCTTCTAATAATTCTTTCCAAATGACCGGTACCGATAACTCCTCTTCACTCGCACAAACTTTGGATTTGTTTATGAAACATTCCATCCAAATGTTGGTTGATATGAGGTCTTCTATTGATACCATAAAGAAAGACTCCGCCTCCCATGGTGAGAGTATTAAATCAATAGAAGCCTAAATTGCACAGTTGAATGCCGCGATGAGTGCAAGTGAAAAAGGGAAACTCCCATCTCAAACCCTACCGAATCCTAGCCACTCACAAAATTATAATGTGAGTGCCGTTACTACTTTGAGATCGGGAAGAGTGCTGGATAACCGAGTGGGTGAACATGTTGATGGCGCTAGTGATACCAATGATACCCCGGCTTCTACTTCTTCACCTAATTCGTCTAGTCTCCCACTTACTGCTGAGCCTATTGTAGGGTTGCTTGGCACGCGCACAAGGGTCTACGAGGCATCAATCATGCCCGATTAAAATTTTAGCCGTGCCGAACAACTCTAATGCGGATCTTTAAACTAGGGTTTAGGCGAAAACTAGCAAGTTAACAACTTTAACTACAAGTGAAAGGGATTACAACCTTTGTACATCCGGTCCTTCACTTCATTAGCTCCGTGTAGATATCCCCATCGCTGCGATCATGAACTTGGGACTCTAGAGAAGCTCCACAAGAAGAACGAACGTGCTTGCTACGATGACTTCGAGGCCGAAAATGATCTATGTCGGGGAGACACTAACTCAAGATATTCCTTCACTAGGTCATAAATTTTGTGAAGAGAACACACTCTACTACATGGCAAGTGGTAGAGGATGAAGAAGTATGGAGTGGGCTCACTTTAGAATTGATTTTCTCACACTTTTTCTCATGGCACCATTGGAGCTAGTAAGCTTTTGGATGGAGCTTGATGATGAAGAAGAAGAAAGAATAATCCATCCAAAAGAAAACTTATCCTCATGAATTATTGCACCATGGTTGAGTTAAGCCCCCATGCTTAACTCATGTAGATAATTAACCAAGGCATTAGGTTAAGGGTTGGGTTAACTAATATCCTAATGAATGACAAAAGAGTTGACTTTGTCAATGTTTATCAAGCTTCATGAAGCTTGATAACTTTGACAAAAGTCTCACCTCTTTTGTTGTTTGTTAGGAAAATAGTAAACCCTAATTTAACCTTGAATTGGTTTAAGTCTCATACACCCATCTTGTATGTATCATCAAGCATGATACAAACATGTACACTCGCATATATCACATATAAACAATGTGCACAAACATGTGAGAAAATAAATCTTAAGTGAGCTAATACTAGTTAATGCAATGTAATATATCAAATATATAATTATGCATTAAATTATTAAATCAATTCTTGATTTAATAACCCGGCTATAACCGACTAATATCATGTGTAACAACTTATCGAATCAACACTTGATCCGATAACCCGGCTATATCGCATACAACCGATCAATGTCACGAATCGCGAGAATAGAATACGGTATCTCATATCGTATTAATCTCGGTCCCGCACATATCACAGATATGCTCCTACTCCATTTCACTTGAGCCAGGAAACCCCTGTGTAGGACTCTAAAGACTCGTCAATACGCTGGCAGTAGGTGATGATCATATCAAATACCCACAAGCCGCAAGCGGTGTGCTAAACGTAATAGCCACCCGGGTATTGAGCGATCAGAAGATCAACAAGCAAGCCTGCTAGTACTCCTGTGAATCCAATCAGTAACACTCCTGTACAGTCAGGTCTCGTCATCTGATATGTCGCATATCTCGCCTAGGGGTGGTAAACGTCAGACTCCAGTAGCTCGATAAGTCATGTCGATATGAGGTCTATAAAAGTTTGAGAAACTACTGGTAACACTTACCAGTAAAATCTCAGCAACCTTGGCCAGGGATTTCCGGCTATAGCCAATCGAACACAGCACAACATCAACTCCCTATACCGGGAGAGACGAATCCCCTCCTATCGCTCATTGCCTCCATGTGATTCGGGACTGTACCCAAAAACCACCATTTTGCACGCCCTCTTGGACGTGGTAAGGTGGAAATCAAAGCACAGTGGGAATCACACAAGACTCTATGACGATCTCGGGTCAACAGACTACTCTGTACCAGTGTTACCGGAGAACTGCCATCTGACGTAAGGTATAATACCATTTGGGAGTTCTCGGCGAGTCCGTCCAGTGTACGCAGTCTCCACTGAGCACCCGTGCGCCATCCTTGATGTCAAACACCGATGGATATGGGATCATCCATCGCCCATCATATGGGTCAAGATGCGTATACACTAGTCTACTCTGGTGCATCGATACCCTGTCTCGATACACCCTTGACTAGGAACAGTTATAGGATGTACTCGTCGACTACCGCGACCCCACAAGTATGATCTCATTATAGTCCCAGGAGTCGAGTACATATCCTAAGGGCTTTATCAACATGTAATAGAAACAATCAGAGTACATGTTAAGATAAAGTACAACCAGATAGCATACTATCATGTCGAGCAAGAAAGTCCTCCCTATATACGTCTCAGCATCCACTACAATATACATCGTATGTACAGTAATGGCCTCTAGGGCATACATATAACTAACAATCTCCCACTTGCACTAGGGCCATCTGTTGTGGTATTACATACCCAACAATTAGCTGTGGTTGAAGTATCTCATACTCAACCATCCCATAAAAGTCTCTACTGGGGAAAAGGCCTTTGTGAGTGGATCCGGGCTGTTGTCCTCTGTGTCTACTCTCCCTACCTCGATCTCCCTGGAGATCAACCATCTCCTTGATCAGGTGATACTGCCTAAGAATTATATCTGGATTTCTGATGGGACGATAGTTCCTTGGCTAAAGCCACCACTCCATTGTCACACAATGGTAGGAACGAAGTTCATCTCATGAACTTATATATATCCAGACTGCCTCTTTGGTAGCATCTTTAGTAACGATGTATCTTGCCTTTAATCGTCTAGAATGTCACGGTATCTAGCTTGGAACTCTTCCAACATACCGTCCCTCTACTGAGGGTAAAGACAAAGCCCGCGAATTACATTCAGTCGTCCTTATCACCCTGGAACCTTTCCAGTGATTCTCCCCAGGATCGATTGATACCTTCTCACTACAACTAGTGAGTATCCTAACGTCCAATTAGATCTATCTCATAGATCTTAAACCCAGGATTTAGGAGGTATCACTTTGATCCTATATGGAGAATCCTTGTGATAAGCGGAGATTGACGGAGCGTAGCATAGGAAACTCCTTCCCTATTAAGAGTATGTCATCCACGTACTCTACGAGGATCACCACCATACTCCCTACTACCTTTTTGTATATACAAGCTTCATCTACCATTTTGATGAAGTCAAACTCTTTGACTACCACATCAAAACAGACGTTCCAACTCCTCGATGCCGTTATATCACATAAAACATCTTGCATACGTTTCCGCTGCTCCCACTGTCTACGAAACCCTATGGCTGTGTACTTATAGACGCTCTCTTCTAAAACATCATTTAGAAAAGCAGTCATGACACCCAACCACCAGATATCGTAGTCATGGTATGTAGCCGTGGCAAGTAGGATCTGGATGGTCTTAAGCATAGCTTTGAAAGTCTCAACTTTTCTATGTACACCAAGTAATCTTCTCAAGATATACTTGCTCCTGATGGGGATTTAACCCTTCAGATAAAGCAACCAAAGTAAATACTTTGTTGGTGTATAGGGATTCCATCTCAGATCACTAAGCAACCAGCCATTCTTACAGAGTCCCACTCCTGATGGCCTGCTCGAAACTAGTTGGGTCATCATCTCATGATGCAATCCTCGCTCCCACTGTCATAGAGAAACCAAAGTATCTCTCAGGTGGGTGAGGAACCCTGCTAGATCGGCAGAGAAGCTGAGGTTCGTTGGAAACTATTGAATCCTTTGGTTCTACCAAATCATCAGCTGCAGTTTGTATAGCTGGAACCTTTCCAATTCTACATAACAGACCTTTCCTCGAGCTTATCCAGATTTTGCTTTTAGACATAGGCCGGACAACCCCAAATCTTAACAAACTTAAGATATGGGCTCTTCCCTTTCCATATCACATATGAAGTGGTAGGCAACTGATTTGATTTGAACCCTATTCAATAGGTATGCAGCTTCTCAAGTGCATAACTCCCAATAGGAAACTTCAGTAGTACTCATCATAGAGCACACCATATCACATAGGGTGTGATTGCTCCGCCCCGACACAACAACGTGCTGTGGCGTATACGGAGGAGTAATGCTGAGAGAGAATCTCATTCTCCTTTCGAATAGTCCATGAATTACGGGTTCAAGTATTCTCCTCCTTGATCTCATCAAAGGACATAATATTTATACCCGTATTTTGGTTCTCTACTTCTAACTTATATTCTGTGAATATCTCAAAAGGTTCGGAATTGTGTTTCAACAGAAACATATGTCTGAATCTTGAGAGATCAACAGGGAATGTAATGAAGTATAAAGAACCGGTCTTGGTGTATGTAGACAGGGGACTTTCATACATCAGCATGTAACAATCCCAAGAGGTCATTAACTCTTTCTCTATTTCCAATAAACAGAGCTAAGGTCATCGTATCTTTGTGACATGACCGACAAGTTTCACAAGATGTAAATTCAAACAGATTTAAATATGCATCTAAATGTAACTTAGCTAGTCGTGTCGCATTGATATGACCTAGTCTACAATGCCTCAAGAAGGATTCGTTCATTTCTGAACTCTTCCTCTTGTGTGTGTTCTGTATACTAAGAACTGTAGTTTGATTTAGAACGTCAATGCTTTTAGATAACGTGCCTAAACCGATCAACTCTTGATATAGGAAATGTTCAAAACATTATCCAACAATACAAAATTATATCCTTTCTTTACTAATAAAGAGACTGATATGATGTTGTATATCAGGTTCGGTATCTAATAACATTCATTCAGAATCAATGTATTCTGGTAATACAGGGTGATAGTGACCAACAGACTTGGCTGCAACACTTGCACCGTTTTCTGTCTCATGAAACTTATCACCCGTTCTCAGTTCTCTACCTATCTGTAGCGCATGTAACAGATTACATATGCGGGATCCTGATCCGGTATCTCATACCCAGGACGTAAAGGATACTGAGAAATAGTTCTATGTAATGAACACACCCGAAGATGATGCACCAGCATGCACTTTCTTCATTTGGGCGGCACGGGAAATCTGGTATTCCCCAATTTCCTGCTCTTTCTTATAACAATTATAAGTTGGAGCGGGACCAACGTTCCCCAGTTCAGTATAACAAGCGGGTTCGGTCAATATATCCGTTTTATTATCTTGATTAAGGCGTGGCATGGTCGCTACCTGGAGAGAGAGAAAAAAACACTCAGCGTATGCTCTTGCAAGATCAGATTGGTTATTATTTTATCTAATCAAGATGGCTCCCACTGTTTTATTCAAATCTTCCTTCAAACCCTAAAAGGAAAGACTAGCCGGGATTAATTACACGCTACAAGTTCGCCAATCTTTCAGCCAGGCCAGTGTCGGTACTTTGAGGGAGGTTCCCCATGCTTTCGCACGGACCTAATTAAAGTAAACCTCGTTTTTCCAGAGGCGTAACCTCGTTAACACCTTTCTAGACACCTACTTGATCGGCTAATTGTAATGTGTAAAACTCTCCCAGGAGTAACACTTACTCGCAGCGGGTATCAGGATCCAACTATCTCATAGAAGGTATGCAATCTCATTGCAAATTTCAACACTGGAAATTCCCGATAATATTTTGCCCCAAGCATCCCATGTTCTTGACGAAGGTCAACAAACCACAGGGTGCAAGTCAAGTTCAACCCGTCATTTCTTGATTGAATCAAACCCACCCGCACGACCCTTGACGGAGGTCAACAAGGTCGTACGACTACCCTAATCCAATCTGCATCATATGCATAAGCAGATAAATACTAGTTAGCTACCGCACACTACGCCTTGACGGAGGTCAACAAACGTAGCACGAATGCTAAGTAGGACTTATCTGAAATGACAGAGGGCTACGACAGGTTTTTCTGAAAACCTATTACGTAATGAACTTGATATCATTGTAGAATCAAATGATTTTAAAATGGAATGTTTTTGAGGCTTTTACTTGTCGCTAAAGAGGTCATTCCCGGTGAAGGGATCTCGGCTCTTTCCTTATGGAATAAGGTGCAGGACATATCATATATATCACTATGCAAAGCAAAACTCCAAAAGCAATCAAAAGACAAACCGAGTGTTGTAGCATCTGCCAGTTATTGCTAAAGGGGTCACTCCCGGTGAAGGGATCTCGGCCCTTTCCTTATCGAATAAGGTGCAGGATGTTCTACAAGGAACGCCGCGATGCAAAGCAAGAACTGTAGCTACCTGTTTTTTGAAAATTCGATTCCATAACATCTTTAAGGTTTCTTTTCTTTCATTAATCATATTAATGAAGTCCCATCATTTAAGTCACCTAAACATCACAGATAAATACGACGTACACTTATGCCATCCGCATTCGCCTCGATGTCCCCTCATACACCGTTAGGTTAGGTAACTAACGGCAGAGCGGGGCAGGGCTAGCGCGGGTGTAAAACATAAGTAACATCTATATAATATATCATATATACTATATACAGTATCTATCACAACATATCAAATGATCACATCACAGATATCGCAGCAGAAGAAACATATATGAAATATTGGATATACTAGGACGTCCGTGTTTTCAATACGAGCCAGTATAAAACACGGATTCCACGTTCGTGATGAATAGCCAAACCCACATCCCTAAACCCCTACGAGAGCGGCAAACAACACTGCCAATTCTAGGGTTAAGAGACCCGGTCTCGACTCCTCGAGATGGTCTCCCACTGGACCCTAGAACCCGGTTACTTGTGCTCCCCGCCTTGGGTCTACCTAATGCGGTAAAGTAAATAATATACAAGGGTGACATCATCCTCATCCCGGAAGTGCCCCAATAAAAGAATATTACATACAAATGAATTTTACATGAATGAAAAAGAAAAACTCTCATCTCACATAAAACCCCCGGCTATTCAAAACGCGACGATCCAATAAAACATATCACAGCAACACATAATATCTCATATCATCAACATAAGCAAGTATGCGTATCCCGATTGTCGTTGATGTATAGCAATGAAACCGGCGATACACCACATACTACGCTTACGGTCACAGAAAAGAAAGTTTAAAATTACAACAGTTGGAATCCGCAACCTCCTTAAACATTGCATGCCTAACAAAATGAATTCCTTAGACATCGCATGCCTAACATTTATAAACCCCGCATTTTAGTCTCTTTATCGAAAACTCTTTTCAATATCAAGTCGGGCAATTCAACAAGATTCCCGACAACCAGATCGAATGCTCGTCGCAAACTTTAGTAGACGGCCGCACCCCCGGATGCCGTCGACGAAGTGCACTAAGGCGGAACACCACTGCCGCGAGCACCCGAACGGATGCTTTGGGCGACGGGGTTCTCCTACAGTCACTTGGTCGGGGCTATGGGGTGTGGCTGTATGTTAAGTTTACCCGGCGAGTACCCGCGTACGCTACGTGATTGCGACGGACTTTTGATCACATCAAAATTCTGTGGCAACCGATCAATTGAGACTAAACTGCTATATTTATAATATTCAAATTAGTTATCTCATAATTTCTTGTGGATTCCAAATATTGTATCACAATCCAGATAAATAGATAATGTCAAACATTCCGATCGAATAATCAAACACCCAAGATTTCGCCAATATATCTCAACACTTGAAATCAGTTTAAAAACATCCATCACATGCCACAGTACCAATAGTCCAGCCGTAGAAGGGTCAAGCCAACGCCTCACATGTGGCACGCCGTACTGCCCCAAACCCTAAGGTTCAAAAGGCAGTTCAAGACGGTCACATAATCGAGTTAAGCTTTGTTGTCTTCTATAGGGTCCACCGCGTTACTTACACGACTTAGAACGTTCTTAAACTCGAGAAAAAAATCCAACTTTTGAAAAATTTTCCGACAAGAGAAAATGTGAGTTATTGATATCCGTTCGAACTTTTTAACAGTTTCTAAAATTTACCCGGACAAACTAAACAAAGTTAAATTATTCGATCGAATCAACGAGTCCCCAATACAACCCTAGAAAACTCAACACTTGAGTGGAATTAAAAAATTCCCAGAAAAAATTGCCAATAAAGGACCTAAGAATAAATATATGAAATATGAGGGATTAAGTCCAAATTTTGGCCGCGGAACCGCCGCCAAACCCTTGGTTTGGCCGTGGTTCCGCGGTCAAATAATTGACTTAGTGGACCGTACTTCACAGTAATTCTTAGTTTTTCCTGCTTATTTTTCTGAGCATTTTTAATTCATAAAAAATCACAGTTTTGAAAAATTTCCAGAGAAGGGGTTTTATCGGGGTTCTCGGGTTCGATCGGACTTTAAACTTCGTCTAGACTTCGCCTAAAGCTCTAGCTTGGATCTGATACCACTGTAGGGTTGCTAGGAACGCGCACAAGGGTCTACAAGGCATCAACCATGCCCGATTAAAATTTTAGCCGTGCCGAACAACTCTAATACGGATCTTTAAACTAGGGTTTAAGCGAAAACTAGCAAGTTAACAACTTTAACTACAGTGAAAGGGATTACAACCTTTGTAGATCCGGTCCTTCACTTCATTAGCTCCGTGTAGATGTCCTCATCGCTGCGATCGTGAACTCCGGACTCTAGAGAAGCTCCACAAGAAGAACGAACGTACTTGCTACGATGACTTCGAGGCCGAAGATGATCTACGTCGGGGAGACACTAACTCAAGCTATTCCTTCACTAGGTCATAAACTTTACGAAGAGAACACACTCTACTACATGGTAAGTGGTAGAGGATGAAGATGTAGGAAGTGGGCTCACTTTAGAATTGATTTTCTCACTCTTTTTCTCATGGCACCATTGGAGCTAGTAAGCTTTTGGATGGAGCTTGATGATGAAGAAGAAAAAAGAATAATCCATCCAAAAGAAAACTTATCCTCATGAATTATTGCACCATGGTTGAGTTAAGCCCTCATGCTTAACTCATGTAGAGAATTAACCAAGGCATTAGGTTAAGAGTTGGGTTAACTAATATCCTAATGAATGACAAAAGAGTTGACTTTGTCAATGTTTATCAAGCTTCATGATGCTTGATAACTTTGACCAAAGTATCACCTCTTTTGTTATTTGTTAGGAAAATAGTAAACCCTAATTTATCCTTGAATTGGTTTAAGTCTCATACACCCATCTTGTATGTATCATCAAGCATGATACAAACATGTACACTTGCATATATCACATATAAACAATGTGCACAAACATGTGAGAAAATAAATCTTAAGTGAGCTAATACTAGTTAATGCAATGTAATATATCAAATATATAATTATGCATTAAATTATTAAATCAACTCTTGATTTAATAACCCGGCTATAACCGACTAATATCATGTGTAACAACTTATCGAATCAACACTTGATCCGATAACCCGGCTATATCGCATACAACCGATCAATATCACGAATCACGAGAATAGAATACGGTATCTCATATCGTATTAATCTTGGTCCCGCACATATCATATATGTGCTCCTACTCCGTTTCGCTTGAGC
This sequence comes from Agapanthus africanus, assembly GCA_030015575.1. Lineage (NCBI taxonomy): Eukaryota > Viridiplantae > Streptophyta > Magnoliopsida > Asparagales > Amaryllidaceae > Agapanthus > Agapanthus africanus. Next base: position 460,046,603 of record CM057337.1, on the reverse strand, counting down.
CAGGAAACCCCTGTGTAGGACTCTAAAGACTCGTCAATACGCCGGCAGTAGGTGATGATCATATCAAACACCCACAAGCTGCAAGCGGTGTGCTAAACGTAACGGCCACCCGGGTATTAAGTGATCAGAAGATCAACAAGCAAGCCTGCTAGTACTCCTATGAATCCAATCAGTAACACTCCCGTACATTCCGGTCTCGTCGTCTGATATGTCGCATATCTTGCCTAGGGGTGGTAAATGTCAGACCCCAGTAGCTCGATAAGTCATGTCGATATGAGGTCTATAACAGTTCGAGAAACTACTGGTAACACTTACCAGTAAATCTCAGCAACCCTGGCCAGGGATTTCCAGTTATAGCCAATCGAACACAACACAACATCAACTCCCTATATCGGGAGAGACGAATCCCCTCCTATCGCTCATTGCTTCCATGTGATTCGGGACTGTACCCAAAGACAACCGTTTTGCACGCCCTCTTGGACATGGTAAGGTGGAAATCAAAGCACAGTGGGAATCACACAAGACTCTATGACGATCTCGGGTCAACAGACTATTCTGTACCAGTGTTACCGGAGAACTGCTATCTGACGTGAGGTATAATACTATCTGGGAGTTCTCGGCTAGTCCGTCCAGTGTACCCACTCTCCACTGAGCACCCGTACACCATCCTTGATCTCAAACACCGATGGATATGGGATCATCCATCGCCCATCATATGGGTCAAGATGCGTATACGCTAATCTATTCTGGTGCATCGATGCCCTGTCTCGATACACCCTCGACTAGGAACAGTTATAGGATGTACTCGTCGACTACCGCAGCCCCACTAATATGATCTCATCATAGTCCCAGGAGTCGAGTACATATCCTAAGGGCTTTATCAACATGTAATAGAGACAATCTGAATACATGTTAAGATAAAGTACAACTAGATAGCATACTATCATGTCGAGCAAGAAAGTCCTCCCTATATACGTCCCAGCATCCACTACAATATACATCGTATGTATAGTAATGGCCTCTAGGGCATACATATAACAAACACCTATTCTACGTTTCCCACTAGGTTCAAACCCTCCACCGAGTCGCCCTAAAATGATTTCCCCTCCAATTCTTGGATCGAATCCTTCCCCATAAACTTCTCCACAAATGTTGGACCCAAAACTTATTGGTAAAGCTCCATTTCCAAGCAGATTGAGAGCCAACAAACCTAACCCACAAATGGAGAAAATTATGGAAATGTTTAAGCAAGTTAACGTGAATATTCCTCTCCTAGATGCTATTCAATAAGTCCCATCGTATGCAAGAATCCTTAAAGACTTGTGCATTAGGAAGAGAAAAACTCAAGTGCCGAAAAAAGTTTTCATGACGAGAAATGTTAGCACAGCTTTTACCAAGCATTTACCAAAGAAACGTAAGAACCCTGGCTATCCTACCATCTCTATTTCTATTAGGGGTAAAATATTAATCGTGCTTTAGTCGACCTTGGCACTAGTGTTAACTTACTTCCATACTCTATCTACGAGCAGTTAGGGATTGGAGAGTTGAAACCTGCCCATTGTACTCTCCAGATGGCAGACCGATCAATCACCAAACCTAGGGGTGAGCTTGAGGATGTGTTGATAAAAGTCGGGGAATTTATATTCCCTGTGGACTTTATTATTTTAGATACACAGCATGTAGCAAACCCACGGAACCAAATTCCGGTGATTCTTGGTCGACCCTTCTTAGCCACTTCCAATGCTATCATTAATTGTCGAAATGGTTCCATGAACCTATCCTTTGGGAAAATGACAATTGAGCTTAACATTTACAAGCTAGGAAGTCAACCATCTGAACCTTCTGCTCATTTGCTTGATGTCTGTTCTGTCCACGAGATAGCTCCCGAAAGCTGCATGGTTGAGGAACTTTGCTTTGATGATCTCGATGACATTAGCACATCATTGTTTGATTTTGCACAGTATCATAGTGAGGACACCTTTGATGAGTCTACCCGCGAGTCCAAAACCTTTGACTCGTCGCAAAAGTCAGTAGCACTTCCCGAGTCAATATCCTGTACAAGTTATGAACCTCTTAGGGAGTCCGAATATCATTCCCTTATCCCTCCTTCTATCGTCTCTCCGCCGACTCTAGAACTAAAATCGCTACCTTCTCATCTTAAATATGCATATTTAGGTGAGAATGAGTCTCGGCCCATGATCATATCCGCTTCTCTAGATTTGGAGCAAGAGAATGCTCTTTTGACGGTATTGAGATCGAATCGGCAAGCATTTGGTTGGACAATGGCGGACATCAAAGGGATTAGTCCCTTGATTGTTGAACATCATATACATTTGATGGATGAAGCCAAACCAACCTAAGACCCATAAAGACGGTTAAATCCCGTAATGAAGGAGGCGGTAAAGAAAGAAATCGTCAAGTGATTAGATAGTGGTATAATCTACCCAATATCTGATAGCCAATAGGTAAGTCCTATTCATGTGTGTTGGGGTAAAAATTTACACCCCGGTTGACCAAGTCAAAATCAAAGTCAACCCCAAGCCAAGTGGGCCCAAGCCCAGATCCAGTAGGCCCATGCCCGGGTCGAGCCCGAACATGAAGCGGCCGGCCTCCCCCCATGCCAAGATAAAAATTTTGTAATAAATAATTTTGTTGTATTTCTTTTATTTTATTTTCGGATAAATGTAAGAAAAATAGGCATAAAGCCAAATTTTTGTAAAGCCCATGGCTTATGTGCAAAAAGAAATGGCACATGAGCCATGGGATAGGCAAAATGCCATTTTGTGAAGCCCAAGGGGCTATGTGTAAAATGTATGGCCTATAAAGGCAAAAGATAATGAAAATATCTCATAATTTTTTCTCTCTCCAAAAAAAATTAGAGCTGAGCTCTTTCTTCCTTCTTCAAGGTTCCAAAACCTTCTTCTTTCTCTTGAATTAAATCAAGAGTTTTACTCTTCCTTTTTCAAAACTAAATAGTTTTCCACCACAAAACCCACAAAGGGGAACTTGGATCTGCCATCAGATCTTAAAAAGGAGAGATTTTGAGATTTTACATCTCTTGATCTTCAAGATCCAGCAAGCAACAGGAGGAAGAAGAAGAACCCTTCCATTAACCCAACAAAAAAAAAACACACTCAGGAGTCTAACTCCTCTTTGATTTCTCTTCAGAGAAATCTTTTTAGGCTAAAAGCCTGTTGTGTGCGCAATTCGCCCGCGTGCCGACACGTGGCGCGCGCGCTTGCGCAACTGCGCAAGTGCGCAAGGCGCCCGCGTGCCGACACGTGGCGCGCGCGCTTGCGCAACTGCGCAAGTGCGCAAGTCGCCCGCGTGCCGACACGTGGCGCGCGCGCTAGCGCAACTGCGCAAGTGCGCAAGTCGCCCGCGTGCCGACACGTGGCGCGCGCGCTTGCGCAACTGCGCAAGTGCGCAAGTCGCCCGCGTGCCGACACGTGGCGCGCGTGCTTGCGCAACAGCGCAAGTGCGCAAGTCGCCCGCGTGCCGACACGTGGCGCGCGCGCTTGCGCACCTGCGCATCCCTTGGATGTCTTTTCCCCCTCTTTTGTGTACATATATACACATATACATATGTAAACAAATTTGTACATACACGTACTCCACGACACTGTCCCTGTTAGAAAAAAATTTCTAACGGGGCGCTGCCCCGCACCCCGCAAGGGGGCTGCTAGCCCCCTTGACCCCCAGCCCGCTATTCGGGTAGCGGGACCCCCGTAAAAACTCTGCGGGGCTCCCGATATATCCAAACCCCCTTTCAGAACACACGTACACTGCACATTGAGTTCGCATGACCAGTTTAACCCGTTAATCGGAGGTTCCCTCGCCCCAAAGGCGAGGGATAATTAACGGCAGCTTAGTCCGCGGCTGCCGGAGATTCGGATCCCCACAATCATTAAACCCCGGCCTACCCTAGGCAGGGGGAATCTGTAGTACGCCTGACAAGAGTGCGCGTATTCCCATCTCAATGGGGTGACGAAAAACACCCTACAGATTCTGGCACGCCCGGTGGGACCAATCTCTCCTCTCATATTTCGGGTTAAACGTTCATGCGAACTCAATCAATACACATATCGATTGCCTATACTGAAATGATGTTTTCTTTTCGTGCAGCAATCAAATTTCGACGACAATGTCTCCCAAGACGAACTCAGCTTCCAATGTGACCCCGATTCCGTACGTGGTCAAGATCAACGCTCGTGTGGTTCTCCCCGCGAGCCTCAGTCGACAGTGGGAGGAACCGCCCCGCCAGTTTGGCTCCGTCATCATCTACCCTGCCGGGAGCGCTCATCTGGCAGGGATCCCAGCGGAACAGGTGGCCAAGCCGGTCTCGAGGGGCAAGAGGCCGAATGTCGTGATCGCCAAGGCACCACAACCGAAACTCAAGACGGTGTGTGAACGATTCTCTGGTGCTCCAGCGCGGGGCAAGAACTCCGGTACAAGGGGCAACATCCAATGTTGCGGACGAGCTCACGCGATTACTCCAACAAATGCACAATCGAGCGTATCTCCAAGGCCTTCCATCGCCCGGTCTGCGACGTCTTCCCAAAGAGTTGAAGTCTGCCAGGTGCTTAGAACAGAAAAGTTAAGGCAGAAGCGGCTCAGGTATCGAGCCAACAAGAGGGCCAAGGCTTCGGCCAAATGGAATCATGTGAAGTTCCAAGTGCAGGGTTTCCCCGCGACGACGGCTGAGTCGGACGTAAGAATCAGCAATTCCTTCGAGCCTCTGAAGTGGGTTCAGAAAAACGCCATGACCGCCAGAATCAAGAAGACAGCGGTCCGAACAGTGCCACAAAGAGACGTGTCCCCGCCCCAACAGAAAAAGTACGACACTATCTCTTCAAGAGTCTATCAAGCGCTCTGTGCCGCACGAAAGCAGCGGGGAAAACCCAGAAAAGATGCGCCATCACCATTCAAGAAACTGGTTAAGCCAGCCGCCTTCAATCGACTGCCCACAACCGAAACAAGGGGGTCAAGACAGCAATCCATGAAATCAGCTGCCAATGATAGAAAGACGGCCGGATACATCATCCATACGGTCTATATGGCGGGCGGACGCCCCAGCGACAACCTTCGCAGCAAAAGCAAGGACGGGACCACCACATCCCAAGCCCAATCTAGCCTGAATGTGGTTGCCGCCGCCCAAGAACAGCCGCCCCTGCTGGGTGAAGAAAACCCTCTCGATGAGGATGATAGGCAGAAAGACCCCTCGATCCATGCAGAGTCAAGCTCGGACAGCGAGGAGGAGCCGACTTTCCGCCCCAGGACTGCGGAGCAAGAGCTGCTTCAAGAGCTTCGAAAACAGCTCAGGAGCAAAGATAAAGAGATGGCCAAGCTCTATTCGAAGATAGACGACTTAACGAACGTGGTGATGCAGCTTACGGCTCAAATTGCTCGAGCGCCGCCCAATCAAGCACAAGCCGCTACTAATCAGCCGGGTGATGACAATCCGAGGCAGCCAATGCCTGTTCCTTTGGGACCAAGACTGGTCGAGCCGCATGAAAGCCGGCCACATTCCGCTTCGGGGGACGCCCTGGCCCCAGATAGCACCATCCCGCTAACACAGGATCGGATAATGGATTTGGTCACCAGCAAGGTTAAAACATTGGTGGCCGAAGCTGAAGCTCAGAAAGAAATCGGCAGTAGTGGGCGGCCATATCCCGCACAGTACGATCTGATTGAGTTCCCAAGCGGCTACGTCATTCCTAAGTTCGGAAGATTTGATGGAACGGGGAATGCAAACCAGCACGTCGCCCACTTCAAAGCATCGTGCGGAAATACAGGGGGCAATGACGCGCTCCTTCTTCGTCAGTTTGTCAACAGCCTGACCGGCGTCGCCTTCGACTGGTATGCGAGTATACCGGACGGGTCCGTCATTACCTTTGCCCAAATGGAGTCCCTGTTTCGGCAAAGGTTCATGAGTGTCAGTGACAAAATCTCCATTGCCGACCTTGTGAGGACTAAGCCGGGGAAGAATGAAAGCAACACCGACTTTATCGCCCGATGGCGTAATCTCACAGTCAAATGCGAACCGCCGCTGGAGCAGGACCAGTCCGTCAGCCTTCTCATTGGGAACCTCAGCAATTGGATGGTCCCATTCTTGTGTACAGCGGGCCTCAAGACATTTCAGGAGCTAACCAAGAAAGTTCAAATGCTAGAACGCTCGAAGCAAGAGTCCCCGCCGGACTCTCAGAGAGACAAAACCTGGAAAAGCAAGCGGGACGACAACCGTAGAAGCGGGAGTTCCAGCAGTACCAATGTCTTCAATGCGTCCGACAATGAAGAAAAGCGAAGGGCGGGCGAATCCAAAACCAACCGGTCGCGAAAGCCATTGCTGGGAGGAGATGGGCCTTCCCTAGAGGAGAAAAAGAACAAGGTTTACTCTTTCAGAAGGGACAAGGTCCGCAAGATATTTAAAGATGCCTTGAACAACGGCTTACAATTGCCGGAGTCGAAAAGACCCCAAGAAGCAAAAATGACCGACAATCCTCTGTATTGCCCGTACCACCGAGTAGTAAGCCATGCGATCGAGGATTGCTATATCTTCAAAGACTGGGTCGAGAAGCAGTACAAGGCTGGAGAGATCGAGCTATCCAAAAGCGTGTTGGTGAACAATCAAGTTGCAACCGCCAACTTTATACAGACGGAAGCCGAAGCCTTCTGGGAGCAGACAGCCGAACCCGCGGCCCTAAGAAATGAAACTGACTCATCGCGGCCTCCGTGGAGTACGCACATATCTGATAAGACGAAGAAGATGCTAAAGCTACTTCAGAAAGAGCCCAGGATGGAATGGGAAGGACAGAAGAAGCCTACCAGTCCAGCTGCCTATGCGGCTCCATCAGGCTCAAAATCCAAGAAGCTTAAGAAGAAGAAAAGTGCAGCTCGGCGCGAAAAAGAGTCTGCAGGGAGATCGACCATTCAAAAGTATATCGATTCCCTCGAAGAATATGAACAAAAGGAAAGAACATTGATTCAATTGAAGGAGTTCTTCCCTGTACAAGCGGCTGAAATTCTGGAGGAGTTAGAAGAAGACTCCAATAAAGAGATCCCAGTAGTGACCTGCTACGCCATCCATCTTGGCAGCGACTCCGAGGATGATCTTTGTTTTCCCGAAGAGGATGAGGAGCTCGCCACAACGACCAATCAAATCCAGCTCAGAAGCGGCAGGGCTCTACCGCCGAATCAGGGCAACGCCCTAAAAGGGAAGGAAAAACAAGTCGCTAATGAAGAAGATGGCAGAGAACCGGCTGATGAAAACATAAGTCCTTCCTCGGTGGACTATAATGTCTTGGCACATCTCCGGAAGCTTCCGTCTCTCCTGAGCATCTATGACGCCTTGGTCCTATCTAAGGAGCTTAGAGATGTTCTCATCCACGCTCTACAAAACCCCGAGCGGTATCAGGCCCACTTTGCGGAAATTAATATAAAAGAAGCCCAGCACGCTTTGCATGCCGCCGCAGTCACGTTTAAGGATGAAGACTTGCTACTGGGAACGGCTGAGCATAATCGGCCGCTTTACGTGACCGGGTACAGCGACGGAGATCGAATTAATCGCATATTGATTGATCCGGGGTCCTCAGTGAATATCATGAACTTGCGAACTCTGAAGAGTTTATCAATGGACGTCCGACATCTGTCAAGGGAAAGGATTGTCATTCAAGGCTTCAACCAAAATTGCCAGCAAGTTCTGGGGTCTATAGCTCTGCCAATCAAATTCGGGGATCTGCAAACTGAAGCTAAGATATACGTGATCGACGCTGACACGTCTTATAAGATTCTCTTAGGGCGGCCGTGGCTCCACGATTACAGCATCATTCCGTCAACTCTCCATCAATGCATGAAGTATACTAAAAATGGCGAAGAAAGACGCATTGACGGAGACATCCACCCGTTCGGTGTGCATGAAGTCCGATATGAAGATTCTCGGTACTTTATGAACCACCAAAATGCTAAGCCACAACTGACTGAGGATAGACCGGCCCCAAGACACAAGAGCAAATCTGCGCCGGCTGTCACTTTCAAAAGCAAAAATACCCAAGTGCGCCCGCATTTCGGCAGCGACACTGATGAGTCCGACGCTGGAAGCCCGTCCTTCCATAAAACTCGCCCACGTTTCGGCAGCGATACGGACGAATCTGTTATTGAAGGCCCATCTAGCAGCAAAGTCCGCCCTCATCTTGGCAGTGACACTGAAGAGTCAGAAGAAGAGGACCTGCCGTGCAACAGCTGTGCAGATCGGCCCCCCATGCAGCAAGCGAAACTACGAGAGACCTTCGAAGTCGCAGAAGGGTCCCTGGCTATCACAAGGGTGCCGGAACGGATGTGCAAAGAGCTCGACGCATTGTCAGTCTCTACCGTGGACCAGCTGAAAACTTTCTACGTGCCCGGGAGGAAAAGTGGACAGAAGGGCATCTTGTTTTATGGGTCAAACCCCGTTGCGCACCCGGACGATTTGTCTGTCGCGTGCCTTCCATATGAGAGAGGCATAAGAGCCGTCCTCAATCCCAGATACTATGCGCCCGAGATGCGGGAATACTTTAAGAAGTGCGGATGCCGGTTATATCAAACGGAGTCCGAAGCAAAGTTTTACGAAGGGCTATGGCATCCTCCCCAGGTCCGAGCACTCATCGATGGACGAATTCCAGACAGACGGGGAATAGGTTACATTCAACCTGATTCCAGAGCGTGCTACATGATCCATGTTGGTGAAGCTGGCGAAAGATCAAATGATGACGACGAGATAGCCGAGCCAGAAGAAGCTCCTCAAGAGCTCGAAGATGGAGGACAAGCAACCTTTGACGAGCTAACCGAGATTGACTTAGGAACGCCCGATAATCCAAGGCCGACCTACATCAGCTCACTTTTGTCGGAGGAAATGAAAGCGCAGATAATTGCCCTGCTGCATGAGTTCGTCGACTGCTTCGCGTGGACATACAAAGAAATGCCTGGCCTTTCCCCTGAAGTGGCCGTACATAAGTTGGCTATATCTCCCGATGCTAAACCAGTCAAACAAGCTCCTCGAAGAATGAGAAGGGAGTTGGAAGAAAAGGTCATCGAGGAAACCAAGAAACTCATCGATGCCGGCTTTATCAGGGAAGAGAAATATGCGGACTGGATCGCATGCATAGTCCCAGTGAAGAAGAAAAATGGGCAGATCCGAGTTTGTGTTGATTTCAGGGACCTCAATAAGGCATGTCCTAAAGACGACTTCCCGCTACCGGTCATGGAAATGATGGTCGATGACACCTCAAATTACGAACTGTTCACCTTTATGGACGGCTCGTCTGGATATAATCAGATCAAGATGTCGCCTGAGGATGAGAAGCACACAGCATTTCGAACCCCGATCGGAATATATTGCTACAAGGTAATGCCATTCGGACTGAAGAACGCAGGTGCTACATATCAAAGGGCGATGACTAATATCTTTGATGACCTAATCCATAAAGTCGTCGAATGTTATGTTGATGATTTGGTCGTCAAGACTAAAGCCAAGGCCGATCATATCCAAGATCTCAGGACCGTTCTCACTAGACTGAGAGAATACGATCTGAAGATGAATCCTCTGAAGTGCGCTTTTGGCGTGTCATCGGGAAAATTCCTGGGCTTCATAGTCCGACATCGAGGGATCGAAGTTGACCCATCAAAGATAAAGGCTATCATGGAGATGCCCCCTCCGAAGAGTCTGACGCAGCTAAGATCTTTTCAAGGCAAGCTTGCTTATATACGGAGGTTTATCTCAAATCTTTCAGGGAGATGTAGGCCCTTCTCAAAGCTCATGAAGAAAGGAGCTCCTTTTATCTGGGATGCCGAATGTCGAGCAGCGTTCGAAAGCATTAAACAATACTTGTTGCACCCTCCAGTGCTGGCCGCTCCCATTCCGAATAAACCGCTGATTCTCTACACTGCCGCGCTGGACGAGTCACTCGGTGCGCTCCTTGCCCAGAATAATGAGGAAGGAAAAGAAAATGCCCTCTACTACCTCAGTCGAACTCTAGTCGGGGCGGAACACAACTACTCCCCAATCGAAAAGCAATGCCTGGCTCTGATATTTGCTGTGAAGAAGCTGAGACACTATCTGCTCGCTCATCGGGTTATGCTGATCTCCAAGGTCGACCCGCTCAAACACTTGATGACCAAAGCAAGCCTAGCCGGCAGAATGGCAAGATGGGCTGTCATGCTACTTGAGTTTGACATAGTTTACACTCCTCAGAAAGCAGTAAAAGGGCAAGCTCTTGCAGACTTTCTCGCTGCTCATCCCATACCAGAAGGGTCGCCACTAAATTGTGAGTTACCCGACGAACAAGTGCTGCATCTCGAGAATGACGAGCCATGTTGGGAGCTCTACTTCGATGGGGCCTCATCGTTAAGAACCTCCAGTAAATCAAGCGTCCCGGAGATAAAAGCAGGGATAGGATTGGTGTTCATCACACCATCAATGGGAACCCTACGGCGTTCTTTTGCTCTCACCGAGCCTCGGATAAACAATGAAGCTGAGTATGAAGCTCTGATAGCTGGTTTGGAGCTCGCCATAGAAATGGAAATCCGTCGGCTACGAGTTTACGGTGACTCCCAGCTCGTCGTCAACCAAGTAAGCGGCGACTATAAGATATACAAACCCGAGTTAGCTCGGTACAGAGGTCGAGTGGTGGAACTCATGAAACGGTTCACTCATATTGAACTAACGAGAGTCCCTAGAGCGTTGAACGGAAAGGCTGATGTACTCGCTCGCTTGGCCAAGGAACTGGCTGATCCTGAAATGGACGAAATTCTGATCACAGTCAGGAGCCGGCAAATTCTACCCACAGTCTCTCTACGAGAAGAGGAAAGCGCGGAACAGAAGAGCAGTCCTGCGGAAGAAGCTTCGATCATCCAAGACGAGCCCGATTGGAGAGAACCCTTCATAGAGTACCTCCGATACGACAAGCTGCCCGAAGAAAAATCTGCAAGGATTCAGCTGAAGAAAAGAGCCCTCCGATACGTGTTTGTAAATGACACATTATACCGCAGGTCATATGACCAACTCTGGCTCAGGTGCTTGTCGTCGGCCGAAGCACAAAAGGTCATGAAAGATGTCCACTCGGGAGTTTGCGGTGCTCACCAATCTGGCCCCAAGATGCGACTTCAAATTAAACGGCTTGGGTATTACTGGCCCACCATGATACGGGATTGCGGAGAGCATGCAAAGAAATGTTATATCTGCCAAATTCACGGTGATTTTATTCACAAGCATCCCAACCCTTTGCATCCTACAGTGGCGTCGTGGCCCTTCGAAGTTTGGGGCACCGACATTGTTGGCCCAATTGATCCTCCGTCATCTAAAGGCCACCGGTTCATACTGGCCGCGACAGACTACTTCTCCAGGTGGGCTGAAGCTGTCCCGCTAAAAGAAGTCAAGACAAAGGATATTCTGACATTCTTCCAGCATAATATTCTATACCGCTTCGGTACACCAAGAAGAATCATTTCTGACAACGGGCCTTCTTTCAAGAGCTTCAATGTCTCAAGATTCGCTACTCAGCACAAGATAGACTGGAGGTATTCCTCCATCTATAATCCAAGAGCCAATGGGCTAGCCGAAGCCTTCAATAAGACTCTATGCAAGCTCCTGAGGAAAAATGCTTCAGCCAACAAGAAAGACTGGAATCTCAAGCTTCACGAGGCATTGTGGGCATATCGTACCACGCACCGTACTCCAACTCAGTCCACTCCATACTCATTGCTCTTCGGAGTGGAGGCGGTCCTCCCCCTCGAAGTCGAAGTTCCAAGCTTAAGAATGGCCGTTCAGCATGAGTTGACAGAAGAGGAAAACGTGCTCCTTCGACTTGAAGAACTCGATGCCCTCGAAGAAAAGAGGCTCGCGGTGCAGCAAAATCTGGAGCTGTACCGAGCCCAAATGTCACGGGCCTATGACAAGATAACCCGTCTCCGCGCTTTCAAGAAAGGTGAATTGGTGCTGGTCCTCAAAAGACCGATCATCCCCAATCGACATGCCAAGGGAAAATTCGAGCCGAACTGGGAAGGACCATACGTCATCGAGAAAGTGTTCGACGGAGGATCCTACCAACTAATAAGTGCCGAGGGAGAAAGGCCCATGCCACCCATCAATGGACGATATCTCAAGAAATACTACACATGAATGCTCCATGTCGCAGGCGAATTGAGCACATCAGCCCTACGGTCTGGATCATACATCCTGCAAAACCGTATACAATCCACGGGCGTAAATGACCCCTATCTCTCCCAAATCCTGCCGGTGAGACTACTTTTAAAAGTCCCACCAGCGGTAAAAAAAAAAAAAAAGAGAAGGAAAAAAAAAATAAATAAAAAATAAAAGAAATAAAAAAATAAAAATAAACGGTATGTCCACAAGCAAAACGGGCACGGATGAAAACCCGAAAGGGCTCCGTGAGTAAAAACAGCAGGACTACCGGCGAGTCTGCGAAAACCCGAAGGGGCGCAAACTTGTGAAAAGAGATGAAATACACTCGCAAAGTCCTCTCGACCTTGTGAGGAGAAAACCCCTGCATGAGATCCTTACGACTCACAAAGGAGCAACACACTTAGGAATCCTCACGATTCCTAAGGAGAAAATACACCTGCGGGATCCTTACGACTCGTAGGGAGAAAATGCTTTATGGGACCCTCACGGCCCATAAAATTGAAAAGCCTTAGGTGGTAGGGAACCAAACCTATCTCCTAAGCCATCGTTCCCCAACGGGCAACGGCAAATGATGATCCGCTCCTGGCATTTCGCTTCAGTGTTAGCGGTGCTGATGCCGACCAAAAACCCAAATCCCAAGTCCTCCCGAGGCAAATGATGAGTTGCTCCTGGCATTATTCCAGTGCAGCAATACTGATGCCAAACAAGATCCAAATTCCAAGTCCCCAAACGGCGAATGATGAGTCGCTCCTGGTACCATATTCCAGTGTAGCGATGCAGACGCCAACCAAAATCCAATTTCTCAAAATTCTCCGGCCCTACGGTGGGTCCCCAAATTGACCATCGTATACAATCCACGGGCTCAAATAATTCTCATCATACCCATGCCCCACCGTAATCACCAGTTATGCGGCCGGTCTCCGCTTTGGGAATGATGCTCCATTGATAAGACCCACTCATGTGTCCTCACGATATATGAGGAGAACAAACCTTTGTGGGATCCTTACGACTCATAAAGGAAAAACAAACTTAGGAGTCCTCACGACTCCTAAGGAGAAAATACACCTGTGGGATCCTTACGACCCGTAGGGAGAAAATGTTTTTATGGGACCCTCACGGCCCATAAAATTGAAAAGTCTTAGGCGATAGAGATCTAAACCTGTCTCCTAAGCCATCGCTCCCCAATCCCCAAATGGCGAATGATGAGTCGCTCCTGGTACCATATTCCAGTGCAGCGATGCAGACGCCAACCAAATTCCAAATCCCTTACCCCAACGGCGAATGATGAGTCGCTCCTGGTACCACATTCCAGTGCAGCAATGCAGACGCCAACAAATCCCTGAAATCTTTCTTTCCCTACGGTCTGGATCATACATCCTGCAAAACCGTATACAATCCACGGGCGTAAAACAATCCCAATTTCTCCCAAATCCTCTCAGGGCAAATGATGAGTTGCTCCTGGCATTATTCCAGTGCAGCAATGCAGATGCCAAACAAAAACCAAAATCCCAAAATCCTCTCCATGACAGATGGTGATTCGCTCCTGGTACTATATTCCAGTATAGCGATGCTGATGTCAACCCAAATCAAAATCAACAAGTCAACTTCCACTCCGACACCGCAAGAAGCGGAGCAAGTCAAGTCTGCCCCTGACATTGCAAGAAGCAGAGCAAGTCAAATCAAGCATCGACCGTCCACGTCGCTAAAATGGCAGAACCGACCGTCCACGTCGCAAAAAGGGCATAATCGACCGTCCACGTCGCTAAAAGGGCAGCATCGACCGTCCACGTCGCTAAAAGGGCAGAACCGACCGTCCACGTCGCAAAAAGGGCAGAATCGACCGTCCACGTCGCTAAAAGGGCAGCACCGACCGTCCACGTCGCAAAAAGGGCAGAATCGACCGTCCACGTCGCTAAAAGGGCAGCATCGACCGTCCACGTCGCTAAAAGGGCAGAACCGACCGTCCACGTCGCAAAAAGGGCAGAATCGACCGTCCACGTCGCTAAAAGGGCAGCATCGACCGTCCACGTCGCTAAAAGGGCAGAACCGACCGTCCACGTCGCAAAAAGGGCAGAATCGACCGTCCACGTCGCTAAAAGGGCAGCATCGACCGTCCACGTCGCTAAAAGGGCAGCAACGACCGTCCAAGTCGCAAAAAGGGCAGCACCGACCGTCCAAGTCGCAAAAAGGGCAGCGCAGGATTCCTACAAAGCGGGAACCAGATAACTCCGGGCTAGGGAAAACGTCTATCACGGACACTCCGTCTCGGAGACATGTCAAGCAACGACCGTCCATGTCGTAAAAAGGGCAGTGCCAGCTTCCCAAAAAACGGGAACCAAACCAAGTCGCCTCCACGTGAAAGAAGATCCATCAATTTCATGCACACGACCCACATATGTGGTGTGCATTTATTGATGGGGGCAATTTGTTGGGGTAAAAATTTACACCCCGGTTGACCAAGTCAAAATCAAAGTCAACCCCAAGCCAAGTGGGCCCAAGCCCAGATCCAGTAGGCCCATGCCCGGGTCGAGCCCGAACATGAAGCGGCCGGCCTCCCCCCATGCCAAGATAAAAATTTTGTAATAAATAATTTTGTTGTATTTCTTTTATTTTATTTTCGGATAAATGTAAGAAAAATAGGCATAAAGCCAAATTTTTGTAAAGCCCATGGCTTATGTGCAAAAAGAAATGGCACATGAGCCATGGGATAGGCAAAATGCCATTTTGTGAAGCCCAAGGGGCTATGTGTAAAATGTATGGCCTATAAAGGCAAAAGATAATGAAAATATCTCATAATTTTTTCTCTCTCCAAAAAAAATTAGAGCTGAGCTCTTTCTTCCTTCTTCAAGGTTCCAAAAACTTCTTCTTTCTCTTGAATTAAATCAAGAGTTTTACTCTTCCTTTTTCAAAACTAAATAGTTTTCCACCACAAAACCCACAAAGGGGAACTTGGATCTGCCATCAGATCTTAAAAAGGAGAGATTTTGAGATTTTACATCTCTTGATCTTCAAGATCCAGCAAGCAACAGGAGGAAGAAGAAGAACCCTTCCATTAACCCAACAAAAAAAAAACACACTCAGGAGTCTAACTCCTCTTTGATTTCTCTTCAGAGAAATCTTTTTAGGCTAAAAGCCTGTTGTGTGCGCAAGTCGCCCGCGTGCCGACACGTGGCGCGCGCGCTTGCGCAACTGCGCAAGTGCGCAAGTCGCCCGCGTGCCGACACGTGGCGCGCGCGCTTGCGCAACTGCGCAAGTGCGCAAGTCGCCCGCGTGCCGACACGTGGCGCGCGCGCTTGCGCAATAGCGCAAGTGCGCAAGTCGCCCGCGTGCCGACACGTGGCGCGCGCGCTTGCGCACCTGCGCATCCCTTGGATGTCTTTTCCCCCTCTTTTGTGTACATATATACACATATACATATGTATACAAATTTATACATACACGTACTCCACGACACTGTCCCTGTTAGAAAAAAATTTCTAACGGGGCGCTGCCCCGCACCCCGCAAGGGGGCTGCTAGCCCCCTTGACCCCCAGCCCGCTATCCGGGTAGCGGGACCCCCGTAAAAACTCTGCGGGGCTCCCGATATATCCAAACCCCCTTTCAGAACACACGTACACTGCACATTGAGTTCGCATGACCAGTTTAACCCGTTAATCGGAGGTTCCCTCGCCCCAAAGGCGAGGGGTAATTAACGGCAGCTTAGTCCGCGGCTGCCGGAGATTCGGATCCCCACAATCATTAAACCCCGGCCTACCCTAGGCAGGGGGAATCTGTAGTACGCCTGACAAGAGTGCGCGTATTCCCATCTCAATGGGGTGACGAAAAACACCCTACAATGTGGTCCCTAAAAACTCTGGCGTCATGGTCATAACTAATGAGGGTAATGAGTTGATACAAACATGCACCCAAACTGAGTGACGCGTATGTATTGATTATAGGAAACTCAATGTCGCAACGAGAAAAGATCACTTCCCTCAACCTTTCATTGACCAGATGTTGGAACGATTAGCTAGACACGAATACTATTGTTTCTTGGACGGATACTCTGGTTATAACCAGGTTCCCATCGCCCAAAAGGATCAAGATAAAACAACATTTACTTGTCCTTTCGGTACTTTCCTTATAGAGCATGCCCTTTGGGTTATGCAACGCACCCGCTACATTTCAGCGGTGTATGATGGGGATATTCTCAGACATGGTCAAGAATTTTCTGGAGATATTTATGGACGATTTCTCTATATTCGGGGACTCTTTTGAGGAATGCCTTCGTCATCTTGACGCGGTTCTTACCCACTGTAAGGATAAGAACATAACTTTGAATTGGGAACAATGCCATTTTATGGTCCAAAAAGGTATTGTCCTTGGACATATAATTTCACGACAAAGCATTGAGGTAGACAGAGCTAAAATAGATGTCATCAAAAACCTCTCTCGTCCCAAATGCGTCAAAGATATACGATCCTTCCTTGGTCATGCAGGATTTTATAGGAGATTCATTAAGGATTTTAGCAAAATTGCTAGACTCTTAACTCTTCTCTTAGCCAAGGATAGAACTTTTCACTTTGATTCGGATTGCGAGGCTGCTTTTGAATCACTTAAAAGGTCTCTCATTACAGCCCCCGTTCTTTCATCTCCAGATTGGAACCACCTGTTCGAGTTTATGCATGATGCATCAAATTTTTCCATTGGTGCAGTCCTAGGACAGCACATTGATAAGATGTCACATGTAATTTACTATGCAAGTAGGACTTTGAACGATGTTCAAATTAATTATACAACTACCAAGAAAGAACTCTTGGCAGTTGTATTTGCATTAGAAAAATTCACGCCATACTTGATTGGCTCGCCAATAGTTGTTTACACCGATCACTCCGCCCTACGACACCTCTTATCGAAGAAGGATGCTAAATCCAGGCTAATACGTTGGATTCTATTGTTACAAGAGTTTGATCTCGTTAAAAAGGACAAGAGTGGATGTGAAAACGTAGTAGCCGACCATCTTTTACGCATCTCCTCTTCACAAGCGGTGACCTTGCCGATAAACGACTCATTTTCTGATGAACAGCTCTTGAACGTATCCTGTGAACCATGGTTCGGGGATATTGTGAATTATCTGGCTATGGGACTTATTCCTAGCGATTGGTCAAAACAAGACAATCTTCGATTTCTATCCCAAGTAAAACACTTTAACTGGGATGAACCTTATTTGTTTAAGTATTGTCCCGATCAAATCATTCGCAGATGCGGCCCTAACGTTGAATTCAAGATTATGTTTTCTTTTTGCCATGATCAGGCATGTGGTGGTCACTTTGGTCCATGTAAAATGGTAGAGAAAGTTTTGCAGTGTGGCTTTTATTGGCCAACATTTGTTTAAAGATGCAAATGATTATTGCAAAACTCGATCATGGTATCAACACACGGGTCGGATTACACGTAGAAATGAGATGTCGCTCCAACCTATCTTGGTTGTGGAGATATTTGATGATTGGGGTATTGATTTTATTGGCCCATTTCCCCACTCTTTTGGAAATTTTTACATTCTGTTAGCGGTTGATTACGTCTCGAAATTGGTGGAAGCGATACCGTGTCACACTAATGACAACAAGGTTGTTATTAAGTTCCTTACTTGAATCATATGAAGTCTATAGGACCCCATCTAACTCAAGTAAGACAAAAGCTCAGAAATCTAAAACCATTTTAAGAAATAAATGAAAGACAAATAGTTTTAAGAAGTGAGGAAAACATGTTTTAAGAACAAGGTTTTTAAATAAGTAAGCCGAATATGCATTTTTAAAATCTATAGTCTTTTCTGAAAATTTCGGCAGAGTTTCCTTTATAAATACTGGACCCGAACGGGGTACAACATGAATAATATATATATGCACAATAAAAGGCATCCCCAAGCGGGAGCTAGCTCTTCGTCAATCGATGGTCACAAGCACGCAAGCAATATAATATACAACGCCAAAAGGCGAGGATCAAAACTAAAGGAAAACTCAAAATCAATATGAAAACCATAATACTACAACGCGCGACTCTAAGGTCGAAATAATACACAACTGGTTTTCTAAGTCTCATACAATATACAAGTTTGGTTGATGGAATTACTAGATACAACTGATAAAATAAATACAAGGGTGGTCACGATGCGAGTGAACTCACCTACCAATGCAATCACGCAGAAAGGAAGCAGTGTACCAGAAAAGCCACAATGAACCTGTACGGCAAAACCTGCAAGAAACTGTGGCACAACGGGGATGAGTTGCCAACTCGTGAATAGAAAACATCACAGAGCAGAAATCGTATGTATGACACAATCCTAGGTCATTACGATCAATATATAAACCTCAATGAATAAATCTGAAGCATGATAAGGTGGCAAAATAATATCTATACATGAGTGTAGTGTCAAGTGCTCGTGCCAGTGCCTCAGGTAATAACATATCATAAATATCAGGTATGATCAATATCATCAATGTCAATATATGTATGTGGAAATCATCCACGTGTCACCTAATGGCAATAAGCATCATGCATGTAAATATCATAAACATATGCATGGAAGTATGAGGATGTAAATCAACATGTGTCGCTCGTGACATATCAAAATCATAGAACCTGAGTGTCAAGCATCGACACTCGAAAACATCATGAAACCTGTGCCTAGAAACGGCACGTAAATCCTCATATATCGGGTTCCGTCAGTCTGGATCGGCCCATATCATCTCTCAACTCCGGTCGGTATCCTCCGGATATCCACCGAGCTCAAATACAATCACCGGTAGGTAGTGGTCCCTCTGCCAGGCTCACCGTCTAGCTACACAGCAGATCCGTTCTCGCCCCGGGGTACCATATCGGGTCCACCATGTACCCGCAATCGGCCTCATCCGCCTCCTCGAATCGGGTTTCACATATCGCTCTCAGCACCGAGAAAACACATGGTGGACGCACTGAAATATCACATCAAGGGTAACCGGGTTTTTAAAACAATTACATACTCTCTTTTGATATATCCACGGTTCCCAAATCCAGAAATATCATGGAAACAACATATCTCAATGCGTATAATCAAAAGCATGATGTATGCGACATGTAAAAGAAAGGTTAGCGTATCAGTATATCATGCAATATGGAATAGTAATATGCACATATTGAGGGAAACCGCTTTATTAAAATGAATCAGTTTTAAAGAGTATCTTGCGGTTCCCAAATCTCTAAATCCAGCGAGAATCATCTATGTATGTACGAATACGTATGTATCCACGTATGGGTGTACAATAGGTATGTACACAAGTATGCCATGCAAGGGATCATATCCTGAATGTAACAGTAGTATAGCGTTGTGACATGGCAATTATCGATGATGAAGTGTGTGAGGCGGCAAGCAGGTGTACGTGGGACATATGCATCATCGATAATGGTGCTGGTGTCCTAACAGCATGAGTTTAATATAACAATAACCATTTGCACATGCAATGCGATGCGAATAACAAGAATATGCAGAAATCGACTAATAATTGCAACAGTGATGCATCTGCATCAATATAAAAAGTCATACAGTTTGCCATTTGAAATAAGACAAATCGGGTTTTTTTTGTAAAATAAAGGCTACGGTGTTTCTAAGAAAAGATGCATCTTTTGAAAATATCCGTAGAATCCTTTTGCTTACTTTAATATACTCTCGATTCGTTAGTTTTGATATAGGTATGATATCGGCCTAGCCAAACATCTACTAGCAAAACTACAGCTCTGACTAACAAGTCAATCGGGAGGGGTATGGAAACCACCTAAATCTGAGTCAATATATATATATATATATATATAGTCGGTGATCCCGCCTCAAAGGTACCGTGTACTATACAATATCATATGACATCCTCGAGTCATGAGTGCGGATCTATCATCAATATAAAGCTCGTACGGCAAGTCGTCGTATGGCATCCCAAATTTGGGTACGGGTCAATATCACATCCATCTCATCAATTATCTGGTATCCTTATCATCATATCTCATGATCTGGGGTACTGATCTAAGTCTAGTACAAATCGATACCATCTATATAAATGCGTGTGTAAACGCACGTCCAAAGGCCCGCTAAAATCACATATCGTATCCCAAATACGAATCACATGATATCACCGATCTCATGGCACTATGCCCAATATCATCGACCCATCTCCAAATATCATCCACTATCCTCATCATCTAGGTATACGTATAACAAACAAGCATGTGTGTGCGTATGGGTGTAAACCTATTCTAGGGTTCGCAACTAAGGAACTATACAAGTTTACTTCTAAACCCTAATCTATCCATAGTACACCTAATCTCTGTTAGTTGTATGTATGCCCTAGAGGCCAGTATTGTACAGATGATGTATATTATATTGGATGCTTGGACATATATATAGAGATGACTTTCTTGCTCGATATGATAGTATGCTATCTGGTTACTCTTTATCTTAACATGTACACTAGTCTCTTTAAACTGTCTTATAGTTACATGTTGGTAAAGCCCTTAGGATGTGTACTTGACTACCTGGACTGTGATGCAGATCATACTAGTGGGGACATGGTAGTCCATAGGTACATCCTTCAAGGTCCCTAGTCGTGGGTGTATCGAGACGGGGCATCGATATACCAGTGTAGACTAGCGTAAACGCTTCTCGACCCATGAGATGGGCGATGGATGATCCCACATCCATTGGTGTTTGACATCAGAGATGGTATACGGGTGCTCAGTGGAGACTGGGTACACTGGACGGACTCGCCGAGAACTCCCAGATGGTATTATACCTCACGTCAGATGGCAGTTCTCAGGTGACACTTGTGCAGGTTAGTCTGTAGACCCGAGATCGTCATAGAGTCTTGTGTGATTCCCACTGTGCTTTGATCTCCACCTTACCACGTCCATGAGGGCGTGCAAAACGGTGGTCTTTGGGTACAGTCCCGAGTCACATGGAGGCAATGAGCGATAGGAGGGGTTTCGTCTCTCCCGGTATTGGGGGTTGATGTTGCGCAGTGCTCGATTGGCCGTAACAGGAAAGTCCCTGGCCAGGGCTGATCAGAGATTTGCTGGTAAGTGTTACCAGTAGTTTCTCGACCCGTTATGAGCCTCACATCGGCACGACTTATCGGTTACTGGGGTCTGACGTTTACCACCCCTAGACTTGATATGCAACATATAAGACGAACAGACCGGACTGTACGGTAAGTGTTACTGGTTGGATTCACAGGAGTGTGAGCGAGCTAGCTCGTCGATCTTCTGATCGCTAAATACCCGGATGGCCGTTATGTTTAGCAGACCGCTTGCGGCTTGTGGGTGCTTGATATGATCATCATCTGCTGCCGGCGTATTGACGAGTCTTTAGAGTCCTACACAGAGGTTTCCTGGCTCAAGCAAAACGAAATAGGAGCGCATATGAGATATGTGCAGGACCGAGAATAATGCGTGTATGTGATACCGTATTCCATTCTCGCGATGAATGTATCGATTGGTTATATTCGATATGACCTAGATATCGAATCAAGGATTGATTCGATAAGACGATACATAGGATACTAGTCGGTTGTATGCGATATGACCGGATCGTTAAATCAAGTGTTGATTTAATGATTTAATGTATAATTATATATTTGATATATTACTTTGCATTAACTAGTATTGGTTCACTTTAAATGGATTTTCTCACTTGATGTGCAAGTTGTATATGTGATATACTTTTGTGCACATGTTTGTATCATGTTTGATGATGCATGTTTAATTGGTTAAGTGTAAAGAATCAAACCATGGTTAAAAAGATGATTAGGGTTTTGCTTATTCATTTATTTATTTATTCATTTATTTGGAAAAGATTTTGGAGAGAATGGTGGCTTTCTTTGTTTCTAGTTGAAGCTTCATGAAGCTTTGACTTTGTAACCATTCTTGTCTTCATGCTTAACCCTAACCATTCCAAGTAACCATGGTCTATTCTCTACACTCTACCATAGTTAGTATATGATAAGTATCTATTTTCTTTTCTATTTTTATTCAACACTTATCATATTCTAGCATCATCTTCTTCTTCATCTTCAAAGAAAAAGCTTAAGTCCATTAATGGCAACTTGAGCTAAAGTGTGAGAAATCCAATTCTAAAGTGAACCCACCTCCTATTTCTTCACCCTCTACCTCTTGCCAAGTAGTATAGGGTGTTTTCTTCACAAGTTTCACAACTTGATGGAGTTCGAGCTTGAACTTGTGATGCCTCGACGTAGATCTTCTTCGGCACGAAGCGACGACCTAGCTCGCCCATTTCTCCGATCAAGCCGACGATTGAGTCCGGGATTCGAGATGGACAGCGAGAGGATGCCTACGTGGAGCTAAGGAAGTGGAGAACCGGATCTACAAAGGTTGTAGCCTCTCTCTTTAAGTTAAATTGTTAACTAGTTTCGTTCTTCGCCTAAACTTCTAGTCAACGATCCGTATTAGGGTTTCTCGGCACCCGTAAAATTTGAAATTGGCATGGTTGATGCCTTGTGAGACCTCTTGAGAATGCCTAGGAACCTTACAGTGGTATCAGAGCCTAGCTAGAGCCTTAGGCGAAGTCTAGACGACGTCTGAAACCCGAATACACATCG
Organism: Agapanthus africanus; assembly: GCA_030015575.1. Classification (NCBI taxonomy): domain Eukaryota; kingdom Viridiplantae; phylum Streptophyta; class Magnoliopsida; order Asparagales; family Amaryllidaceae; genus Agapanthus; species Agapanthus africanus. The sequence goes on along the minus strand of CM057337.1, from coordinate 460,023,812 downwards.
AAACCCTAACACATCATGCTCTCTGGACTTTTTCTAAAAACTGGGATTTTTCCAGATTAAAAATGCTTAAAAAATTCAGCAGGGAATTCTATGAACTACGGTGCAAAATTTACCTCATGAACTGTCAAAGGTGCGGCGGAACCGCGGCAGAAGCTTGGCTTCTGCGGCGGTTCCGCGGCCAACCAATGGGATTTTCCTGTAATATTTGCACAGTAATTCATCATTTCTGCAGCTGAGTTTTATGGGTATTTTTTAATATTTATTCAAGAGTTGAATTTTCTGAGGTGTTTTAGAGCTTCGATGTTTCGATCGGATTATCAGATTTTGTCTTTGTGGCTTTCCGAATATTTTGGAATATGTTAAAAAGTTCGACCGGATGTAAATACCCAATCTTTCCCCTGCCGGAAAATATCCAAGTGTTGGATTTTTCTGTGGTTTAAGGACATTCTGAGTAGTGCAAGTAACGCGATGGTCCCTCTAGAAGACAACAAACTTTAACTCGATTATGTGACCGTCTTGAACTGCCCTTTGAACCTTCGGGTTTGGGGCAGTACGGCGTGCCACATGTGAGGCGTTGGCTTGACCCTTCTACGGCTGGACCGTTGGTACTGAGACATGAAGTGAATGTCTTTGAACTAATTTCATGTGTTGAACGGTTTCGGGAAAACTTAGGTGTTCGAATGTTCGATCGGAAAGTTTAATATTTTCTATTTATCTGGAATGGGATACAATAATTGGAATTCACAAACAGTTATGAGATAACTGAATGAATGTTATAAATCTAGCGGTTTAGTCTCATTTGATATTGAAAAGAGTTTTCGATAAAGGGACTAAAATGCGGGGTTTATAACTGTTAGGCATGTGATGTCTAAGTATTTCATTTGATTAGGCATGTGATGTCTAAAGAGATTGCGGATTCCAACTGTTGTAGTTTTACACTTTCTTTTCTGTGAATGTAAGTGTAATATGTGATATCGCCGGTTTCGTTGCTATATGTCAACGACAATTGGGATGCGCATATTTACTTACGTTGATGACATGTGATGTTATGTGTTGCTCGATATGTTATATTGGATTGTCGTGATTGAATAGCCGGGGGTTTTTATGTGAGATGAGTGTTTTTCATTTTCATTCATGTAAAAACTTGTATGTAATATTCTTTTATTGGGGCACTTCCAGGTTGCGGAAGATGTCACCCTTTGTATATTATTTACTTTTCTGCACTAGGATAGACCCAAGGAGGGGAGCATAAGTAACCGGGTTCTAGGGTCCAGTGGGAGACCATCTCGAGGAGTCGAGTCCGGGTCTCCTAACCCTAGAATTGGTAGGGTTGCTTGCCGCTCTCGTAGGGGTCTAAGGGTGTGGATTGGCTATTCATCACGACCGTAGAATCCGTGTTTTATACTGGCTCGTATTGAAAACACGGACGTCCTAGTATATCCAATATTTCATATGATTCTTCTGCTGCGATATCTGTGATGTGATCATGTGATGTTCTGTGATAGATACAATATATAGTATATATGATATATTATATAGACGTTACTTATGTTTTGCACCCGCACTAGCCCTGCCCTGCTCTGCCGTTAGTTACCTAACCTAACGGTGCACGAGGGGACATTCAGGCGAATGCGGATGGCATAAGTGTACGTCGTATTTATCTGTGATGTTTAGGTGACTTAAATGATGGGACTTCATTAATGTGATTAATGAAAGAAAAGAAACCTAAGATGTTGTAGAATCAAATTTTAAACAAAACAGGTAGCTACAGTTCTTTCTTTGCATAGCGGTATATATGATATACCCTGCACCTTATTCGATGAGGAAATGACCGAGATCCCTTCACCGGGAGTGACTCCTTTAGCAATAACTGGCAGATGCTACACACTCGGTTTGACTTTTGATTGCTTCTATAGTTTCTGCTTTGCACAGCGATATATATGATATATCCCGCACCTCATTCGACGAGGAAAGGGCCAACGATCCCTTCACCTGGAGTGACCTCTTTAGCAAAACTAGAAAAGCCTCAAAATCACTCCATTTCAAAACTTCATTTGATTCTACAACGATATCAAGTTCATTACGCAATAGGTTTTCAGAAAAACCTGTCGTAGCCCTCCGTCATTTCAGATAAAGACTATTTAGTATTCGTGCTGCATTTGTTGACCTCTGTCAAGGCGTAGTGTGCGGTAGCTAACTAGTAATTATCTGTAAAGCATGTGATGTGATTGGATTAGGGTAGTCGTATGACCTTGTTGACCTCTGTCAAGGGTCGTGCGAGTGGATTTAATTCAGTCAAGAAATGTACGGGTTGAACTTGACTAGCGGGCTGTGGTTTGTTGGCTTTCGTCAAGGTCATAGCACGCTAGGGGCAAAAGTATTATCGGGAATTTCAAGTGTTGAAATTTGCAATGAGATTGCATACCTTCTATAAGATAGTTGGATCCCGATACCCACTGCGAGTAAGAGTTACTCCTGGGAGAGTTTTACACATTACAATTAGCCGATCAAGCAGGTGTCTAGAAAGGTGTCAACGGGGTTACGCCTCTGGGAAAACGAGATTTACATTAATTAGGTTCGTGCGAACGCACAGGGGACCTCCCTCAAAGTACCAACACTGGCCTGGCTGAAAGATTGGCGAACTTGTAGTGTGTAATTAATCCCGGCTAGTCTTTCCTTTTAGGGTTTGAAGGAAGATTTGATAAAAACCAGTAGGAGCCATCCTGATTAGATAAGATAATAACCAATCTGATCTTGCACGAGCTTACGCTAAAGTGTTTTCTTCTCTCTCTCTCCAGGTAGCGACCATGTCATGCCCTAATAAAGATAATAATATGGATGTATTGACCGAACCTGCATGTTATACTGTGCAGGGAAACGTTGGAACCGTTCTTTCTTATAAGAGTTATAAGACTGAACAGGGAATAGGAGAATATCTAGATTCTCAAGCCGCCCAAAAGAACATGCATGTTGATGCATCTTCTTCGGGTGTGTTAGTTATTGAGAACTGTTTTTCAGTTCACCCTACGTCCTGGGTATTAGATACCGGATCAGGATCCCACATATGTAAGCAGTTACATGGGCTACGGAAAGGTAGAGAACTGGGTAAAGGTGATCATTCCGTTCAAGTAGGGGATGGGGCAAATGTTGCAGCCAAAGCTGTTGGCATATATCACCTGGTATTACCAAATGGTGATACACTAGTTCTGAATGAGTGCTATTATATACCGAACATGATGTCCAACATTATATCAGTCTCTTTATTAAGTAAAGAAGGATATAATTTTGTAGTAAAGGATAATGTTATGAACATATTCCTAGATCAAAAGTTGATTGCATCAGGCTCGTTACATAATGGCATATTCATTCCCAATCAAAATACAGTCCTCAATATACAAAACACACATAAGAGGAAGAGTTCAGAACTGAACGAATCCTTCTAATGGCATTGTAGACTGGGTCACATCAATGCGACACGACTAGCTAAGTTGCATAAGGATGGATATTTGAAACCATTCGAATTTTCATCTTTAGACACTTGCCTGTCATGTCTCAAAGGCAAGATGACCAAAACGACGTTTACGGGACACGGAGAAAGAGTTACCGAACTCTTGGGACTAATACATAGTGATGTATGCGGTCCCATGTCTATACATGCCAGGGGTGGTTCTTCGTACTTCATTACATTCACTGACGATCTCTCAAGATACGGACATGTGTACTTGATAAGACACAAGTCTGAAGCTTTTGAGAAATTTAGAGAATATATACAAGAAGTCGAGAACCAAACCGGAAAAAGTATTAAAATCCTTCGATCTGATCGAGGAGGTGAATACTTGAGCAATGAATTCCTGGACTTCCTAAAAGAGAATGGGATTCTCTCTCAGCTGACTCCTCCATATACACCACAGCACAATGGTGTATCAGAACGGAGGAACCGCACCCTATTAGATATGGTGCGCTCTATGATGAGCACAGCTGAGTTACCTATTTCCTTCTGGGGGTATGCGCTTGAGACAGCCATACATCTATTGAATATGGTCCCCACCAAATCTGTGCCTACAACTCCATATGAGATATGGAAAGGAAAGAGACCATGTCTTAACTATGTTAAGATATGGGGTTGTCCAGCCTATGTCAAACGACAAAATCCGGACAAACTCGAGGACGGTCTGTTTTATGCAAATTTATAGGATATCCCAAGAATTCACAAGGGTATATCTTCTACCACCCTGAGGAACAAAAAGTGTTTGTTTCTCGGCATGCCACCTTTTTAGAAAAGGAATTTCTTGAAAAAGAGATTAGTGGTCATGAGGTAGAACTGGAAGAAGTTCCAGCTACAGAAGCTACAACAGAAGATATGGTGGAACCAGAGGATTCAATAGTTCCCAATGAACCCCAGCCACTCCGCCGATCTAGTAGGGTTCCTCGCCAACCTGAGAGATACTACAGTTTTCTCATGGATGGTGGGAGCGAGGATTGCATCATGGAGGATGATGACCCAACCAGCTTCGAGCAGGCCATCACGAGTGGGGACTCAGTGAAATGGCTGGATGCTATGCGGTCCGAGATGGAATCCATGTACACCAACAAAGTATGGACTTTGGAAGATGCTCCTGAAGGGGTAAAACCCATTGGGAGCAAGTGGATCTTCAAGAAAAAACTTGGTGCAGATGGGAAAGTGGAGACTTTCGAAGCTAGACTTGTTGCAAAGGGTTTTCGTCAAAGACCAGGTGTGGACTATGATGAAACCTTTTCTCCAGTGGCTATGCTTAAACCCATCCGGATCATGCTTGCCATCGCTGCATATCATGATTACGAAATCTGGCAAATGGATGAAGACCGCCTTTCTAAACGGTGATTTAGAAGAGTGCGTGTACATGACTCAGCCAGAGGGCTTCGTAGATAGTGGGAGCAGCGGGAAGGTGTGCAAGCTGCTTAAATCCATTTATGGATTAAAGCAAGCATCGCGGAGTTGGAACATCTGCTTTGACGTCGTTATCAAAGAGTTTGATTTCGTCAAAAATCCAGATGAACCTAGTATCTACAAGAAGGTGGCAGAGAGTAAGGTTGTCTTCCTCGTATTGTACGTGGACGACATACTCTTGATAGGAAATGATATTCCTATGCTGCAATCGGTCAAGCTCTTCTTATCATAAAGATTCTCAATGAAAGATCTTGGTGATGCCTCCTGCATATTGGGAATCAGGATCTATAGAGATAGATCCAAACGGATATTGGGATTGTCCCAATCCAGGTACATTGACACCATACTAAAGAGGTTTAGTATGGAAGAATCCAAGCGTGGGAACTTGCCTACGATCTCTGGAGTCACTCACTCCAAAGAGATGTCTCCCAAGACTGATTTGGAGAGAGCTCGCTTGCAAGGGATACCCTATGCTTCGGCTGTAGGCTCTATCATGTATGCGATGCTATGTACCAGACCCGATGTAGCATACTCACTAAGTATAGTGAGCAGGTATCAAGCTGATCCTGGAGAGAGTCACTGGACAGCTGTGAAGAGCATTCTCAAGTACTTACGAAGGACTAAAGATATGCTCTTGGTGTATGGTAATGGAGAACACCAAGTGGATTCCTTTACCGATTCGAGCTTCCAGAGTGATAAGGACGACTCTAAGTCGCAGTCGGGATTTGTCTTTACCCTTTACGGAGGGGCGGTTAGCTGGAAGAGTTCCAAGCAGGAAACCGTGGCAGACTCGACGATGGAGGCTGAATACATCGCTGCCAACGATGCTGCCAAAGAGGCTGTCTGGATCAAGAAGTTCATTATTGAACTTGGTGTGGTTCCATCCATTGAGCATCCAATACCTTTGTATTGCGATAACAATGGAGCAGTGGCTTTGGCCAAGGAACCTAGGTCCCATCAGCGATCCAGGCATATTCTGAGGCGTATCACCAGATCCGGGAGATAGTTGATCGCCGGGAGATCGAGGTCAGGAGGGTTGACACGAAGAACAACACGGCGGATCCACTCATGAAGGCCATTCCCCAGATACAGTTTGAGAGACTCTTCGGGATGCTCGGTATGCGATACTACAGCAGCTGGCCCTAGTGCAAGTGGGAGATTGTTAGTTGTATGTATGCCCTAGAGGCCAGTATTGTACAGATGATGTATATTATATTGGATGCTTGGACATATATATAGAGATGACTTTCTTGCTCGATATGATAGTATGCTATCTGGTTACTCTTTATCTTAACATGTACACTAGTCTCTTTAAACTTTCTTATAGTTACATGTTGGTAAAGCCCTTAGGATGTGTACTTGACTACCTGGACTGTGATGCAGATCATACTAGTGGGGACATGGTAGTCCATAGGTACATCCTTCAAGGTCCCTAGTCGTGGGTGTATCGAGACGGGGCATCGATATACCAGTGTAGACTAGCGTAAACGCTTCTCGACCCATGAGATGGGCGATGGATGATCCCACATCCATTGGTGTTTGATATCAGAGATGGTATACGGGTGCTCAGTGGAGACTGGGTACACTGGACGGACTCACCGAGAACTCCCAGATGGTATTATACCTCACGTCAGATGGCAGTTCTCAGGTGACACTTGTGCAGGTTAGTCTATAGACCCGAGATCGTCATAGAGTCTTGTGTGATTCCCACTGTGCTTTGATCTCCACCTTACCACGTCCATGAGGGCGTGCAAAACGGTGGTCTTTGGGTACAGTCCCGAGTCACATGGAGGCAATGAGCGATAGGAGGGGTTTCGTCTCTCCCGGTATTGGGGGTTGATGTTGCGCAGTGCTCGATTGGCCGTAACAGGGAAGTCCCTGGCCAGGGCTGATCAGAGATTTGCTGGTAAGTGTTACCAGTAGTTTCTCGACCCGTTATGAGCCTCACATCGGCACGACTTATCGGTTACTGGGGTCTGACGTTTACCACCCCTAGACTTGATATGCGACATATAAGACGAACAAACCGGACTGTACGGTAAGTGTTACTGGTTGGATTCACAGGAGTGTGAGCGGGCTAGCTCGTCGATCTTCTGATCGCTCAATACCCGGATGGCCGTTACGTTTAGCAGACCGCTTGCAGCTTGTGGATGCTTGATATGATCATCATCTGCTGCCGGCGTATTGACGAGTCTTTAGAGTCCTACACAGAGGTTTCCTGGCTCAAGCGAAACGAAATAGGAGCGCATATGAGATATATGCAGGACGGAGAATAATGCGTGTATGTGATACCGTATTCCATTCTCGCGATGAATGTATCGATTGGTTATATTCGATATGACCTAGATATCGAATCAAGGATTGATTCGATAAGACGATACATAGGATACTAGTCGGTTGTATGCGATATGACCGGATCGTTAAATCAAGTGTTGATTTAATGATTTAATGTATAATTATATATTTGATATATTACTTTGCATTAACTAGTATTGGTTCACTTTAAATGGATTTTCTCACTTGATGTGCAAGTTGTATATGTGATATACTTTTGTGCACATGTTTGTATCATGTTTGATGATGCATGTTTAATTGGTTAAGTGTAAAGAATCAAACCATGGTTAAAAAGCTGATTAGGGTTTTGCTTATTCATTTATTTATTTATTCATTTATTTGGAAAAGATTTTGGAGAGAATGGTGGCTTTCTTTGTTTCTAGTTGAAGCTTCATGAAGCTTTGACTTTGTAACCATTCTTGTCTTCATGCTTAACCCTAACCATTCCAAGTAACCATGGTCTATTCTCTACACTCTACCATAATTAGTATATGATAAGTATCTATTTTCTTTTCTATTTTTATTCAACACTTATCATATTCTAGCTTCATCTTCTTCTTCATCTTCAAAGAAAAAGCTTAAGTCCATTAATGGCAACTTGAGCTAAAGTGTGAGAAATCCAATTCTAAAGTGAACCCACCTCCTATTTCTTCACCCTCTACCTCTTGCCAAGTAGTATAGGGTGTTTTCTTCATAAGTTTCACAACTTGATGGAGTTGGAGCCTGAACTTGTGATGCCTCGACGTAGATCTTCTTCGGCACGAAGCCGACGACCTAGCTCGCCCATTTCTCCGATCAAGCCGACGATTGAGTCCGGGATTCGAGATGGACAGCGAGAGGATGCCTACGTGGAGCTAAGGAAGTGGAGAACCGGATCTACAAAGGTTGTAGCCTCTCTATTGAAGTTAAATTGTTAACTAGTTTCGTTCTTCGCCTAAACTTCTAGTCAACGATCCGTATTAGGGTTTCTCGGCAGCCGTAAAATTTGAAATTGGCATGGTTAATGCCTTGTGAGACCTCTTGAGAGTGCCTAGGAACCTTACAATCTCATCCCAAATATCCATGTCACACCTAACGCTATCATATACATATAAATATAGTATATACATAGTATACTAAATATCGAACTGCGGGGGTGCTATACGCCATCCACCCGACTTCCCCCGTAGATATAATCTACTCACATTGCATCCTGCGTGTTGGTGTCGATATCGCCTTCAACTTCTTCATCTTATGAAGCCCTCGAGAAGGTACCTACAAGATAACACAATCGCAAATAAACCTTAAAATCACATCGAGAAAACTAAACGACGCGCTAAGGCCTATAGGTTAGAACCTATGGACTATGCTTTCAAAACCATCAACAATCCTCGATATCATCGTATAAACACCAAGTAATCGAGGTAAAACACAAATATACAAATCCAGAATTTAAAATACGCCATACAAAAGAACGAATCAAAACAGCAACTCGGGAAAAAGGTCCCAGATTCTACCCTAGGTCAAATCAACCAATTTTGCATATGCCAGGGGTCTATTTTAATGACTAGGGGGCCACAGAACCAACACGAGGCCAAATGGCCTAGGTCTGGCCGCAAATTGCGGCTAGGCAGAATAAATTTGCGGCCAAGGAATGGAACCAGGGGCTGGGGTCTTGGGGTTAGTTTTTGTCACGCCCCGCTTCCCAGAGTATGCTAAATTGGGCACGTGACATAGCCAACCATGCTACCTGTGGGTAGGAAGTATCCATCCACATTCACATTACGGTTGCAGAGATATCAAGAACAAAATGTAACAATCTAATACATGTCCATAAGCCAAGATAACATGAGTCAAGAATAATAAAAGTGCGGAAGCAAAAGATCCAATACAAGTAACTGGAATGTACTCCCCATAATGCGGGCTCACATCAGGAATAAACTGCAGAAAAATAAAAGAACTAGCTACTACTAAAACCTCACTGCTCAGACTGCTGACTGAAGTACTTCTGCCCGGACTGCAGCAAAGGTACGGAATCTGGGCCATGCAAAACCCAAACGACAGCGCGTCATGTCATCAAGTAATAAAATATAAACAGGGTAGCAGGCAATGCAAATATACACATGAATGAAAAGCAGGTGTGACAATAATATAAATCAGGGCAGTGAAGGGTAGTGTGCAGTGAGTAAACTAAACTGTTCTATTTGGTTTTCTACTCTAAAGTCTTTGAAATCAATTTGATGAATCATCGATGTAACTCAATAGTATCCTGTGCGTGCCTGGGACCACGGTCTAGATTCTCGGGCTGAATCCGAGATGTGCCGCTAGGCAGTAAAAGGTAGCATGTACAGATGAGTGATGTCAGCATCATCACCCTGGGGCTGGCCTAGCCCGTAAGACTGATCAGAACAGGTATCGAACTGTCGAGTTACAAGTCAGGTTTCATCAATGATTTCCCCATACCCCCAAGTTATATGTGTTCAAGTCAGATATTTAAGCAATCAAGAACTAATGCCAACACAGGAGCAGATAGGTGCAGGTTTGTCTGGATAGCCAACAGGAACGGTCCGTAAGGACTACATGTCAGGTTTGTTGGCATTAGACACAAGATCAGGTAACAGGTCAAGCCATGGTACATCAGGTCAAGTCAAGTAGTGTACGGTACCATGTCGGGTCAAGTAATATGTGTGTAGCAAGTCATGTCAGGGTGTAAAAGATATCATGTGAGTGCTCATAATCAACTAACATAATCATGGTTATAAATAAACAAGCATGGGTATCAACAACACAATAAATTGGCACATGTAATAGGTTAAGCAATATGTGCAGATTAAACTACTTAGCTATACGGTTTTCAGTTTGTGTTTTAGAGATGGTTTCAGCATTATATGAATACAGTATGACAGATATGAATGTTAAAATCAGGTTAATAAGCATTAAGTAATCTAGGGATGCAATGACATGTATAATATGTTCAATGGATGCAATTATAACTAAAACCGGTTAAAGATGCGCACGGATGTCCGATAGAGTAAGACTAGAGAGAAAAGGGTATCATAGACTATGTACAATACTTATTATGTGATTAAAATGTAACTGCGGTTACTAGGTATAGTCTACTAAATGCAACAGTTAGGCTTCAAGTTCTAGATCTGAAATATGTAAACGGAACATCATATTGTTAACTTGGAACTGAAGACTTTAGATTCTATCTATAGATTTAATAGGAAAATAGATAAATTAATATAGGAATAGTATGAATAGCATGTAGCAAGTTTTCACTTGCTTCGACGGGTCGCGAAAACGGAACGTTACGCGTCGGCGGGGAAAAATCGCGACGCGCGCACGGTTCACGGAATGAACCCAAACGACGAGTAGTGTAGTTACACGGGTCGGAGGTACTTACTGGGTCATCGGGAACCGTCGCCGGCACGGTCGGATTCCGGCAAGACAGAAAACAGTAAATATTGTAATCGACAAGAGATGCATGGAAACGAAGCATGAAGAAGGCAAGAAAATGGAGGGGATTAATGAAGGAGACTTACTCACTGGATTGCAGGAGATGACAGCGTCGTCGCCGCGTCGTCGACGAAGCTCCAGCGATCTATAGAGGATCCAAAAAATATTTAACAGAGAAGAAGGAAAAAAAAACTAAGATGAAAAGATGAGAAGGAGGAGGAAGAGAAAGAAGAAGAAGAGGAAGGAGAAGAAGAGGAAGGTTGCTTACGGGGTTTGGGAGACGGCTGTGCTTGCCAAGGTGGGTAGTCGTCAGCAAGGATCGTCGGCGAGATCACGGCAAGGCGACAAATTCCAAGTTGCTGGGAAAGGCTCGGCTAGGGTTTCTGCTAGGGTTGCCGGGGTAGATGCTCGGGGAAAGAGTAGAGGGGACAGAACAGAGGCAGAGGGAGACGATGACGACGAGAAGAGGGAGTCGGCGGCGATGAAGTGATGGTTTCTGGGTTCGCTGGAGGGTGAGTGCACAGGGAACGAGACTTAGAAAGGAAGAAGGAGAAGGAGAAGATGAGAACGAGGAGAAGTGGAGGTGCTGGGTTAAGGTTTGAGTTGGTGCAGCTAGGGTTAGGGTTACACGAGGCGATGGGTTTTTCTATAAAAGGAGAAGAAGCGCCGCGGGCGTTTTAAACGAGAAAGAAAGGGAAGCATGAAGGGAGGTGACGGGATCTCCTCGCGGTGACGAGACTCGAGAAGGGAATAGTGATCGCTAGAGAAGAGAGAGTGGGTGAAAGAGGAGAGAGAAAGAGAAGGGGGAGAGAGAGATACACGGTAGAGAGAGAGAGAGAGAGGAAGATAGAGATAGAGAAGAAGAGAGAGATAGAGAAGGAGAAAGAAGAGAGAGAGAAACAGAAGGTGGGGTCGTAGGAAAGGAGGCTCGCGATTGGCTCGTGGTGAATCACAAGAAAATGAGAAGGAGAAGAAAATAGATTTTCTGATTGGTGGAAAAGAGAAGCCAAGAATTGTGGGGCCCGGGGTGAAAAGGATTGCGATTGGTTGAGGGAGTTAGGAGAGCTGTTTGGAAATTTTTAAAGATTCCAAAAATAATTGTAAAGGAGTGAAACCAAGCTGGGAAAAGATTTTCCTGTACAAAAATATTTTCCCCCCTGTTATGTAGGGTTCCTAGGCACACTAACAAGGTTCTACAAGGCATCAACCATGCCAAAATCAAAATTTTATATGCCGAACAACCCTATGCAAGATCGTATACTAGAGATTAGACGAAACTAAAAGCAAGCAAACAACTTTACTACTAAGTGAAAGGGATTACAACCTTTGTAGATCCGGTCCTTCACTTCTAAAGCTCCGTGTTGACGTCCTTTCGCTGCGATCATCGGGATCCCGGACTCTAGCGATGGTTTCTTCGGAGAAATGAGCGGGCTAGGTCATTGACTTCAAGACCGAAGATGATCTACGTCAAGGAGACTCAAACTCAAGCTCCATCTTCACTGGGTCAAAAACTTTTTGAAGAGAACACCCTAAACTAAATGGCAAGTAGTAGAGGATGATGAAATAGGAAGTGGGTTCACTTTGGATTTGGATTTCTCACTCTAAATCTTCACTTGAAAATTTTCTAGAAAGCTTTCTTCTTCTTGAAAAAGAAGAAGAAGAAGAAAAAGAAAAGAATGAATTATTGATTTTCTAAAATGAATAATCAAGTGAAGTATATCATAATGCAACCATGGGTGAGTTATAATTTTAGAGACTAAACCCTAGTTTGAGTTAATGGTTAGGTTAATGAAAATCTCATGCAAAAAAAAATGGTTGGACTTTGTCAAAGATGCTTAAAAGCTTCATGAAGCTTCAAGCAAAGACAAAGAAAAACCACCATTATGTTTTACCAAAATAAATAAAACCCTAACCATTATCTCAAATATGGTGTAGGACATACACACACCCAAGTTTGCATGTATCATCAATCATGATACAAACTAGTGCACAAACATATATCACATATACAACTTGTGCACATCAAGTGAGAAAATCAATCTTAAGTGAACCAATACTAGTTAATGTAAAGTAATATATCAAATATATAATTATACATTAAATCATAAAATACATACTTGATTTAATGATCCGGTCATATCACATATAACCGACTAATATCTAGTGTATCAATATATCGAATCAACATTTTATTCGGTAACCCAGCTATATCTCATATAACCGTCCGTTGATACAAATCGCGAGAATAGAATTCAGTATCACATACTGGTATTATTCTCGGTCCCGCACATATCTCATATGCACTCCTATTTCGTTTCGCTTGAGCCAGGAAACCTCTGTGTAGGACTCTAAAGACTCGTCAATACGCCGGCAGTAGGTGGTGATCATATCAATCACCTGTAAGTGCATGGCGGCGCCCCGGCCGTCTTTCCTAGGCCAAAATGCGGAAGCGATAATTTACTTTAACTTTTGAACCGGCACCACCGCGCACTTTAAAACCCGGATCGGGCCATTAATCTAATCCTAGCCAACTAAAGAACGGGTAGAGAGATATACCGAGCGATCCGTGTCCTTTGGTCTTCTCGTCATCGTCCCGATCTCCCCGCGGAATCTCCGGTCTTCACCTCCTCGCCGGAAGGGCACCACGTCGCTGGCTTCTGTTACGGGCTTCCACCTCTTGACCGAGTCAACTCGGGCACGAAGTTGGCGAGTCGACGTACCCAAGGATTGCTGTAGAATAAGTGTAGTGCCATGTCTCATTGGGGTTTAGGAAGTTGCCTTTTTGGTGCAGGAATCAAGTGAAAGCTTTTTGAGATGAACTATATCATTTTGCAAGCCAAAATGAGAGCATATCCCCATACAACAAATTGGGACAGCCCCATGAGGAAGTGGCCGGCCTTGGCTCAAAGAGAGAATGAGAGGGAAGAGAGTATCAAAGAGGTGAGTGAGTAAGTCAATCATCAAAGAGAGAGAAAAGGGTTATGATGAAAAGAAATGATCACCAACTAAAACCCACACTCCATCAACCATCATGACACCAAAGGTCAAGCCATGATGAAGTCAAGAAGTCAATGAAAGCTACACCCATCATGAAAACTATCATGAAGCAAAAAGTCTCCTCAATTTGCAAAGACCACCCTCCAAAATGCTTATTTGCACAAATGCAAATAAACCCTCCTTCACCAATCTTCAGCCAATGAAAGATACAAAGAAATATGGCCGAAACGGAAAACAAACTGGCAACTCCAAAAAACTGATCCCGTAATAAATTACAGGAAAACCCCGCTACGGTATATACATACCCGCATTTGTATTCCGACCGAAATACAAATGCAATGAGACAAAATCTACACTGTCCAATAATAGGATCCGGCTTAAACCAAAGCCCGCTAGTATTATCCGTCCGATCATGATCCGTGCAATACCGCACGTATCTGATCGAACCCTGCCATATCTCCATACGGCCACTACAGCGTTTCGCCCGAAACTTGAGCAACTGTCTGTGGGGGACTCTAAAGACCCGTCAACACTTTGGTTGTGGATTTAACGACTAGCACGTCAGAGGTATTAGCCTATACGTAACGGGCTACCAGGTATTGACCAAAAGGGATGTCGATGAGCGAACTCATCCTGATACCCTACTAAGCCTTTCAGTGACAATATCCGTACAGTCCGGTCCGTTCGTCTATGAGCATCGCATGGCGGGCCTAAGGGGTTGGTAAAAGTCAGACCCCAAAAAGCGGTACAAGTCGTGTCGGAGTGTAGCCCAGAACACCCTGAGATACTACTGGAATACCTACCAGTAAATCTCCTGCCTCGGTCGAGGGCTTTGTGTAATGGCTCTCCTAGACACAACGCGACCTCACCCCCAATACCGGGAGAGACGAACCCCTGAAGATCCGCTCACTGTCTCCATGTGGCTCGGGACTGTACCCAACTAAAACCTGTTTGCACGTCTCCTTTGAGCGTGGTAGGGTAGTAATCGAAGTACAGTGGGAACTCACACGAGACAAATGACGATCCTCAGGTGGATGAACTAACCTGTACACATGTCACCAGGGAACTGCTATCTGACGTCTGGTATAAGACCAACTAGCATGTTCCCGGCGAGTCCTGTCCGGTGTACTCATAACCCAATGAGCACCTGTATACATCTTAGGTGAACCAACTGACACCAGTGGCTTGTGAGACCGGGCACCGCCCCTCGTCGGGGTCTCGACTGTATACACTAGTCTACTCTGGAGTATCGATGCCCTGTCTCGAAACTCCCACGACTAGGGACCTTTTAAGGATGTGCTTATAGACTACCAGCTCCCACGTATATGATCGCCCTCATACTGCTGGCAGTCAAGCAAGAATCCTAGGGGCTCTATCAATGTGTAATAGCGACCCGTAAGATCACCTAAAGCAGTACACGATGATAAAGATAAACCAGATAGCATAATATCATCTTGAGTAAGACTGTCCTACCGGAATAGGTCCTCCCTCAATCATTGCAATCACGTGGCTGTGATCCAATAATTGACTCTGAGGGCACTATCTCCAACAATCTCCCACTTGCACTCAAAGCTAATTATTGCGATGTCGCATGCTCACAGCCCGTGTGATACCGAACACCCAACTCCTCTACTAGTCAGTCTCACAAAGCTCGTTTGCGAAACTAATGCATTCGAGGAATAGGCTCAGTGAGTGGATCCGCTCTAATGTTTCTTTCTATGTCTCTCTTTATCTCAAGTTCGCGGAGAAACCTATCTCCCGAAATGAGCAATACCTGTCTTAGAGTATGTCTTGATATCTGATGGGACCTAGCTCATAAATGAACTCCAAATCCAAACTTCTTAGACTGTATCGTCAACTGAACTTAATCAGTATCGTACGCCATGCCTCCCTCAGTGTCCGCTTGGACCACCTGTCCAAACTACTGCCCCTCGTCAGAGGGAAAACTATGACTCTGACATCCTCTCTGTCATCCAGGTCACCTTGGAAGCCTGGAATGATAAATGTCTCTCGAATGAGGCTATCGTTATCATATCCCTAGAACATCCACTTATATTCTAAAACTGCTTCCGATTGTTTCTCCAGGATTAGATTAACGTCAACTTCTTGCATCTACTGCAAAAACAACATCTGGTGTGGTACTTGACATCTCATGATTGACTCAATTGCCTAAGCAAGTGATCTGCCAATCATGCACATCCCTCTCCACTTTAGTCTGTAAGACACCTTTAGAGAGGGTGACTCCATCACCTGCAGGTACACTACCGTGCCAGGAGTTGTTCATATCAGATTTTTGCATTTTCATACCGCCCAATTTTTATCACATTGCATATCCGTAGATACTCTTGAGCCGTGTTTGCTAGTCAATTGCAGGATACAGGTTCTCGGTTCCAAAACGATGAAATTCATGGAAAACACGAAAAAATCCGGGTTCTTGCCGACCACAGATAAAACACGGTCTCCGTCCCTCATCCGTATGTTGCCAGATACCAGTAGGAAGACAAAATGTCAAATCTATGCACAAGGCTCAATGGTGGCACAAGATCCAAGAGATCTACGCGGAGCTCGAGGCAATCATGACAAAATCTTGACAAAAAGTCCACCTTTCCCTCAACAGAAATTCTGGAAAATTCGTGAAGCAATTATGGGAAAATACATATACCAGAAGGATTCTCACATCAAACCAGGGTCCCACCAAAAAGATCCAGACCCAACTCATCTAAACGGCCGCGGAAGCGCGGCCAAAGGGTGGTTTTGGCCGCCCTTCCGCGGCCATCTTGGCGCCAAATGTGCAGGGTTTTGGGGGGTAGGTTTGTCTTTTCATGTATGTTCTGTTGGTTGCCCTAGGGTTTCATGTTTTGGCCTATAAATAGTCCAGAAGTTTGTGAAGGAAGGGGTCCATAACTTTGTATTTCTTTTGCTAAGTTTTAGTTACATGTTCTTCTTCCTCTTCTCACCTCTTCTCCATTAAACTTGTAAGTGAGCTTTTGAGTGAAGAGTGATGAATAAAGAAGACCATTTTCATTATCATGCTTGTCTCTTTCTTTACTTGTTATAATTGTCGTAATTTTAATTGTTAAGTAGTTGTTGTTATTTCCTTGTTGTTTGTTTCTTCTCTCTTTTTCTTTATCCTTACATACGACAATGATACTTACGCTTGATCCTCGCCAAGGTGAGGTCGCAAACAGTTAGTCGTATTTTTCTAATCTCCTTCTTTCTATCTTCCTCTTTTGTGTTGTTTTATTTTTCCGTATTATGAAGTGTGAGTAGTTCTATACTTGTTAGGGTAGGATAAGGGAAGTTTGAGAGAAGGAAATCTCTCTCACTCTTTCCTTGCCCAACAACTTAAATCAACTCCCGTTAACCCAGCCACAATCCGCTCCTTACGGCACCCTATCCTACATGATAGCGGTGATTCCGTAGTGAGACCGGTTGTGGTTGAATTAACCGGAGGTTATGGATAAGAGCCAAGAACGGACGGACAAGCACCAAAAGGAAGGACTATGCGTTGGAAAGCCTAGCTTATACTCGCAAGTTCCTTCCTAGTCGTGCTAATCCCCGTTGTTGCCGATTACCGTAACACCGATATTAAGTAGGGCAACGAAAGATGTGGAGACTCCTAACTCAAACTAACCTAATCCTAACCCTAACAAGCTCTCTTTAAATATCAACTAAACACTTAGATAACTACAAACAAAATCTGAACAACCGGACTTAACTCGTCGAAAAACACATAGAAAAAGATTCCCATCTCCCTGCGGACGACCCGTACTCAACCGGCTAGCTACGTGCGAAACCGTCTTGATTGCGGTATTTAGAACTAAACTTGACACGCTCGTATCCTAACAATCAAATGGCGCCGTTGCCGGGGAGACGGTAGTCTATTTCTAAGTGAAATTTCGGGTTAATTTGTGAATATAAAAACAACCAAAAACAAAAAAAATATACTTTGTAAAAAATCATCTTGTTATTCTTGATTAGTTTTTGTGCAAGTGTGCAGGAAATACGAAGCTCAAGATCGACGCCTAAGACGTTGGAAATACGGAGTTCAAGTACAGTGCCAAAGACGTGGGAAGATAGACCCACAGTTCGCGGCTACACCGCGACGGACAAAAACGAAGCATCCGGTCTACTGTAGAAATCTGGAGCAGATACAGTGAGCATATTAGAATTCCACACATCCAGACAAGTAGAGGAGATCAAACAGAGCCCACACCAGAAAAATTAAGCACCAATTCCTCATTTCCGCCGCGGAACCGCGGCATTAGGGCCTTTTTGCCGCCCTTCCGCGGCCACTTGGTGGGGTCAGTGTGCCATCTTCTCTCTGTAAGTCCCTCTGCCTCTCTCCACTCCTCTGAGCTCCACTGAATTGTGTTTTCTGCAGCCTTCTTTGCGCAAATTCTTCTCCCCCTTCCAATAAACTGTTCTTGTGCAGGATTCTTTGCGCCGCAAATAAAAATTGTTTGCTGTTGATATTGTTACTGTTTTGCATTCTTTAATACGGACTTAAGGGGCTTGAAACCAATCCAGATTGGGTGGGGATTTCATCACCCTTCCCAGGACCCCGGAAATCACTAAAGCATATGCATTGTCCATTGTAATTAAAAAAAATACTAGACTTCAGCCCTAAGGACTTCGCGCTCATTAGGAGAAGATAAACCTTGTTTAGAACCTTGCTTAACCGTATATTGTTTACGGGGTGTCTAGGAAAGTGTTAAAGGCGCAACCGCCGAAAGAGAAAGGGTTATTTAATTAAGGAACTTCGCGAAAGCGTTGGACAACCTCCCCTTATCTCTGCACTTACCTGGCCTCGTGATCAGTGTATTTTTAAGCCTGTTTCTCGACACTGTTTAACTTCGACAATCAAGTTCAGGAGCAGGTCTAGTAGACCTAGGTTACCCTAGATCTAGGTGTGATTGTGCATATCTTGTTTGTGATTGCTTAAGCCGTATTCCCGTACATACTTCTGTAAATCTTTTTCTAAAAAAAAAAAAAAAATGAAAAAAATCAAAAACTTTTATAAAAACTTGCCCTTTTGTCGCCAAATCCATTTTCACCCAACACCCTTCGCCTTTCTTCATTGACGTTTTCTTACCCTCACCTTCCCCGCTTTGACTATACTAAACTCATTTAGTGTATGTCCGCTTGGACTCGGGACACTAGCGCCCGTCTAGTCCGCGTTTCGTTAGTCGCGACCGACTACGCGATCGACTCCGAAGTCGATACTCCGCCCACTCCTCTTTCACCCCTTCCTTTGCCGGCCAACTCCGACGTTGACCGGAATTCTGTTCATACATCTTCACCTTCACCTTCACCTTCACCAACCTCTTCTTCCGCGATGTCGGGATTTAATCCGAACATCTCGTTGACCACCCCTGGATTAGCTCCACCTCCTATGGAGACCAATCTCCCACCACCTCCGCCTGTTGTAGCGCCGCAGCGAATTGCGCTCCAGGATCGTTTCTACCCTACCCGTTCTGCACTTCCAACCTGCCTTTCTCTTCCTCCGGCCAATGGGGACAACTTTGAAATTAAGCCCCATTTCATCAACATGCTTCCACGTTTTCATGGGCTTGAATCTGAAGATGCCTATATCTTCATTAACAAATTTCAAAATGTCTGTGCCATGATGAAAACAACCCAGCTGTCGGACGATGCTATACGTCTACGGGTCATTCCGTTCACTTTATGCGATCTCGCAGAAAAATGGCTGTATAGCACCGCTTCCCACTCAATCACCAGCTGGGACGAGTTTGTTAAAGCGTTTCTGAAAAAATTCTACCCAAATCATAAGACCGCAAGAATTCGAAATGAGATCAACCAATTCTCCCAGCTTCCTTCTGAACCCTTCTGGAAGTGCTTTGACCGATACAAAGACCTTCTTGTTCAGTGTCCTCACCACGGTATAGAAAAATGGCAACTCTGCCAGACCTTATACGAGGGACTGAACCCAGCAACGAAGCAGTTGTTGGAAACCATCTGTCAGGGCCACTTCCTATCCAAATCTGACGAGGAAGCGTGGCAGTTCTTTGACGATCTTGCGGAGCAAACGCTACAGTGGGAGAGCACTAGACTGACTTCTTCTTCTTCTACCTCCACTTCTACCAGTCAGTCTAGGGTAGGAATTCACCAGCTTGATGTCTCTATTGCGATGAGAGCTGAAATGGCTGCAATAACAAAAAAGCTTGAAGCAATAGAGAGCAAATTTTCTTCTCCTACTCCTGCCCCTGTTCTCCCCCTTCGTACCATCTGCGCTTGTTGTTCCGATCCGTCCCACTTGACTGAAGAGTGTCCTTACAATCCACCCTCGCAAGGACAGGATCAGGTTAATGCATTCCAGCAAAGACCGAGGAATGATCCATACTCTTCCACCTTCAATCCCGGTTGGAGGAACCACCCCAATTTCGCCTGGAATCAGAATCAGAATCAATTCCAGGGCAACAATTTCCAAAGGGCCCCTCCACCGCAACAACAAGCGCAACAACAAACTCAGTATCAGCAGCCCTTCCAACCCCAACCTTACCAAAACCAGACGAACAACTTTGCACCGAACAATTCCTTTCCACCAAACAACTTTGTTCCGTCGAACAACGATAAGGTTTCCTCGCTCGAGCGAAGTCTGGATGCGTTTGTTAAACAATCGACTCAATCCACCGCCAACATCCAGTCTTCGATCCAATCTTTAGTGCAACACACCGCCGCACACGGGCAGAGCATCAAGACCATCGAGGCCCAGATTGCACAGCTGAACGTGGCCTTGAGCGAGCGAGAGAAGGGGAAGCTCCCGTCCCAGCCACTTCCAAATCCCGGCCACCCACATAATGCACATGTTGCTCTTGAACAACAAAACCATAATGTGAGTGCCGTGACCACACTGAGATCAGGGAGGGTGCTGCAAAACAACATTGGCAAGCAAATCAACGATGACACCCCGGCCGCTGCTTCTTCTTCTTCTTCTTCTCCTTCTTCTTCTTCGTCTTCCGAGCCTATTCTCCGTTCTTCACAAGGCTCTCCTTCCTCTTCTTCTCTAAACGGACCCGCTTCTCACTCCACGAAAACACCTATTCTGGGATCCGTTCCAACTCCAAAATCTCCTCCAGCATTAGACTCAACCAATTTTCAAAATGTTCCATTTCCAAACCGGTTGAGGTCTAACAAACAAAATCCACAAATGGAGAAGATTTTGGAGTTATTCAAGCAAGTTAACATTAACATTCCTCTTTTAGATGCTGTCCAACAAGTCCCTTCTTACGCGAAAATCTTAAAGGACTTGTGCACGAAAAAGAGGAAGTCTCAGGTACCCAAGAAAGTTTTCTTGGCCAGTGCTGTGAGTGATGCCCTTACCCAATCTTTACCACAAAAACGGAAGGACCCTGGCTGTCCTACGATTTCAATTACTATTGGGGATAAGAACATCAACCGCGCACTATTAGATCTTGGTGCCAGTGTTAACTTGCTTCCGTATTCAGTATACGAGCAATTAGGCGTCGGAGAGCTAAAACCCACACACTGCACTCTCCAGATGGCCGACCGATCGATCACCCATCCTAGGGGTGAGCTAGAGGATGTGTTAATCAAAGTCGGGGACTTCATATTCCCCGTCGACTTCATTGTCTTGGATACACAGCCTGTAGCTAACCCCCGGAATCAAATTCCGGTGATACTCGGTCGCCCATTTCTCGCAACCTCAAATGCTGTGATCAATTGTCGCAATGGTTCAATGAACCTCTCTTTTGGAAATATGACAATTGAACTCAACATTTTTAGGTTGGGGAATCAGCCCGCCGAACCTAATGCTCATATACTGGATGTCTGCTCGATCCAGGAGATCACACCAGAAGAGTGTGAATTCGAAGAGTTTCTGTTTGAACACAATGATCTTGACGCCACTAGTGCGTGTCTCTTCGAACCTGCTGCTGTTTCTGCGCCCGATAACGACTACGAGTGTTTCACGTTCACGAACGATCTTAGCCGCGCACAACCCGAGTTCGAATCTTTCGACTTTCCGGATGAGTTACCTGAACCATCCAACTCGGTTGCCTACACTCGCTTTGAACCTTTGCTGGAGTCCTTTGAGTTCGAGACCTTTACACCAATCTTGCCTTCCATCATTTCACCTCCAACGCTCGAACTCAAGCCGTTGCCGTCTCACCTTAAGTATGCTTACTTAGGTGAGAACGAGACCCTCCCTGTCATCATCTCGGCTTCTCTAGCTCCCGAGCAAGAGAAAGCCCTTCTCGCGGTCTTGCACAGCAACAGGCAAGCTTTTGGCTGGTCCATGGCGGACATCAAGGGGATTAGTCCCCTCATCGTTGAGCATCACATTCATCTGATGGATGATGCCAAACCAGCCCGGGATCCACAGAGACGTCTTAATCCAGTCATGAAGGAGGCTGTGAAGAAAGAGATCGTCAAATGTCTAGATAGTGGTATCATTTACCCTATCTCTGATAGCCAGTGGGTTAGCCCCATTCATGTTGTCCCCAAGAAGTCGGGCATCACGGTCATAACCAACGAGGCGAATGAGTTAATCCCTACTCGCACCCAAACTGGGTGGCGAGTTTGCATTGATTACAGAAAACTCAACGCCGCAACGCGGAAAGACCACTTTCCGCTACCTTTTATTGACCAGATGCTCGAACGATTGGCCGGACATGAGTACTATTGCTTTCTTGATGGCTACTCTGGCTACAATCAAATTCCCATCGCCGAAAAAGACCAGGACAAGACCACTTTCACTTGTCCTTTCGGCACGTTTGCATATCGACGCATGCCCTTTGGGTTATGCAATGCGCCCGCTACCTTCCAGCGGTGTATGATGGGGATTTTCTCAGACATGGTGGAGAAATTTCTGGAGATTTTCATGGATGACTTCTCCATTTTCGGCGATTCTTTTGACGAGTGTCTGCTGCATCTCGACGCTGTCCTTACCAGATGTAAGGACAAGAATCTCACTTTGAACTGGGAGAAATGCCACTTCATGGTGCGTGAAGGTATTGTCTTAGGACATATCATCTCGCAAAATGGCATAGAGGTCGACAAAGCAAAGATTGAGGTCATTTCCAATCTGCCTCCTCCCCGATGCGTCCGAGATATCCGAGCCTTCCTTGGCCACGCCGGTTTTTATAGACGGTTTATCAAGGACTTTAGCAAGATTGCTAGGCCCTTGACTCTTCTCCTGGCCAAGGACAGGCCATTCGACTTCAGCTCAAGCTGTGCGGCTGCTTTTGAATCATTGAAACACTCACTCACTTCTGCTCCCGTTCTCTCTTCCCCTGACTGGACGCACCCATTCGAGATTATGTGCGATGCATCCGACTTTGCCATCGGTGCTGTCCTTGGACAGCACATCAACAAGATGCCGCACGTGATCTATTACGCAAGCCGAACCCTGAACGACGCACAACTCAATTATACAACAACTGAGAAGGAATTCTTAGCTGTTGTATTTGCTTTAGAGAAGTTCAGGCCGTACCTCATCGGCTCTCCAGTCATCGTTTACACTGATCATTCTGCTCTGCGCCATCTTTTTGCGAAGAAAGATGCCAAATCTCGGTTAATCCGTTGGATCCTCTTGCTTCAAGAGTTTGACCTTGTCATTAAGGACAAACGGGGATGTGAAAACGTGGTTGCCGACCATCTCTCGCGACTTCCTTCTTCGCCTTCGCTTCCAATTCCGATAAACGACGTTTTCCCGGATGAACAACTCTTGACAGTATCTTGCGAACCCTGGTTCGCAGATATTGTGAACTATTTGGCCACGGGATTGCTACCGACCGAATGGTCACGTCAGGACAGACTTCGCTTCTTATCCCAAGTAAAACACTTTTACTGGGACGAATCCTACTTGTTCAAGTACTGTCCCGACCAGATTATTCATCGGTGTGTCCCAGATGAGGAATTCAAGAGTGTGCTGTCATTTTGCCACGACCAAGCATGTGGCGGGCATTTTGGGCCCAGAAAGACAGCTGAGAAGATCTTGCAATGTGGTTTCTACTGGCCACAACTTTTCAAAGACGCTCACGATTATTGCAAGACTTGCTCCCGGTGCCAACACATGGGCCGGATATCCCGGAGGAATGAGATGCCGCTCCAACCAATCTTGGTTGTGGAGATTTTCGATGTTTGGGGGATAGACTTCATGGGGCCATTTCCCAGCTCATTTAGGAACTTGTACATCCTTCTAGCTGTTGATTACGTCTCTAAATGGGTCGAGGCTGTGGCCAGCCGGACTAACGACAACAAGGTTGTCATTAGGTTCCTAAAAGAAAACATTTTCTCCCGGTTTGGCCACCCCCGAGCGATCATTAGCGACAATGGAAGTCATTTCTGCAATAGGACTTTCGAGGCCTTGATGCGGAAATACTCCATTAATCATAAGCTTTCTACGCCCTACCACCCCCAAACCTGCGGGCAGGCCGAAGTTTCAAATCGGCAAATCAAGCAGATACTGGAGAAAACGGTTTCCAAGAACCGTAAAGATTGGTCTTTGAAACTCACTGATGCCCTTTGGGCATTTAGAACCGCTTATAAGACCGACCTTGGCATGTCTCCCTATCGGCTTGTGTACGGAAAAGCCTGCCACCTTCCTGTCGAAATCGAGCATCGCGCGTTTTGGGCGATAAAGGAGCTGAATCTGTCTCTGGAGGACGCGGGCAGCCATCGGAAGCTGCAGCTGAACGAACTGAGCGAGCTTAGGGATGAGGCTTACGACAACGCGGTTGTCGTTAAGAATCGAACGAAGGTGTTTCATGATAAACACCTTGTGCGCAAAACCTTCGTACCTGGTCAACAGGTACTTCTTTACGACACCCGACTTCATTTCCATCCTGGAAAGCTCCGATCTCGCTGGAAAGGGCCGTATTTTGTGCGGACTGTGTATCCGCAGGGCGCTGTGGATTTGGAAAATCCAAAGGACGGTTCACTCTTCAAAGTGAACGGACACCGATGCAAACCGTACCTTAGCGCCGAACCAACAGAGGAGCTCCTGTTCTTACAGGAGCCGGTTTACCTTGCTTGATCTTCCTCTGCCTACCTCCAAACTTCGGTTATCCAGCCAAGAACAGTGGACACTGTTCCAAATAAGTTTGGGGGTATGTACAAACCATTTTGTTTATATTTTTGTATATTCTTTTTCTTTTCTTTCAAAACAAAAACAAATAAAAATTGTGTATCGCTAACCAACAATTTTGAACCTTCAAACTACTCTCTTCATGTAATGACAGTGAGGACACTGTCCAGTTTAAGTTTGGGGGTACGCTCGGTACGCATTTCTTACCTTCGCATTCATATGTATATTTTGCATCTGCATATTAAAATCCATAAAATCCATAAAAATTTGAAA
This sequence comes from Agapanthus africanus, assembly GCA_030015575.1. Classification (NCBI taxonomy): domain Eukaryota; kingdom Viridiplantae; phylum Streptophyta; class Magnoliopsida; order Asparagales; family Amaryllidaceae; genus Agapanthus; species Agapanthus africanus. The sequence goes on along the minus strand of CM057337.1, from coordinate 459,998,772 downwards.
ATTTTCCAAAAATATAAAAACTTTTTTTCAAGTTAGCTTGTGGAAGAACTCTGATTCAACATTCGACGGTTTTTGTTTGATAAAATAGGAATAACTAGATCTTATGTTTGGATTTTGAAAACCTGAAAGATAACTCTCCTTTGAAGTTAACTATAGCTGATATACGTCTTTACATCACACTACACGTGTCGTGAGTTTTGGGAATTAGATGACAAGTCTTTCATGTTCAAACTTTTAAACAGATAAATGATTTTCTGAGAATCAAATAGGTTTGTTCTGAAATAAGTAATGACAAGAATAGTTTATGAAGTAAAGCGAATATGAAGGAATGTTATTGATGCCGTAATAGGAGCTAAGTCTGAAAAATAACCCATCTAAAACTTGATTGGAATGGTTACACACCAAACCCACTAGACACGTCTTTTATCCAAAAAAAAAAAATATTTGAACTGCCGGTTATATCTCCGTTCATATTAAATCATCTGATTTTCACGCCAAACTGTCTTTTGTTTTTGGACCTAGGTAACTTGAGTAATTAAGTCCGCTGGGGTGTTTCTACACCTAATGCCCTAAAACCAACTGGTTTGGGTGCATTGGCCCAAAGCTCGCTAAGAAGCCTAGAAAGTCCAGTTTAAAACAAAGTCAAGCAAGTGTTCTCTCCGAGTTAAAATTCCTAACGGTTCTTTATGTGAGAATAATCTTGATAAAAGACAGGCTTTTAAAAAAAATTTTAACGGAGATATGAAGGTTTTACTCTTTGATAAAGACTATTGCACGTTCACAGTGGTGTGTATGAAATGAAAACAAGAAAATGGTGGAGTGAAAAATACGACTTAGTTTCCTGTTAAGGAAGATAGAAATTCTAAAGTTGAAACCTTACTGCAAAACGAAACTTGAAAAATGCTTAACTCATTATAAAACTTATGTGATCCTTTTAAAATTGTTATCTGGGCTTTATTGTGCGACATGATGACTCTAATCGATCCTTCTGGAACTTAACGACACTATCCGCACTGCACGTAAAGACATATAAAATCTGTAGTTAAATAAGATGTGAGGTGTGAAAAATAAAGGTTCGATAGTCTAGACTAAGGATTATAGAATTGTTATTTTCTAAAACAAAACTTTAGGGTTTGAAACTTAGTCATTTTTACAAACCAACTTGACCGGATTTTGTGGGTAGTATCCGCTGAAAACCCTCAGGAGACACCACTCCTCCTACTAGGGACACCTAGAGGTTTAACGGCTTGTTGCACATGCTCAGTGCAATCGCGTTCCCTGCGAAAGTGAGGTTAGGAAATTTTTTGTGAATAAATGGACTTTGCTCGGGACGAGCAAATGATAAGTTTGGGGGTATTTGTTCATATCAGATTTTTGCATTTTCATACCGCCCAATTTTTATCACATTGCATATCCGTAGATACTCTTGAGCCGTGTTTGCTAGTCAATTGCAGGATACAGGTTCTCGGTTCCAAAACGATGAAATTCATGGAAAACACGAAAAAATCCGGGTTCTTGCCGACCACAGATAAAACACGGTCTCCGTCCCTCATCCGTATGTTGCCAGATACCAGTAGGAAGACAAAATGTCAAATCTATGCACAAGGCTCAATGGTGGCACAAGATCCAAGAGATCTACGCGGAGCTCGAGGCAATCATGACAAAATCTTGACAAAAAGTCCACCTTTCCCTCAACAGAAATTCTGGAAAATTCGTGAAGCAATTATGGGAAAATACATATACCAGAAGGATTCTCACATCAAACCAGGGTCCCACCAAAAAGATCCAGACCCAACTCATCTAAACGGCCGTGGAAGCGCGGCCAAAGGGTGGTTTTGGCCGCCCTTCCGCGGCCATCTTGGCGCCAAATGTGCAGGGTTTTGGGGGGTAGGTTTGTCTTTTCATGTATGTTCTGTTGGTTGCCCTAGGGTTTCATGTTTTGGCCTATAAATAGTCCAGAAGTTTGTGAAGGAAGGGGTCCATAACTTTGTATTTCTTTTGCTAAGTTTTAGTTACATGTTCTTCTTCCTCTTCTCACCTCTTCTCCATTAAACTTGTAAGTGAGCTTTTGAGTGAAGAGTGATGAATAAAGAAGACCATTTTCATTATCATGCTTGTCTCTTTCTTTACTTGTTATAATTGTTGTAATTTTAATTGTTAAGTAGTTGTTGTTATTTCCTTGTTGTTTGTTTCTTCTCTCTTTTTCTTTATCCTTACATACGACAATGATACTTACGCTTGATCCTCGCCAAGGTGAGGTCGCAAACAGTTAGTCGTATTTTTCTAATCTCCTTCTTTCTATCTTCCTCTTTTGTGTTGTTTTATTTTTCCGTATTATGAAGTGTGAGTAGTTCTATACTTGTTAGGGTAGGATAAGGGAAGTTTGAGAGAAGGAAATCTCTCTCACTCTTTCCTTGCCCAACAACTTAAATCAACTCCCGTTAACCCAGCCACAATCCGCTCCTTACGGCACCCTATCCTACATGATAGCGGTGATTCCGTAGTGAGACCGGTTGTGGTTGAATTAACCGGAGGTTATGGATAAGAGCCAAGAACGGACGGACAAGCACCAAAAGGAAGGACTATGCGTTGGAAAGCCTAGCTTATACTCGCAAGTTCCTTCCTAGTCGTGCTAATCCCCGTTGTTGCCGATTACCGTAACACCGATATTAAGTGGGGCAACGAAAGATGTGGAGACTCCTAACTCAAACTAACCTAATCCTAACCCTAACAAGCTCTCTTTAAATATCAACTAAACACTTAGATAACTACAAACAAAATCTGAACAACCGGACTTAACTCGTCGAAAAACACATAGAAAAAGATTCCCATCTCCCTGCGGACGACCCGTACTCAACCGGCTAGCTACGTGCGAAACCGTCTTGATTGCGGTATTTAGAACTAAACTTGACACGCTCGTATCCTAACAATCAGGAGTCGTCCATTCTAAATACCCTTAGAATGTTGTCTAAGTACCCAGATTAGGAAACCACCCAAATCTAGATCTAAAACCATAGATCTAGTAACCAGAATATCTGATATAATATCCATGTCCTATGTGGAGAAACCACTGTGTGACAACCAAAGTATAACCGATCGTAGTATAGGAATTTCACTTCCTACTCTGTGTATGTCATCCAAATAGCAGGACATCACACCCTACTACCTTCTCAACAGATCCATCCCTTATTCCGATGAAGTCAAACCTATGACTGTCACATCAGAAATAGATGATCTATCTCCGCTATATCTGCTTTAGTCCATAGACATAAGCTACTTGTCCACCAATGCTTCCGCTGCTCCCACTGACTACGACAACCCTCTGGCGGGGTCATATAGACGTGCATTTCGAAAGCCTGTTTAGAACGACGCTATATTCATCCTCCTACCGGGTCTCACAGTGTGGAACAACAGCAATGGAAAGTCTGGGTAATCAAGAACCTCCCTGTCACCGTCCTTGACGCTACCGTAGTACCTCTCGGGTGCCTGAGGTTACCCACCATATCTTCGGAGTGGCCAATGGAATGTCAAATCAGATTGAATGTTTAGGTTCTTATCAAATTTTCCGTAATCGTTTGCGGTTCTGGAAACACTTCCATTTCTACCATACTCCCACTACTGTTTTCTGAAAAAATCCATTTCTTTTAAAACTGCGGCGAGTCAAGAACAATATCACTATTGATCTTCCAGATGGTAGAAAGTCAACCCTCGTCATAGCCTGGGTCAACCCACAAACAGCCATTACAGAAACGTGCCTTGAGTTATCCGGAGTCTGGTTTTAAGCATAAGCCGGATAACTCCCCGTACCTTAACATCGTTAAGATATGAACTGTTCTATATCCAATACAGAAATAGAAGCACTGATTTAATTGAACCAGATTCAAATCATGCAGCTGTCTCCAGTGCATGTCAACTGAATGGAAGGAGGCCGATCAGCGTTACTCAACCTAGGAGTACTTCCAATTATGAGTAACCTGAAAGAGAAGCAAGTTCTCTTAAAACCATTACTATCAACTGAATACCATTCACAAGTATCTACATCTTCGATCACCTTGAAGAATCCCGATACTTGCAACATTTAGTTCTCTACTTTACTCTTATACCTATAACTTCTCAAAACTTAGACCTTGTGTTTTCACGAAACACATGTCTAAGAACTTGAGAAGTCACAAGTAATCAAAATATAGTGCGAGGACCAACCCCTCTGTCCTAATGGACACTGGACAATATACAATACTCTGTATAAGTCCCCTGAGTCCTGTGATTCATTCACTGTGCGTCGTAGGTTGAAAACTGTACTTATGGCTAAGAAGAATTACACCGCTGTTCAATGCTCCTTACCTAACCATCCATTGAAATAGGTAAATGTCATAGACATAATTTCAAAAAGTTATATCTCACTCTATGAAAATAGACGTACAGATATATCAATTTGAAATTGGTGCATAACAGCGGATATTCAAAACCAAATATTTGCCGTCCGGCAAACAACCCAGGTGACTTCCTCAAATATCACCGATTACAACGAATTCCGATACAATGAGGACAATCACCTAATTCTCAATAACTTACTTCCACTCACCATCTGTAAAACCATACAGATGTGAGATTCATACCTGGTAAATACATACCCTGGATCAAGTGTCTAATTGGGAAATCAGTTTTCTTTTAACAGTACACAGTGAAACTGAAACATTGAAATGTTTCGTAGGGGTATCCTAGTATTCCTAGTAATGCCTCTTCCATTATCCAGATTCACAACTGTAACCGTATATTTCTTTTCCATCTCTCCAAATCCCTTCATATGTCTTTAGTCATTATCTTCTGTACACCCTTTTAGGCCAAATGGTTTTCTTCCTTCCTTACCGTTCGACACCAGCCTATGGTTTGGAAGAAGACTATCCCATCAGCATAATGGGTGTACAGTCCTAGTCCTAGGAGCACTCGCAATGCGAGAGAAGGTGAAGATAAAAGACAACCGAATAAACCTTATTCATATTTCTCCTGAACCAGAATCCATCCCCGAACTGGAACAAGTTCCTTTCGAGTTCGTATATAACCATAAGATGGAGTATCCAGATAAACTGTGGATCTTCGTAGTTATACGGAGTGTCCTGGAGAAATACAAAGGTGAAGTGGGAGTGGTAATGAAGTACTTGGTTTGGTCGTGAATAGCAGTCGCAATTTACTTTGCCCACCTTCTAATCCCTTTATTTGTCTTAACTTAATACCTTCTGTACACCGTCGTTAGGCTAATTGGTTTTCTTCATTCCCTACCGGTCGGCACCTGCCTATGATTTGGAAGAAGACTATCCAATTTGCGTAATAGGTGTACTATCCCCTAATCTAAGGGGTACTCACAACCTGAGAGAAGGTAAAAGGAAAAGACAACTGAATAGTCCTATTCGTTTTCTCCAGAACCAGAAACCATCCTCAAATTAATTCCTTCGAGTTCGTATATAACCATACGATGGTTTTATCCAATGGAAGTGGACATTCGTAGTAATACGGGGTGTTCTGGAGAAAAGGGTAAAAGTAGGAGTGGCAATGAGGTATATGACTCTGACAATCCAAAAGCCAGTGTTTAAGAAGGTTCGGTTAATTTTGGTCACTGAGTCATGGTCTTAGGGTCGGGTCATGGTCGCTCCCAAAGAGAGAGAGAAAAGAAACACTCAGCGTGCACTCTAACCTAGATCAGAATGGTTACCAATTTATCTAATCTGGAAACCTCCCACTGTACCGTCAAATTCTCCTCCAAACCTGAAAGAAGAATTAGTCGGGATCACCCGAGGAGTAAACCAACTCATCAGTGGGAATCGGGATCCAACTATCATCGCATGATAACGTGACGGACTTCGCTCACGTTATCACACTCCAGAAGGTATGCGCATATCTGGCAAGTTTCAGTTTCTTTAGAAACTCTCGATGTGATTTTTGCCCCATGCTCTTACGACCTTGACGAAAGCCAACAAATCATAAGTCACATGTCAAGTTCTACCCGTCATTCTCCAGGTTAATTTGAACCCACCCGTACAAGCCATTGACTTTGGCCAACAAGGCTATACGACTGTCCCAAACCAATGCATCTATCTATGCTGCAGAAAGGAAACAAGCAGCTACCATACACTATGCCTTGACGAAGGCCAACAAACATAGCATGAATACTACGTGCTACCCGTCTGAAACGACGCAGGGCTACCAATGGTTTCTGGCGAAAAACCTTTAACGTAATGAACTTGATATCGTTGAAGGAACTGGATAGCTTTAAAAAATATAGTGACGAAAACCTTTGCTAAAGATGTCACTCCCGGTGAAGGGATCTCGGCTCTTTCCCCGTAGAATGAGGTGCAGGATATTCCAATTGAATACCACGATGCAAAGCAAAAGTAATCGGCTATAGTGAAGTTATCGCCCTGACGCAAACTTCTGCCCAAGGGGTCACTCCCGGTGAAGAGATCTCGGCCCTTGCCTCGTCGACTGAGGTGCTGGATATTCATAACCAAATACCACTGTGCAAAACAAAAGAGAACGTCCTTGCAATAACAGCTTTTTGAAAAGTGTTCCAACAACATCAGAATAGGTTTGTAGCTTGCATTGATCCGAATCAATGCAGTCCCATCAATTGATCACACCAATAAAGAACGGAAATAATGATGTACGTATATGCCATCGGCATTCGCCACTGGGTCCCGTCATTACCCGTTACGTTAGTTAACTAACGACAGAGCGGGGACTGGACTAGCGCGGATGAAAAACATATACAACATCTACTAGTATATATATTATATTTAATTTTCGCTCAAGGCGTGATAAAAATGCAAAATCACAGAAATTTAATAAGCATCACAGAATAATACAGATATCTGGGATCCCCGGGTTTCACAGAGCCGCTACTGAAACCCGACGTTCCCCTGGTCGTGTGGATAGCCTGTGCAATGAAATCCTAGACCCCTACGGGCGCGGCAAGTTATCCGCCAAAACCTGAAGCGAGGCAGCCCCCTTCAGCAATATGAAGGGACCACCCAGCACTTCACGGAATCCGGTAACTTGGGCACCCCTCCTGGGTCAACCTGTACCCCCTACGAGTGCGGCGAATAGCCTGCCAATTCTAGAGTAAAGCCCCCTCCGTCTCAACGACAAGAGATGCGGGCCCGTTGCCCTCTAGAACCCGGCTACCCATGCACCCCTCCGCGGGGTAATCCTAGTACAGAAAGTAAAATATACATACAACGGGTACATCGACCTCACCCCGATCGTGCCTCAAAAGAATAATATACAGACAGGCAGTGACGGCAGTCCACATGTCGGACGCTCGCCCCGCAATAACAAATGTACATAATACAACCAAATCTGTACTAACATTGCAACTAGGCTATCCCCACGACAATCCGCAACATCACAGCAATACACAGAACATCAACGTGAATGTCACGTTCGCAAATCCGTCTAACCGGGCTATAGCAGTTAGACAGGATTTACCGATCAAGTGGCATTCACGGTCGCAGATATAATGTAAATACTGTGAACTAATGTGTTTAAAATTTTCGATTGATCAAATTTTACCAAGTGGGCCCCAAGCATTACTGTAGCACTTAAAGAAATTCTGGGCCCAAAAATAACATTCCAGAAACCTCATTTTCCACTCAGGAGCTCTCTGCAAAATTTTGGTGCCATGAATAGTGAAAGTTGCGGCGGAACCGCGGCCCAAGCATGGGTTTGGCCGCAGTTCCGCGGTGGGGTAGTAAGTTCACGAGACCAAATTTTTACAGATTGCTTATAATGCCATGCATGTACTTCTGCAACACACTGAAAAAATTTTGGAGCCAAAAAAATTTCGACAGAGAACTGATACATGGAAAAACACGGTTTTGGAATATTTGTTCGATCGAAACTTTAAACATACTAGAGCAAGCTAGAAAAGAGTAATGGCCTGGCTCTGATACCATTGTAAGTGCACGGCGGCGCCCCGGCCGTCTTTCCGAGGCCAAAATGCGGAAGCGATAATTTACTTTAACTTTTGAACTGGCACCACCGCGCACTTTAAAACCCTGATCGGGCCATTAATCTAATCCTAGCTAACTAAAGAACGAGTAGAGAGATATACCGAGCGATCCGTGTCCTTCGGTCTTCTCGTCGTCGTCCCGATCTCCCCGCGGAATCTCCGGTCTTCACCTCCTCGCCGGAAGGGCACCACGTCGCCGGCTTCTTTTACGGGCTCCCACCTCTTGACCGAGGCAACTCGGGCACGAAGTTTGCGAGTCGACGTGCCCAAGGATTGCTGTAGAATAAGTGTAGTGCCATGTCTTATTGTGGTTTTAGGAAGTTTCCTTTTTGGTGGAGGAATCAAGTGAAAGCTTTTTGAGATGAACTATATCATTTTGCAAGCCAAAATGAGAGCATATCCCCACACAACAAATTGGGACAACCCCATGAGGAAGTGGCTGGCCTTGGCTCAAGGAGAGAATGAGAGGGGAGAGAGTATCAATGAGGTTAGTGAGTGAGTCAATCATCAAAGAGAGAGAAAAGGGTTATGATGAAAAGAAATGATCACCAACTAAAACCCACACTCCATCAACCATCATGACACCAAAGGTCAAGCCATGATGAAGTCAAGAAGTCAATGAAAGCTACACCCATCATGAAAACTATCATGAAGCAAAAAGTCCTCAATTTGCAAAGACTACCCTCCAAAATTCTTATTTGCACAAATGCAAATAAGCCCTCCTCCACCAATCTTCAGCCAATGAAAGATACAAAGAAATATGGCCGAAACGAAAAACAAACTGGCAACTCCAAAAAACTGATCCCGTAATAAATTACAGGAAAACCCCGCTACGGTATATACATACCCGCATTTGTATTCCGACCAAAAAATAAATGCAATGAGACAAAATCTACACTGTCCAATACTAGGATCCGGCTTAAACCAAAGCGCGCTAGTATCATCCGTCCGATCATGATCCGTGCAATACCATAAGTATCTGATCGAACCCTGCCATATCTCCATACAACCTCTACAGCGTTTCGCCCGAAACTTGAGCAACTGTCTGTGGGGGACTCTAAAGACTCGTCAACAATTTGGTTGTGGATTTAACCGCTAGCACGTCAGAGTTATTAGCCTATATGTAACGGGCTACCAGGTATTAACCAAAAGGGATGTCGATGAGAGAACTCATCCTGACACCCTACTGAGCCTGTCAGTGACAATATCCTTACAGTCCGGTCCGTTTGTCTATGAGCATCGCATGGCGGGCCTAGGGGGTTGGTAAAAGCCAGACCCCCAAAAGCGGTACAAGTCGTGTCGGAGTGTAGTCCAGAACACCCTGAGATACTACTGGAATACCTACCAGTAAATCTCCTACCTCGGCTGAGGGCTTTGTGTAACGGCTCTCCTAGACACAGCGCGACCTCACCCCCAATACCGGGAGAGGCGAACCCCTGAAGGTCCGCTCACTGCCTCCATGTGGCTCGGGACTGTACCCAACTAAAACCTGTTTGCACGTCTCCATTGAGCGTGGTAGGGTAGTAATCAAAGTACAGTGGGAACTCACACGAGACAAATGACGATCCTCAGGTCGATGAACTAACCTGCACACATGTCACCAGGGAACTGCTATCTGACGTTTGGTATAAGACCAACTAGCATGTTCCCGGCGAGTCCTGTCCGGTGTACTCATAACCCAATGATCACCTGTATACATCTTAGGTGAACCAATTGACACCAGTGGCTTGTGAGACCGGCCACCGCCTCTCGTCAGGGTCTCGACTGTATACACTAGTCTACTCTGGAGTATCGATGCCCTGTCTCGAAACTCCCACGACTAGGGACCTTTTAAGGATGTGCTTATAGACTACCAGCTCCCACGTATATGATCGCCCTCATACTGCTGGCAGTCAAGCAAGAATCCTAGGGGCTTTATCAACGTGTAATAGCGACCCGTAATGTCACCTAAAGCAGTACACGATGATAAAGATAAACCAGATAGCATACTTTAATCTTGAGTAAGACTGTCCTACCGGAATAGGTCCTCCCTCAATCATTGCAATCACGTGCCTGTGATCTAATAATTGACTCTGAAGGCACTATCTCCAACATCACCCACAGGCCGCAAGCGGTCTGCTAAACGTAACAGCCACCCGGGTATTGAGCGATCAGAAGATCAACGAGCAAGCCTGCTCACACTCCTGCGAATCCAACCAGTAACACTTACCGCACAGTCCGGTCTGTTCGTCTAATATGTCGCATATCTTGCCTAGGGGTGGTAAACGTCAGACCCCAGTAGCTTGATAAGTCATGCCGATGTAAGGTCCATAACAAGCATGAAACTACTGATAACACTTACCAGTAAATCAGTGCAACCCTGGCCAGGGATTTCCAGTTATGGCCAGTCGAGCATAGCGCAACATCAACCCCCAATACCGGGAGAGACAAATCCCCTCCTATCGCTCATTGCCTCCATGTGAATCGGGACTGTACCCAAAAACCACCTGTTTGCACAACTCAATAGAGTAGTGGTAGGGTGGAAATCAAAGCACAGTGGGAGACACACAAGACTCTATGACGATCTCGGGTCAACAAACTAAGCTGTACCAGTGTCACCAGAGAACTGCCATCTGACGTAAGGTATAATACCATCTGGGAGTTCTCGGCGAGTCCGTTCAGTGTACCCAGTCTCCACTGAGCGCCCGCATATTATCTCTGATGTCAAACACAAATGGATATGGGATCATCCATCGCCCATCACATAGGTCGAGAAGATATACGCTAGTCTACTCTGGAATATCGATGCCCCGTCTCGATATTCCCACGACTAGGAACATTGAAGGATGTACTCATTGACTACCCAGGTCCCACTAGTATTATCTACATCACAGTCCTGGAAGTCGAGTACACATCCTAAGGGCTTTATAAACATGTAACATAGAAATAATAAGTATACATGTTAAGATAATGAGCAACCAGATAGCGTACTATCATGTCGAGCAAGAAAGTCCTACCTATATATGTCCCAGCATCCACTACAATATACATCTCATGTACAGTAATGGCCTCTAGGGCATACATATAACTAACATGTTAAACCTACGCAAAGAAAATCTTTAGCTGTGAAAGTTTAAATGAATTAAAAATTTTAAATAATTAGAATTTAGCGGAATGCAAAATAATTCTGAATTGCGCCCGGGTCGGGTCGAAAAAATTTGAAATGGAAATATGAAATTTATTGGCAGGTTCCAAAAATTAGAATGAAGGATTTTATGATTAAAAAGCATACCCCCAAGAACGGACGCACGTACGTGCACATAGCCGCCCAAACACGTCCGTTTCACTGAACGGGACGAGAACACGATGCAAGGACGCTACCACAGGGTTAGGGGTGTCAAGCAGGCCATGTCAATTATTTTTAATTTATTTTTAACAGATCTTAATTGTATATGCAGAATATGACATGTCGGTGTAAACTGTAACTAGTAACAGCCAAAGCAAGATAAATGAAATAAATACCACACACCACACAGATAGTAACTGAAATTTAAAGAATTGGACTCGGTTGTTATATTATACCCAACTACAAAAAGAATTTCATCCTCGAAATTCCAAGAATACAAGGAAAGATGAAAATCAAATTATAAGAAAAGATAAGGAAATTTCTGCCGGATTTCATCTTCTCGTTCCCAAGTGGACTCTCCGTTTGAGTGATTACCCCAAGAAACAAGTACAAGAGGGATAATCTTGTTCTTAAAAACCTTTTCCCTTCGATCCACAATTTCAACCGGTCGCTCCTCAAAAGTCAAGTCTTCTCGTACCGTCAGCTCCGAATGATCCAACAAATGTGTTTCATCTCGAACATGCCTACGGAGTTGAGATACGTGAAACACATCGTGCACTTTCGCCAAGAACTGCGGTAACGCCAAATGGTACGCTACCTCACCAACACGCTCCAAGATCTCAAAGGGTCCAACGAATCGAGGACTGAGCTTTCCTTGACTTCCAAAACGAATCACTCCTCCAGTGGGTGATATCTTTAAGAATACCAACTCACCCACGGCGAACTCTAGAGGTCTTCTCGTCATATCTGCCCAACTCTTCTGTCGGTCTTCTGCTGCTTTCATATGGTTCCGGATAACGTTAACCTTCTCAACTCTCTGTACAACCAAATCTGGTCCCAACAATCTTCGTTCACCGACATCGTCCCAACAAACAGGTGAACGACACTTGCGACCATACAAAGCTTCAAACGGAGCAATCTGAATAGTTGCCTGGAAACTGTTGTTGTAAGAAAACTCCACCAAATGCAGATGATCCTCACAAGAACCCTTGAAGTCAAACATGCATGCTCTAAACATATCTTCAAGAGTTTGGATCGTTCTCTCCGACTGACCATCAGTTTGAGGATGATAAGCTGTGCTAAACTTCAATCGAGTCCCCAAACTTTCCTGTAAACTCCTCCAGAAGTGTGATAAGAACCGAGTGTCACGATCAGACACGATCCTTACCGGTACTCCATGCAATCTTACAATCTCCTGCATGTACCGCTCCGCCAAAGTTTCTGTTGATTGACCAACCCGAAAAGGAATAAAATGAGCTGCCTTGGTCAAACGATCAACAATCACCCATTCTGCATTGTTGCCTTTTGGACTCCACGGTAGAGCTGTCACGAAATCCATGGTTATATGTTCTCACTTCCACTGAGGAATCGGAAGTGGTTGCAATAAACCAGCAACCCTTTGATGTTCAGCCTTAACTTGCTGACACACCAAACACTTTGCCACAAAGCGAGTGATCTCCCATTTCATGCCTTCCCACCAGAAATGCTGTCGTAAGTCTCGGTACATCTTCGTGCCTCCTGGATATACGGAATAAGCTAAACTGTGTGCCTCCTTCATAAGCTCTTCATGAATATCTCCCTTTGGCACACACAAACGGCTACCATACCTCAACGAACCATCTTCATGGATCAATAAATCTGTTCGTAGTCCGGCTTCAACCTGTTCTCGAAACTTTTGCAATCTAGGATCCTGTGATTGCGCTGCTTTAATATTCTCGATCAACGACGAATGTACTTGCAGCTGCATCAACTGTCCCGAAGAACGCGGTAGTACAACCTCCAAATCAAATCTTCGAAAGTCTTCAACGAGTTCTTTCTGCGTAGTCAACATCTGAATTGCCGGTAATCGACTGAGCGCATCCGGCACAACATTAACCTTCCCCGGATGGTACTTAAGATCAAGATCGTAGTCAGCCATCAGCTCTAGCCATCTACGCTGCCTCATATTAAGCTCCTTCTGTGTGAACACATACTTCAAGCTCTTATGATCTGTGAAAACTTCGACCCTTTCGCCCAAAAGGTAATGTCTCCAAATCTTCAAAGCGAAAATCACAGCCGCAAGCTCCAAGTCATGAGTTGGGTAATTCTTCTCATGGGTCTTCAACTGTCTTGATGTGTACGATACAACCTTCCCATGCTGCATCAAAACGCATCCCAATCCTTTCCCAGATGCGTCGCTGTGAATCACCAATCCTCCGGAATTGTCTGGCACGGTCAGAATAGGGGCGGTTATCAATTTCTGCTTCAACGTCTCAAAAGCTGACGCACATCTATCCGTCCACACAAAAGGTGCGTGTAAGCTTGGTCAACGGCTCCGCCAGACGAGCAAAGTTCTCCACAAATCTTCTGTAATACCCGGCGAGTCCAAGAAAACTTCTTATCTCTGCATCATTCTTTGGAATCGGCCAATCTCGAACTGCTGCAATCTTTTCTGGATCGACGGTGATTCCATCGCCAGACACGACATGCCCTAAAAACTTTACTTCTTCCAGCCAAAACTCGCACTTGCTCATCTTCGCATATAACTTCTCTTGTCTCAACGTCTGCAGTGCTATCTTCAAATGTTCTGCATGCTCTTCAAAACTCTTCAAATAGACCAGAATATCGTCAATGAACACCACAATAAACTGGTCCAAGAATGGTAAAAATATTCGGTTCATCAAGTCCATGAATATCGCCGGTGCATTCGTTACTCCGAAAGGCATCACTAAGTACTCGTAATGTCCATACCGGGTTCGGAACGCCGTCTTGCAAGTATCTTCTTCTTTCACTCGGACCTGATGATATCCGGTTCGCAAATCCAGCTTCGAGAAAACCCTCGCGCCACTAAGCTGCTCAAATAGTTCGCCAATGCGAGGGATCGGGTACTTGTTCTTAATAGTCACCCGGTTTAATTCTCGATAGTCGATGCACATCCTTATCGTGCCATCTTTCTTCTTAACTAGAAGAACTGGAGCTCCCCAAGGCGAGTTACCGCTTCGAATCCAACCCTTCTCAAGCAATTCAGCAACCTGTTTCTTGACTTCTTTCAACTCCACTGGTACCATTGGATAATACGCTTTAGATACTTGCGCTGCACCAGGAATAAGATCAATTGCGAACTCCACGTCCCGCTTCGGTGGTAATCCCGATATATCTTCAAACACATCCATAAAATCGCGAACAACAGCTGGCTCTTCACTTTTATCAACCTCCATTGCTGCAAGAATATTAGTTGTCGGCCTAGCCCTAAACTCGACTGGTCCAACAGAACTGTTTCCCCAGTGAAGGTAAACTCGGGATGTCCGGGAATCTGGAAAATTACTTTCTTTGCCCTACAATCAATGTGAGCGTGGAAAGTGCCAAGAAAGTCCATTCCGTAGACGACCTCGTAGCTGCCCGTATCAATCACCAAGAAATCTGCAAAAAGCTCCCGTCCGCAAACAACAACTGTACAATCTTTACATTCCCTACTAGATATGATTTTCCCATTCCCAGTGTGTATGTCCCAGAAACTAGACAGGGTCGTGCAAGTAATCGAGTGTGTAGCGATAAACTTGGACGACATAAAACAATGGGATGCACCAGAATCAAATAATGCAAATGCGGGGAAACCATGAACGAGTAGAATACCTGAAACAACTTCTCCTGACGCCTTAGCTTCCCCAGCCGTCAAGGTAAAAGCTCGAGCCTGATTAGGTCCTTGAGTCAGCTGCTTCTGTCCCTGAAATGGTTTCTGCGGAGGCTTCGGAATATCATCCCATGTGCGTAACTTCGACGGACAAGAACTAACAGTATGATCCGCCGATCTACAAACCAGACAATGTCCCTGCATCCTGCGACATTCCTTTTGCAAATGTCCGGGTAAGTGACAGTAGCTACAAACCACGCGCTTCCTCTGATCAACGACAGCAGGCTTCTTCATCGGTGTTACACCACGACGGTCTACTGGAATACCTCTGTGTCCATGAGCTCGGTTAGGTACAAATGTCGGCTTCCTTACCGCAACTGCTGTCTGCTGTGAACTCC
This sequence comes from Agapanthus africanus, assembly GCA_030015575.1. Taxonomy (NCBI): domain Eukaryota; kingdom Viridiplantae; phylum Streptophyta; class Magnoliopsida; order Asparagales; family Amaryllidaceae; genus Agapanthus; species Agapanthus africanus. Next base: position 459,983,437 of record CM057337.1, on the reverse strand, counting down.
CAGTCTTTCCCGATAGGCTCTGCTGTTCTCGGGCTGCTGTAAGAACCTGTGAGAAGGTGGTCAAACCCAGGGAGACAATCTGCCTCTGGATGTCCACATCAAAGCTGCGCATGAACCTCCTTGCCCTGTCTGCATCGTTGGCAACTAAAGGTCCAGCGAATCTACTGAGCCGTGTCCATTCTGCTGCATGTACATCTATGGGTGCTCCATTCTGCTTCAGACCGATGAACTTCTCTTCCATTTCCTCCCGTGCAGTCCGCGGGAAGAACTTCTCCAGGAAACTCTTTGAAAAATCCGCCCACTTGATCGGCTTGGGCAAACGGGTCTCCTCCACAAGCCACCATTCACGGGCGTAGTCCACTAACTGAATGCGCACCACATCCACCCTTTTATCTTCTGGGATCTGCGCCGCAATAAGTAAGTTCTCCATGTCAACTAGCCATTGTTCCGCTGGCAATGGCTCCTCCAAACCAGTAAAGACAGACGGACCCAAACGCCTGAAATCTGCTACGGTCCCCACTCGATCAACTGGTTTAGCTCCAAAATTGTTCACGGACTGTTGAACGGTCCGCAAACCTTCCTGAAACGATTCAGCTTGCTGCTGGATCAGCTCGGTCTGCCTCTTTTGATTTTCCAGCATTCCCCATATCACTCCAAGCATGGCGGCTTCGTCAACACGCCTTTGGTACGTCTTCAGATTCTTGTCTGCCATATTCCTGAAATCAAAACACCCATGATTAGCATGATAACAGGTTCAAATTATAGATCAAGGATAGAACTCCAAGTTACTTAAATAGAGTACCGCATTGTAACTATGTCGCGGTATCATAGCTACAATTACATAACTCAACCCAAGTCGCCTAAGTTCTAGAGATAACAAGGAATCAGGTTTTCGAGTCGATATTCGAAGGAAGTTTGCACATCGTAAAAGATATAATCAGGAAGAACTTGATTCAAGAACGGTAAACGACAAGGTGGCAAGATATGTTTCCTAAACACGGGTATTCTGATTCGGGTATTGGGTACAATACCCAACTACAAAAAGAATCAACCCGACTAACCTATAGCTCTGATACCAAAAGAACCATGTCACGCCCCGATTCCCAGAGTACGCTAAATTGGGCACGTGACATACCTAACCATGCTACCTGTGGGTAGGAAGTATCCATCCACAGTCATATTACGGTTCTAGAGATATCAAGAACAAAATGTAACAATCTAATACATGTCCATAAGCCAAGATAACATGAGTCAAGAATAATAAAAGTGCGGAAGCAAAAGATCCAATACAAGTAACTGGAATGTACGTCCCATAATGCGGGTTCACATCAGGAATAAACTGCAGAAAAATAAAAGAACTAGCTACTACTGAAACCTCACTGCTCAGCCTGCTGACTGAAGTACTCCTGCCCGGACTGCAGCAAAGGTACGGAATCTGGGCCATGCAAAACCCAGACGTCAGCGCGTCATGTCATCAAATAATAAAATATAAACAGGGTAACAGGCAATGCAAATATACACATGAATGAAAAGAAGGTGTGACAGTAATATAAATCAGGGCAGTGAAGGGTAGTGTGCTGTGAGTAAACTAAACTGTTCTATTGGGTTTTCTACTCTAAAGTCTTTGAAATCAATTTGATGAATCATCGATGTAACTCAATAGTATCCCGTGCGTGCCCGGGACCACGGTCAAGATTCTCGGGCTGAATCCGAGACGTGCGGCTAGGCAGTAAAAGGTAGCATGTACAGATGAGTGATGTCAGCATCATCACCCCGGGGCTGGCCTAGCCCGTAAGACTGATCAGAACAGGTATCTAACTGTCGAGTTGCAAGTCAGGTTTCATCATTGATTTCCCCATACCCCCAAGTTATATGTGTTCAAGTCAGGTATTTAAGCAATCAAGAACTAATGCCAACACAGGAGCAGATAGGTGCAGGTTTGTCTGGATAGACAACAGGTACGGTCCGTAAGGACTACAGGTCAGGTTTGTTGGCATTAAACACAAGATCAGGTAACAGGTCAAGCCATGGTACATCAGGTCAGGTCAAGTAGTGTACGGTACCATGTCGGGTCAAGTAATATGTGTGTAGCAATTCATGTCAAGGTGTAAAAGATATCATGTGAGTGCTCATAATCAACTAACATAATCATGGTTATAAATAAACAAGCATGGGTATCAACAACATAATAAATTGGCACATGTAATTGGTTAAGAAATATGTGCAGATTAAACTACTTAGCTGTACGGTTATCAGTTTGTGTTTAAGAGATGGTTTCAGCATTATATGAATACAGTATGACAGATATGAATGTTAAAATCAGGTTAATAAGCATTAAGTAATCTAGGGATGCAATGACATGTATAATATGTTCAATGGATGCAATTATAACTAAAACCGGTTAAAGATGCGCACGGATGTCCGATAGAGTAAAACTAGAGAGAAAAGTGCATCATAGACTATGTACAATAGTTATTATGTGATTAAAATGTAACTGTGGTTACTAGGTATAGTCAACTAAATGCAACAGTTAGGCTTCAAGTTCTAGATCTGAAATATGTAAACGGAACATCATATTGTTAACTTGGAACTGAAGACTTTAGATTCTATCTATAGATTTAATAGGAAAATAGATAAATTAATATAGGAATAGTATGAATAGTATGTAGCAAGTTTTCACTTGTCTCGACGGGTCGCGAAACGGAAAACGGAACGTTACGCGTCGGCGGGGAAAAATCGCGACGCACGCACTGTTCACGGAATGAACCCAAACGACAAACAGTGGAGTCACACGGGTCGGAGGTACTTACTGGGTCGTCGGGAACCGTCGCCGGCACGGTCAGATTCCGGCAAGACGGAAAAAAGTAAATATTGTAATCGACAAGAGATGCATGGAAACGAAGCATGAAGAAGGTAAGAGAATGGAGGGGATTAATGAAGGAGACTTACTCACTGGATTGCAGGAGATGACAGCGTCGTCGGCGCGTCGTCGACGAAGCTCCGGCGATCTACAGAGGATCCAAAAATATTTAACAGAGAAGAAGGGAAAAAAACTAAGATGAAAAGAAGAGAAGGAGGAGGAAAAGAAAGAAGAAGAAGAGGAAGGAGAAGAAGTGGAAGGTTGCTTACGGGGTTTGGGAGACGGCTGTGCTTGATAAGGTGGGTAGTCGTCGGCAAGGATCGTCGGCGAAATCCCGGCAAGGCGACAAATTCCAAGTTGCAGGGAAAGGCTCGGCTAGGGTTTCTGGTAGGGTTGCCGGGATAGATGCTCGGGGAAAGAGCAGAGGGGACAGAACAGAGGGAGAGGGAGACGATGACGACGAGAAGAGGGAGTCGGCGGCGATGAAGTGATGGGTTCTGGGTTCGCTGGAGGGTGAGTGCACAGGGAACGAGACTTAGAAAGGAAGAAGGAGAAGGAGAAGATGAGAATGAGGAGAAGCGGAGGTGCTTGGTTAAGGTTTGAGTTTGTGCAGCTAGGGTTAGGGTTACATGAGGCGATGGGTTTTTCTTTAAAAGGAGAAGAAGCGCCGCGGGGGTTTTAAACGAGAGAGAAAGGGAAGCATGAAGGGAGGTGACGGGATCTCCTCGCGGTGACGGGACTCGAGAAGGGAATAGTGATCGCAAGAGGAGAGAGAGTGGGTACGAGAGGAGAGAGAAAGAGAAGGGGGAGAGAGAGATACGCGGTAGAGAGAGAGAGAGAGATAGAGAAGAAGAGAGTGATAGAGAAGGAGAAAGAAGAGAGAGAGAGAAACAGAAGGTGGGGTCGCAGGAAAGGAGGCTCGCGATTGGCTCGTGGTGAATCACAAGAAAATGAGAAGGAGAAGAAAATAGATTTTCTGATTGGTGGAAAAGAGAAGCCAAGAATTGTGGGGCCCGGGGTGAAAAGGATTGCGATTAGTTGAGGGAGTTAGGAGAACTGTTTGCAAATTTTTAGAGATTCCAAAAATAATTGTAAAGGAGTGAAACCAAGTTGGGAAAAGATTTTCCTGTATAAAAATATTTCCCCCCCTGTTAAACTTACGCAAAGAAAATCTTTAGCTGCGAAATTTTAAATGAATTAAAAATTTTAAATAATTAGAATTTGGCGGAATGCAAAATAATTCTGAATTGCGCCTGGGTCGTGTCCAAAACTTTGAATTGGAAATATGAAATTTATTGGCAGGTTCCAAAAATTAGAATGAAGGATTTTATAATTAAAAAGCATACCCCCAAGAATGGACGCACGTACGTGCGCGTAACTGCCCAAACACGTCCGTTTCACTGAACGGGACGAGAACACGATGCAAGGATGCTACCACAGGGTTAGGGGTGTCAAGCAGGCCATTTCAATTATTTTTAATTTATTTTTAACAGACCTAAATTGTTATATGCAGAATATGACATGTCGGTGTAAACTGTAACTTGTAACAGCCAAAGCATGATAAATGAAATAAATACCACACACCACACATACGGTAACTGAAATTTGTAGAATTGGACTTGGTTGTTACAGTTTTCTGGGTGCCTGCACATCTCTCTGTGTTCACAAAATGATTTTCAGAGTCTTCTAGAGATAGCAGATTTCAAATAACCCTCACAGATTCCACAAATTTCCGATATCGGCTTTTCTAAATCCGTATTCCGGGTTTCTAGTCTCTGTTTTACGCCTGGATTCTAGCACTAGGTGGTTTGTATGGCCTCTACTGAGCTTAATTGCTCACCACAACTCTCAATTTCCAATAACCCTAACTAGAATTTTCATACCCTCACTAAACATCACTATATCGGTTTAAAGTTAACATAGATGCGAAAGCAATGGGAAAACTAAGATAGTGGTTCAGAAAATACCTCACTTGGCAACTCAAGAAAATTCTTAAGTTGCCCCAAGTGTCCAAAACCTTTCCTTTCTTGGTCCAATGTGCTTCCCTTGAGCTTGTGCACAACTTTAGTGAAATGGGGATAGGGTTTTGAGGTGATTTCTATGGTGTTTTGGGGAGATGAAGAGGGGAGGGAGAAGGAGCAGCAGCAGCAGCAGGGAATGAAGAGGAGAGGAGAGGAAATGGTGAGGGAATGGCCAAGTCTAAAGTCAAAGGTAAACCCTTACCTTTCTCTCTCTCTCCCATACCTATTTTTTTATTCTTTCCCTTTTTCTTTTCTTTTCTTTTCTTTTCCCCTCTCTAATAAATCATCAACCATGATAAAAACATGTAGGAAACCCATAAGAATATGTAACAAGTAAAAAAAAAAGATATGGTGCATGTTTTGCATAAATATACTAAAAATCCGATTAGCGATTTTTAATCGCGATTAGCACTAAATTAGCATATAATTAATCATAAAAACTTAAAATTTGCATAATTCGCATAAAACACCCTCATTCTAGTAATTTCTAAAATTTTCCAAAATTTTCCCCATTTTATCGGTATTTAATTATACCGAAATATTAAAATATTCATAAAAATTAATATTAAATTATAAAAATTCCCAAAAATATTATTTAATTATTTTGAAATGTTACGATCTTCCCCCCTTAAGGAAATTCGGTCCCCGAATTTAAATTTTAAACCCCCAAATTCTAAAACATTTCAATAAAAAGTCCAAGTCGTCGGGGCTCCGAAATCATCAATACATAAAACACATCATAGCGCAATGCATGCGTATGAACAGTAAGAAGATAACTCAATATAAAATCTCCGTCAAGCATCCCGCAATCATCGGAGTCATAGTAATGACACAAATGTCAAATCCAAATAAAACCAATATGATATAAATCAGAACTATACATGTAGAAATCAAATCTATACATGTAAATTGCTGAAGTAAATGCATGCCAAATCTTTTTAAGTCGCTGTGCGATGCGCATAACACTGCACAGTGGCGGACGTCTATTATAATAAAATTGTTGGATATAGTGCCCTCAAAATCAATTATTGGATCGCAGGCACGCGATTGCAATGATTGAGGGAGGACATATACCGGTAGGACGGTCTTACTCAAGATGATAGTATGCTTTCTGGTTTATCTTTATCATCGTGTACAGCTTTAGGTGACCTTACAGATCACTATTACACATTGATAGAGCCCTTAGGATTCTTGCTTGACTACCAGCAGTATGATGGCGATCATATACGAGGGAGCTGGGGTCTATAAGCACATCCTTAAAGTGGTCCGTAGTCGTGGGAGTTTCGAGACTGGGCATCGATACTCCATTAGTAGACTAGTGTATACAGTCGAGACCACGACGAGGGGTGGTGGCCGGTCTCACAAGCCATTGGTGCCAGCTGGTTCACCTAAGATGTATACAGGTGCTCATTGGGTTATGAGTACACCGGACAGGACTCGCCGGGAAATGCTAGTTGGTATTATACCTGACGTCAGATAGCAGTTCCCTGGTGACATATGTACAGGTTAGTTCATCGACCTGAGATCGTCATTTGTCTCGTGTGAGTTCCCACTATGCTTTGATTACTACCCTACCACGGCTCAGAGGAGTCGTGCAAACAGGTTTTAGTTGGGTACAATCCTGAGACACATGGAGGCAGTGATCGGATCGGCAGGGGTTTCGTCTCTCCTAGTACTGGGGGTGAGATCGCGCTGTGTCTAGGAGAGCCATTACACGAAGTCCTTGGCCAAGGCTGGAGATTTACTGGTTGGTATTCCAGTAGTATCTCAAGATGTTCTGGGCTACACTCCGACACGACTTGTACCGCTTTTGGGGGTCCGAATTTTACCAACCCCCTAGGCCCGCCATGCGATGCTCATAGACGAACGGACCGGACTGTACGGATATTGTCACTGACAGGCTCAGTAGGGTGTCAGGATGAGTTCGCTCATCGACCTCCCTTTTGGTGAATACCTGGTAGCCCGTTATGTACAGCTAGTACCACTGACATGCTAGTGGTTAAATCCATAGCCAAAGTATTGACGAGTCTTTAGAGTCCCCCACAGACAGTTTCTTAAGTTTCGGGCGAAACGTTGTAGAGGCCGTATGATATATGGCAGGGTCTGATCATATACGTGCAGTAGTGCACGGATCATGATTGGGTGGATCATACTGGTGGGCTTTGGTTTAAGCCGGATCCTAGTATTTGATTTGTTGGATTAATTTAGTCTCATCGCATTCGCATTCAGTCGGAATGCGGATGCAGGTATGTATATACAGGTGAGGGGTATCCTTGTGATCCGTCACGAGTTTAGTTTAGATATTGCCGTATCTTTTTATTGTTGTAAACATTTAGGTTAATGTTTACAAATGGAAATTGTGAGCTTAAATCATCATTTTGTGCATTTAATGTGACATAGACTTCATTAGTGACTCATGGTCTCTTTTCTTGTGCTAATGTCACATTATGTGATTGATTTATGGTTTGAAATGAGAGGAAGAGGGAGAAGGGCAGCCATTGTATTGAGTTGGGTCTTGTATTTTTCATGCACGCTCTCATTTTTGATAGCATAACAAAAAGAAAGAAAATGGCTCCCCTTCTTCTTCTTCCTCTAGCTCACAATCTCCATTGATGGCTTCACCTTCAACCTCCATCCATACTATGGATGCAAGAGACAAAGTTGTCACACACATTCTCTACATCGCCTTGGACACGTCGGCTAGCGAACTTCGTGCCCGAGTTGCTTCGGATGAAGCGGGTGCCCGTAAAAAGACTCAAAGATGTGGTGCCCTTTCCAACGAGGAGATCGAGATCGGAGATGCCGCGAGGAGCTTGGGATGGTGGCCAAAGACCGAAGGACATGGATCGATCGGTATAGCTTTTCGAACCCTTCTCTAGTTGCTAGTTGTAGGTTAATGGTTCGATCCGGGTTTTAAGCATACGATAGCGCCGGTTTCTAATTTGAAAAAGTTTTTTGTTCCTGCATTTTAGCCTCGGACAGACGGCCGGGGCGCTACCGTAAACTTACATGGTATCAGAGCCACGCCATTGACTTTACTAGCTTGCTCTAACGTATTTAAAACTTCGATCGAACGAAATTTTCAAAAACTGCATTTCCAATTCTGAGTTTCTGTCGAATTTTTTTTGTCGTCGAAAAATTATTTTGAGTATTGCAGAAAATCAGGCAGGCTTTTCTAAGACCACGGCTGAAATTTGGTGAAGTGATCACACTGTAGCGCCGTGGAACCACGGCATTACCCTTGTTTTTGCCGCGGTTCCGCCGCACTCCTGTAGCATCAATGCACCAAATTTTCTGCAGTGGTCTCTGAGTTGGAATTGGGGTTTCTGGTAATTTTTGTTTTGGCCCAGATTATTTTGAGTACTGGGAATTGTACTTGGGGCCCACTTCGGGAAATTTTGTCGATCGAAAAATTTAAATATGTTAGTTTACAGTATTTATATTATATCTGCGACCATGAATGTCATTTGATCCGTAAATCTTGTCTAATTGCTATAGCCCTTTTAGACGGATTTGCGAACGTGACATTCACGTTGATGTTCTGTGTTGTGCTATGATATTGCGGATTTGTTATGGTGGATAGCCTGGATGCAATGGTAGTACAGTTTGGTTGTATTTGTACATTTCATATTGCGGGGCGAGCGTCCGACATGTGGACTGCAGTCACTTCCTGTTTGTATATTATTCTTTTTGGGCACGACCGGGCTGAGGTCGATGTACCCGTTGTATATAATTTTTACTTTCTGTGCTAGGATTACCCTGCGGTGGGGTGCACGGGTAGCCGGATTCTAGAGGGCAACGGGCCCGCATCTCATGGCTTTGAGACGGAGGGGGCTTCACTCTAGAATTGGCGGGCTATTCGCCGCACTCGTAGGGGGTACAGGTTGACCCAAGGAGGGGTGCTCAAGTTACCGGATTCCATAAAGTGCTGGGTGGTCCATTCACTTTGTTGAAGGGGGCTGCCTCGCTTCAGGTTTTGGCGGGTAACTTGCCGCGCCCGTAGGGGTCTAGGATTTCATTACACAGGCTATCCACACGACCAGGGGAACGTCGGGTTTCAGTAGCGGCTCTATGAAACCCGGGGATCCCAGATTATCTGTACTGTTCTGTGATACTTATTACTTTTCTGTGATGTTGCATTTTATCACGCCTGGAGCGATTATTACATATTGCTATATATATACTAGTAGATATTGTATATGTTTTACACCCGCGCTAGTCCAGTCCCCGCTCTGTCGTTAGTTAAGTAACCTAACGGGTGATGACGGGACCCAGTGGCAAATGCGGATGGCATATACGTACATCGTATTTTCGTTCTTTTATGGTGTGATTAATTGATGGGACTGCATTGATTCGGATCAATGCAAGCTAAACAAACCTGTTTTATGTTGTTGGAACATTTTTCAAAAAAAGACTGTTATTGCAAGGACGTTCTCTTTTGTTTTGCACAGTGGTATTCGGTTATGAATATCCAGCACCTCAGTCGACGAAGCAAGGGCCGAGATCCTTTCACCGGGAGTGACCCCTTGGACAGAAGTTTGCATCAGGGTAATAACTTCACTATAGTTGATTACTTTTTGCTTTGCATCGTGGTATTCAGTTGGAATATTCTGCACCTCATTCTACGGGGAAAGAGCCGAGATCCCTTCACCGGGAGTGATCTCTTTAGCAAAGGTTTTCGCCACTATATTTTCATAAAAAGCTATCCGGTTCCTTCAACGATATCAAGTTCATTACGTTAAAGGTTTTTCGCCAAAAACCATTCATAGCCCTCCGTCATTTCAAACGGGTAGCACGTAGTATTCATGCTATGTTTGTTGGCCTTCATCAAGGCATAGTGTATGGTAGCTGCTTGTTACCTTTCTGCTGCATAGATAGATGCGTTGGTTTGGGACAGTCGTATAGCCTTGTTGGCCTTCGTCAAGGGCTTGTACGGGTGGGTTCAAATTAACCTGGACAATGACGGATAGAACTTGACATGTGACATATGATTTGTTGGCCTTCGTCATGGTCATAAGAGCATGGGGTAAAAATCACATCGGGAGTTTCTAAAGAAACTGAAACTTGCCAGATATGCTCATACCTTCTGGAGTGTAATAACGTGAGTGGATTCCATCATGTTATCATGCGATGATAGTTGGATCCCGATTCCCACTGATGTGTTGGTTTACTCATCGGGTGATCCCGACTAATTCTTCTTTCAAGTTTGGAGGAGAATTTGACGATACAGTGGGAGGTTTCCTGATCAGATAAATTGATAACCATTCTGATTTAGGTTAGAGTGCACGCAGAGTGTTTCTTTTCTCTCTCTCTTTGGCAGCGACCATGACTAACCCTTGAGTATGACTCAGTGACCAAGTTAACCGAACCTTCTTAAAACACTGGCTTTTGGATTGTCTGAGTTGCAAACCTCATTGCCACTCCTACTTTTACCCTTTTCTCCGGAACACTCCGTATTACTAAGAACATCCACTTCCATTGGATAAAACCATCGTATGGTTATATACGAACTCGAAGGAACTTGTTCCAGATTCGAGGATGGTTTCCGGTTTTGGAGAAAACGAATAGGACTATTCAGTTGTCTTTTCCTTTTACCTTCTCTTAGGTTGCGAGTGCTCCTTGGATTAGGACGGTACACCTATTACGCTAATTGGATAGTCTTCTTCCAAACCATAGGCTGGTGCCGAATGGTAGGGAAGGAAGAAAACCATTTAGCCTAACGATGGTCTACAGAAGGTAATAAGTTAAGACAAATAAAGGGATTAGTAAGAGGGCAGAGTAAATTGCGACTGCTATTCACGACCAAACCAAGTATTTCTTCGCCAATCCTACATCACCTTTGTATTTCTCCAGAACACTCCGTATCATTACGAAGATCCACAGTTATTTGGATACTCCATCGTATGGTTTTATACGAACTCGAAGGAACTTGTTCCAGTTCGGGGATGGATTCTGGTTCAGGAGAAATAGGAATAAGGTTTATTCTGTTTTCTTTTATCTTTACCTTCTCTCGCGTTGCGAGTGCTCCTAGGATTAGGGGAGTACACCCATTATGCTTATTGGATAGTCTTCTTCCAAACCATAGGCTAGTGCCGAACGGTAGGGAAGGAAGAAAACCATTTGGCCTAAAAGGGTGTACAGAAGGTAATGACTAAAGACATATAAAGGGATTTGGAGAGATGGCAAAGAAATATACGGTTACAGTTGTGAATCTGATAATGGAAGAGGCATTACTAGGAATACCCGGATACCCCTCCGAAACATTTACATGTTTCAGTTTCACTGTGTATTGTTATAAGAAAACAGATTTCCCAATTAGTCCTTGCTCCAGGGTATGTATTTACCAGGTTTGATTCTCATATCTGTATGGTTTACAGATGATGAGTGGGAGTAAGTTATTGGGAATTGGGTGATCATCCTCATTATATCGGGATTTGTTGTAATTGGTGATATTTGAGGAAATCGCCTGGGTTGTTTGCCCGACGGTAAATATTTGGTTTTGAATATCCGTTGTTATGCACCAATTTCAAATTGATATATCTGTACGTTTATTTTTATAAAGTTAGATATAACTTTTTGAAATTTCGTCTTTGACATTTACCTATATAAGTGGATGGTTAGGTAAGGAGCATTAAACCGCGGTGTAATTCTTCTTATCCATAAGTACAGTTTTCAACCTACGACACACAGGGAATGAGTTATTAGACTCAGGGGACATATACAGAGTATTTATTTTGTCCAGTGTCCATAAAGATAGAGGGGTTGGTGCTCGTACTATATTCTATTTACTTGTGACTTCTCTAGTTCTTAGACATGTGTTTCGTAGAAATACAAGATCCAAGTTTTGAGAAGTTACAGGTATATGAATAAAGTAGAGAACCAGGTATTGCAAGTATCAGGATTCTTCAAGGTGATCGAAGATATAGATACTTGTGTATGGTATTCAGTTAATACTAATGATTAAGAGAACTTGCTTCTCTTTCAGGTTACTAATAATTGGAAACATCCTAAGTTGAGTAATGCAGATCGGCCTCTCTCCATTTAGTTGACATGCACTGGAGACAGCTGCATGATTTGAATCTAGTTCAAATTAAATCAGTGCCTCTGTTTCTATATTGGATATAGAATAGTTCATATCTTAACAATCTTAAGGTACGGGGGTCCGGCTTATTCTTAAAACCAGACTCTGGATAACTCAAGGCATGTTTCTGTAATGGCTGTTTGTGGGTTGACCCGGGCTATGACGAGGGTTGATTTTCTACCATCTGGAAGATCAATAGTGATATTGTTCTTGACTCGCCACCGTTTTAATGAAAATGGATTTTTTCAGAAAACAGTAGTGGGAGTATGGTAGAACTGGAAGTGATTCCAGAACCGCAAACGATTACTGAAAATTTAATAGGACCTAAAGATTCAATCTGGATTGACATTCCATTGGCCACTCCGCAGATATGGTGGGTAACCTCAGGCACTCGAGAGGTACTTCGGTATGCTCAAAGACGATGACAGGGAGGTTCTTGTTTACCCAGACTTAACATTACTGTTGATCCAGACTGTGAGACCCGGCAGGAGGATGAGTATAGCGTCATTCTAAACTGTCTTTAGACATGTACGTGTATATGACTCTGCCAGAGGGTTGTCGTAGTCAGTGGGAGCAGCGGAAGCATAGTGGACAAGTAGCATATTTCTATTTATGGACTAAAGCAGATATAGCAGAGATAAATCATCTATTTCTGATGTGACAGTCATATGTTTGACTTCATCAGAATAGGGGATAGATCTGTTAAGAAGGTAGTAGGGTGTGATGTCATGGTATTTGGATGACATACACAGAGTAGGAAGTGAAATTCCTATACTACGATCGGTTATATTTTGGTTGTCACACAGTGGTTTCTCCACATAGGATATGGATATTATATCAGATATTCTGGTTACTAGATCTATGGTTTTAGATCTAGATTTGGGTAGTTTCCCAATCTGGGTACTGAGACAGCATTCTAAAGGTGTTTTAGAATGGACGACTCCTGGCACGGTAGTGTACCTACAGGTGATGGCACTATATCCCAATCTGTGTACTTAAAGGTGTTTTAGAATGGATGACAAAGTGACTGTCAGAGTTATAGTTTTCCCTCTGACGAGGGGCAGTATTTTGGACAGGTGGTCCAAGCGGATACTGAGGGAGGTGTGGCGCAGGATACTAATTAAGTTCAGTTGACGATACAGTCTAAGAAGTTTGGATTTGGAGTTCATTTATGAACTAGGTCCCATCAGATATCTAGACATATTCTAAGACAGGTATTGCTCATTTCGGGAGATGGTTTTCTCCGCGAACTTGAGATAAAGAGAGACATAGAAAGAAACATTAGGGCGGATCCACTCACTGAGGCTATTCCTCGAACGCAATAGTTTCGTAAATGGGCTTTGTGAGACTGATCAGTAGAGAAGTTGGGTGTTCGGTATAACACGGGCTGTGAGTATGCGAGATCGGAATAATTAGCATTGAGTGCAAGTGGGAGATTGTTGGATATAGAGCCCTCAAAGTCAATTATTGGATCGCAGGCACGCGATTGCAATGATTGAGGGAGGACCTATACCGGTAGGACAGTCTTACTCAAGATGATAGTATGCTATCTGATTTATCTTTATCATCGTGTACAGCTTTAGGTGACCTTACAGATCACTATTACACATTGATGGAGCCCTTAGGATTCTTGCTTGACTACCAGCAGTATGATGGCGATCATATACGTAGGAGCTGGGGTCTATAAGCACATCCTTAAACTGGTCCCTAGTCATGGGAGTTTCGAGACTGAGCATCGATACTCCATTAGTAGACTAGTGTATACAGTCGAGACCCCGACAAGGGGCGGTGGCCGGTCTCACAAGCCATTGTTGTCAGTTGGTTCACCTAAGATGTATACAGGTGCTCATTGGGTTATGAGTACACCGGACAAGACTCGACGGGAACATGCTAGTTGGTATTATACCTGACGTCAGATAGCAGTTCCCTGGTGACATGTGTACAGGTTAGTTCATCGACTTGAGATCGTCATTTGTCTCGTGTGAGTTCCCACTGTGCTTTGATTACTATCCTACCATGGCTCAAAGGAGTCGTGCAAACAGATCTTAGTTTGGTACAGTCCCGAGCCACTTGGAGGGAGTGAGCGGATCGGTAGGGGCTTCGTCTCTCCCCGTATTGGGGGTGAGATCGCACAATGTCTAGGAGAGCCATTACACGAAGTCCTTGGCCAAGGCAGGAGATTTACTGGTAGGTATTCCAGTAGCATGTGTTAGTTGTATGTATGCCCTAGAGGCCAGTATTGTACAGATGATGTATATTATATTGGATGCTTGGACATATATATAGAGATGACTTTCTTGCTCGATATGATAGTATGCTATCTGGTTACTCTTTATCTTAACATGTATACTAGTCTCTTTATATTGTCTTATAGTTATATGTTGGTAAAGCCCTTAGGATGTGTACTTGACTACCTGGACTGTGATGCAGATCATACTAGTGGGGACATGGTAGTCCATAGGTACATCCTTCAAGGTCCCTAGTCGTGGGTGTATCGAGACGGGGCATCGATATACCAGTGTAGACTAGCGTAAACGCTTCTCGACCCATGAGATGGGCGATGGATGATCCCACATCCATTGGTGTTTGACATCAGAGATGGTATACGGGTGCTCAGTGGTGACTGGGTACACTGGACGGACTCTCCGAGAACTCCCAGATGGTATTATACCTCACGTCAGATGGCAGTTCTCAGGTGACACTTGTGCAGGTTAGTCTGTAGACCCGAGATCGTCATAGAGTCTTGTGTGATTCCCACTGTGCTTTGATTTCCACCTTACCACGTCCATAAAGGCGTGCAAAATGGTGGTTTTTGGGTACAGCCCCGAGTCACATTGTAGCGCCTTGAAAAGTCGTTTTGGTGTTTTCCTGAAAATCGGTGAAAATTCGGTATTTTTCCGTAAACCGTCTTTTTTGTTATTTTGCAGTTTAGGACTAATTATACCTAATTTGGATAGGTAATTGCTAGTTTTTAGTAGCTAATGAGTTACTTATTACTTTTTGGTCATTTAAAAAAATTTCCCTATTTTTCAATTTTTTTATATTATTTTAAGCCGGTAAGAAAATACATTAAATTAGCGATAAATACAAATTTCTTTGGGCTAATTTTAATCTTCAAAATCATGTTAATTAAAATCTAGTTGTAATATAATTTTTTAGTATTTTATTTCAAGTTTTAACTAATTTTTATTATGGAAAACGAAATTTATTGAATTTAAGCTAAAACTTGCAATTTTGGACTTGTAGGGGGTCTTTTTGCATAAATTTTTTTTTGTAAAACACCATTCACTCTTCCCTCACCCCTAGGCCGGCCCACTTTCAGCAGCACAAGGAAATTTCCTTGCCTCCTTTGACTTTTTATTATGTGTGGAAATGAGGTATTTTGAAAAGGGTTGTGATTTTTTAATGTGGGTATGGGTCTTTGGTTGATTGGTATGGGTTGACCATGACTTTTCCATCACCACCCACACCAATCTCCATCCATTCTCTGCTGGAAATCTGCATCTCTCCCTCTTCATTTTTTTTTCTTTCCATTTCCTTCAAAATTCCATCATATTGCTCCAAAATTCCAATTTAAAACTCACAAATTAACCCCCATCCTTCATCCCATTCTCCTTAGCCTTTCTTGTTGGAAATAGTGCCCTCATAGTCAATTATTGGATCGCAGGTACGTGATTGCAATGATTGCGGAGGACCTATACCGGTAGGACAGTCTTACTCGAGATGATAGTATGCTATCTGGTTTGCCTTTATCAGTCGTGTACATGTTCAGGTGACTGATTACATGTTACACTTTGATAGAGCCCTTAGGATCTTACTTTACTACCAACAGTATGATGGCGATCATATACGTGAGAGTTGGGTGTTTTATATGCATATCCTTAATTGTGGTCCCTAGTCGTGGGAGTTTCGAGACAGGGCATCGATACTCCGGAGTAGACTAGTGTATACAGTCAAGACCCCGACGAGGGGCGGTGGCCGGTCTCACAAGCCACTGGTGTCAGTTGGATCACCTAAGATGTATACAGGTGCTCATTGGGTTATGAGTACACCGGACAGGACTCGCCGGTAATCTGCTAGTTGGTATTATACATATCGTCAGATAGCAGTTCCCTGGTGACATGTATACAGGTTAGTTCATCCACCTGAGGTCGTCATTTGTCTCGTGTGAGTTCCCACTCTGCTTTGATTTCTACCCTACCACGGCTCAAAGGAGCGTGCAAACAGGTAGCTTTTGGGTACAGTCCCGAGCCATATGGAGGCACGTGAGCGGATTGGCAGGGGATTCGTCTCTCCCGGTATTGGGGGCGAGATCGTGCTGTGTCTAGGAGAGCCATTACACAAAGCCCACGGCCGTGGCAGGAGATTTACTGGTAGGTACTCCAGTAGTATCTTAGGGTGTTATTGGGCTACACTCCGACACGACTTATACTGCTATTGGGTGTCTGACGTTACTAGCCCCCTAGGCAGATATGCGATACTCATAGACGAACGGTCCGGACTGTATATACATTGTCACTGTTAGGCTTGGTAGGGTTTCCGGGTGAGTTCGCTCATCGGCCTCCCTTAAGGTCAGTCCATGGGCAGCCGTTATGCATAGCTAGTGCCGCTGACGGTTTGTGGTTAAACCCACTGCCAGGGTACTGACGAGTTATTAGAGTTCCCCACAGACAGTTTCCCAAGTTCGGGCGAAACGTTGTAGAGGCCGTATGGTTTTATGGCAGGGTTCGGAAAATGCACGTGCGTTTACGCACGTGTCAGTTTTCGGGCAGATGATACTGGTCGGCTTTGGTTTAAGCCGGATCCGAGTATTATATTGAGTAGATATAATATCTTTGTCTCAGTTGCATTTGTATTCGGTCGTAATACAAATGCGGGTATATTTATACAGTTACGGGGTTGTCCTAAAATTCGTTTCAGGATCACTTTTGGAAGTTGCAAGTTTCCAGTTTTCTATCAGCCGTCTTTTAACATTCGGTTAAAGATGGATTTATCTTTTCTTTAGATGAGTGTGGAAGGTTCTAGAAGTTTCTAGAAGGTGGTGACAAGGCTAATGACTCACTTGTTCCTTATTGGTTGCTTTTGGTGTGTTCACACTTAGTGTTCACACTTGAGATATTTTCTTGTGTTCACACTTGATATTTTTTCTCTTAAGGTCACCACTTCCCTCCTACACTCACCCCCCTCTCTTGCTATATATGGCCGGCCCCCTTCCCCCTCTCACTCACTCTCACTTGATATTTCATTTGGTAGAAAAAGATTATGATAGTTTTCGGTGTATGGAATTTCACAGCTCATTTCATTCCATTCCATCACCCGATTCCCACGGCAACTTCATTAACCGTTCGTCCATAGCTTTGGACGGAACGAGACAAAGTCTTCTACTCATTCTCTACATCATTCTTGGTCGTCTCTTTTAGCAAACTTGACGACCGAGTTGTCTCGAGTCAGAGGCGGGAGCCCGTTTAAAGAATCGTTGACGTGGTGCTACCTGGACGAGCAGATCGGAGATCGACTAGATCGGAGCAGCCGCAACGGAGCGTGGGATGATGGTTAAAGAACGAAGGACTCAGATCGTTCGGTAAAACCTTTCTACTCTCTTTACAATTTGTTAGTTTAGCAATAATGGAAGATCCGGGTTATAGTATACGATAGCGCCAGTTAAAAGTTTTTTTTTCCGCATTTGGCGTGTGTAGACGGCCGAGGCGCTACCGTAGACTTACAGTGGTATCAGAGCCTCACCATTTTGTTATACTAACTTGTGCTAACGCGTTTAAAACATCGATCGAACCGGATATCAAAAACCGCATTTTTCAAGTTCACAGTTTCTGTAGATTTTAAATGATGTCCTAAAATTATTCTACATATCTCAGAAAACTGTGCAGGGTTTTATAAGAACACCGTACAAATTTGGGCTCATGAATCGACAAGACTGCCGAGGAATCGCGGCCAAACCCATGGTTTGGCCGCTCATCCGCGGCCATTCTGTGTGATCATGCCCCCAAACTTGCACAGTGTATTCTTCTCTGGAAATTGGGGGTTTTGGTATATATCTTTTGGGCCCAGATTTTGTTACTGTTCAACAGATGTTCGTGGGGCCCACTTCGTGATATTTAGTCGATCGAAATTTAAACATGTTAGTTTACAGTGCTTACATTATATCTCCAACCGGGAATGTCATTTGATCGGTAAATCGCGTCTGATTGCTATAGTTCTTTTAGACGGGTTTGCGAACGTGACATTCGCGTTGATTTTCTGTGTTGTGCTGTGATGTTGCGGTTTTGTCGTGGTGGATAGCAGTGTGCAATGGTAGTGCAGTTTGGATTTATTTGTACATTTGATATTGTGGGGCGAGCGTCCAACATGTGGACTGCCGTCACTGCCTGTTGTATAATATTCTTTTGGGGCACGACCAGGTTGCGGTCGATTTACCTGTTGTACTATTATTTATTACTGTACTAGGTTTTGCCCCACGACGGAGTGCACGGATAGCCGGGTTCTGGGGGGCAACGGGTCCGCATCTCATAGCTTTGAGAGGCAGAGGGGCCTCACTCTAGAATTGGAAGACTATTCGCCGCACTCGTAGGGGGTACAGGTTGACCCAAGGAGGGGTGCCCAAGATTACCGGATTTCGTGAAGTGCTGGGTGGTCCATTCACTTTACTGTAGGGGGCTGCCTCGCTTCAGGTTTTGGCGGGTAACTTGCCGCACCCGTAGGGGTCTAGGTTTCATTGCACAGGCTATCCACACGACCAGGGGAACGTCGGGTTTCAGCAGCGGCTCTGTGAAACTCGGGGATCCCAGATTATCTGTATTGTTCTGTGATGCTTATTACTTTTCTGTAATGTTGCATATTATCACGCCTGGAGCGATTATTGTATATTGGTATATATACTATTAGATGTTGTATATGTTTTACACCCGCGCTAGTCCAGTCCCCGCTCTGTCGTTAGTTAAGTAACCTAACGGGTGATGACGGGACCCAGTGACGAATGCGGATGGTATATATGTACATTTTATTTTCGTTCTTTTCTGGTGTGATTGATTGATGGGACTGCGTTGATTCTGATCAATGCAAAGTAAAACAAACCTATTTGGCAGTTGTTGGAACAATTTAAAAAGTGTTATTATAAAGATGTTTCTTTTTGTTTTGCATAGCGGTATTCAGTGGAATATCCTGCACCTCATTCGACGGGGAAAGGGCCGATATCCCTTCACCGGAACTGACCCCTTGGGCAGATGTTTGCGTCAGGGTAATAACTTCACTATAGTCGATTACAAGTTGCTTTGCATCGCGGTATTCAGTGGAATATCCTGCACCTCATTCTACGAGGAAAGAGCCGAGATCCCTTCACCGGGAATGACCTCTTTAGCAAAAGGTTTTCGCCACTATATTTTAAAAAGCTATCAGGTTCCTTCAGCGATATCAAGTTCACTACATTAAAGGTTTTTCGCCAAAAACCAGCCGTAGCCCTCCGTCACTTCTTTTGGGTATTCAGTAGTATTCAAGCTATGCATTTTAGCCAAAGTTAAGGCATAGTGTTTGGTAGCTGCTGGGTATTCAATTGTTGCATAGATAGATGAGTTGGTTTGGGACAGTCGTTATGCCGATTGGCCAAAGTTAGGGGCATGTGCGGGTGGGTTCAAATTGACAAGATAGTGACGGGTAGAACTTGGCATGTGACTTATGACATTTTGACCAAAGCCAAGGTTATAAGAGCATGGGGCAAAAATCTTATCGGGAGTTTCTAAAGAAACCGAAACTTGCCAAGTATGCACATACCTTCTGGAGTATGAGTAACGTGGATGTATTCCATCACGTTATCATACGATGAGAGTTGGATCCCGATTCCCGCTGATGAGTTGGTTTACTCTTCGGGTGATCCCGATTGATTCTTCTTTAAGGTTTGGAGGAGAATTTGACAGGACAGTGGGAGGTTTCCGGATTAGATAAAGTGATAACCATTCTGATCTAGGTTAGAGTGCACGCAGAGTGTTTCTTTCCTCTCTCTCTTTGGCAGCGACCTTTGACCGACCCTAGACTATGACTTAGTGACCAAGTTGACCGAACCTTCTTAAAATACTGGCTTTTGGATTGTCCGAGTTGCATAAGTCATTGCCACTCCTTCTTCTACCCTTTGAATTTCTCAGAACACCCGTATTACTACAGAAATCCACTTCCATTGGATAGATCCATCATATGGTTATATACGAACTCGAAGGGACTTCTTCGAGGATGGATCAAGGTTCAGGAGAAATAGAATTGGTTTATTCAGTTGTCTTTTATTATCACCTTCTCTCAGGATGCGAGGGCTCCTTGGTTTAGGAGAGTACACCTATTACGCTTATTGGATAGTCTTATTCCAAACCATAGGATGGTGCCGAAAGGTAGGGAATGAAGAAAACCAATTAGCCTAAGTAGGGTGTATAGAAGGTAATATGTAAAGACAAAATAAAGGGATTAGAAAGAGGGCAAAGTAAATTGCGACTGTTATCATTCACGACCAAACCGCGTACTTCATCGCCACTCCTATTTCACTTTTAAAAGAATAAGGTATTATTCAGTTGTCTTTTATCATCACCTTCTCTCAAGATGCGAGTACTCCTTGGTTTAGGAGGGTACACCTATTATGCTTACTGGATAGTCTTCTTCCAAACCATAGGCTGATGCCGAACGGTAGGGAAGGAAGAAAACCATTTAGCCTGACGAAGGTGTACAGAAGGTAACGACTAAAGACAAATAAAGGGATTTGGAGAGATGGCAATAAAATATACGGTTAAAGTCATGGATTGGATTATGGAAGAGGCATTACTAGGAATACCAGGATACCCCTACGAAACATTTTCATGTTTCAGTGCATTGTTAAAAGAAAACTGTTTTCCCGATTAGATACTTACTCCAAGGGTATGTATTTACCAGGTTTTATTCTCATATCTGTATGGTTTTACGGATGATGAGTGGGAGTAAGTTATTGGGAATTAGGTAATTATCCTCATTATATCGGACTTCGTTGTAATTGGTGATATTTGAGGAAATCGCCAGGTTACAGTTTTCAACCTACGAAGCACAGGTTTTGAGTTATTCAACTAAGCGGACTTATACAGAGTATTGTATGTTGTCCAGTGTCCATCAGGACCAAAGGGTAGGTCATCGTACTTTGTTCTGTTTACTTATGACTTCTCTAGTTTTTAGACAAGTGTTTCGTAGAAATACAAGGTCTAAGTTTTGAGAAGTTGTGGGTATAAGAATAAAATAGAGAACCAGGTGTCACAAGTATCGGGATTCTTCAAAGAGATCGAAGATGTAGATTCTTGTGTTTGGTATTCAGATGATAGTAATGATTTTGAGAAACTAGTTTCTCTTTCAGGTTACTCATAATTGGAAGGATTCCTAAGTTGAGTAATGCTGATTAGTCTCTTTCCATTAAGTTGATATGCACTGGAGACTGCTACATGATTGAATATCGTTCCAATTAAATAAGTGCCAAAGTTTCTATATTGGATATAGAATAGTTCGTACCTTAAAAGATGTTAAGGTACGGGGAGTTGCCCAGCTTATGCTTAAAACCAGACACTGGATAACTCAGGGCACGTTTCTGTAATGCCTGTTTGTGGGTTGACCCTGGCTATGACGAGGGTTGATATTCTACCATTTGGAAGATCAATAGTGATATTGTTCTTGACTCGCCACAGTTTTAGTAAAATGGATTTTTTCAAAAAACAGTAGTGGGAGTATGGTAGAACTGGAAGTGATTCCAGAACCGCGAACGATTACGGAAAATTTAATAGGACCTATATATTCAATCAGGTTTGACATTCCATTAGCCACTCCGCAGATATGGTGGGTAACCTCAGACACCCGAGAGGTACTTCGGTAGCCTCAAGGACGGTGACAGGGAGGTTCTTATCTACCCAGACTTGACACTACTGTTGTTCCAGACTATGAGACCAGGCAGGAGGTTAAGTATAGCGTCGTTCTAAACTAGCTTTAGAAGTGCACGTGTATATTATTCTGCCAGAGGGTTGTCGTAGTCAGTGGGAGCAGCGGAAGCATAGTGGGCAAGTAGCTTATGTCTATTTATAGACTAGAGCAGTTATAGCGGAGATAGATCATCTAATTTTAATGTAACAGTCATGGGTTTGACTTCATCAGAATAGGGGATGTATCTGTTAAGAAGGTAGTAGGGTGTGATGTCATGGTATCTGGATGACATACACAGAGTAGGAAGTAAAATTCCTATACTACGATCGGTTGTACTGTGGTCGTCACACAGTTGTTTCTCTAGACAGGATATGGATATAATATTTGACATTCTGGTTTCTGGATCTATGGTTTTAGATCTAGATTTGGGTAGTTTCCCAATGTGGGTATTTTGACAGATATTCTAATGGTTTTTAGAATAGTTGACTCCTAGCATGGTGGTGTACCTGCAGGTGATGGAGTCACCCTCTCTAAAGGTGTCGTATAGACTAAAGGGGAGAGGGCTGTGCATGATTGGCAGATCACTTGCTTAGGCAATTGAGTCAATCGTGAGGTGTCAAGTACCACACCAGATGTTGTTTTTGCACTAGATGCGATAAGTTTGTATTAATCCAATCCTGGAGAGACATAAGGAAGCAGTTATAGAACATAAGTGGATGTTCTACGGATTTGATGACGGCAGCCTCCTTCGGGAGACGATTATCATTCCAGGCTTCAAAGGTGACGTGGATGACAGAGTGATTGTCAGAGTTTTAGTTTTCCCTCTGACGAGGGACAGTATTATGGACAAGTGGTCCAAGAGGATACTGTGGGTGGCATGGTGCCGGATACTGATTAGGTTCAGTGATCGATACAGTCTAAGAGGTTTGGATTTGGAGTTCATTTATGAACTAGGTCCCATCAGATATCCAGACTTATTCTCAGACAGGTATTACTCGATTCGGGAGATAGTTTTCTCCGCGAACTTGAGAATTAGATAGATATAGAAAGAAACATCTAGGCGGATCCACTCACTGAGGCTATTTCTCGAACACAATAGATTTACAAACGGGCTTTGTGAAACTGATTAGTAGAGGAGTTGGATGTTCGGTTTCACACGGGCTGTGAGTAGTCGACATTGCAATAATTAGCCTTGAGTGCAAGTGGGAGATTGTTGGAGATAGTGCCCTCACAGTCAATTATTGGATCGCAGGTACGTGATTGCAATGATTGCGGAGGACCTATACCGGTAGGACAGTCTTACTCGAGATGATAGTATGCTATCTGGTTTGCCTTTATCAGTCGTGTACATGTTCAGGTGACTGATTACATGTTACACTTTGATAGAGCCCTTAGGATCTTGCTTTACTACCAACAGTATGATGGCGATCATATACGTGAGAGTTGGGTGGTTTATATGCATATCCTTAATTGTGGTCCCTGGTCGTGGGAGTTTCGAGACAGGGCATCGATACTCCGGAGTAGACTAGTGTATACAGTCAAGACCCCGACGAGGGGCGGTGGCCGGTCTCACAAGCCACTGGTGTCAGTTGGATCACCTAAGATGTATACAGGTGCTCATTGGGTAAAGAGTACACCGGACAGGACTCGCCGGGAATCTTCTAGTTGGTATTATACATATCGTCAGATAGCAGTTCCTTGGTGACATGTGTACAGGTTAGTTCATCGACCTGAGGTCGTCATTTGTCTCGTGTGAGTTCCCACTGTGCTTTGATTTCTACCCTACCACGGCTCAAAGGAGTCGTGCAAACAGGTAGCTTTTGGGTACAGTCCCGAGCCATATGGAGGCTCGTGAGCGGATCGGCAGGGGATTCGTCTCTCCCGGTATTGGGGGTGAGATCGTGCTGTGTCTAGGAGAGCCATTACACAAAGCCCACGGCCGTGGCAGGAGATTTACTGGTAGGTACTCCAGTAGTATCTCAGGGTGTTATTGGGCTACACTCCGACACGACTTATACTGCTATTGGGTGTCTGACGTTACTAGCCCCCTAGGCAGATATGCGATACTCATAGACGAACGGACCGGACTGTATATACATTGTCACTGTTAGGCTCAGTAGGGTTTCCGGGTGAGTTCGCTCATCGGCCTCCCTCGAGGTCAGTCCATGGGCAGCCGTTATGCATAGCTAGTGCCGCTGACGGTTTGTGGTTAAACCCACTGCCAGGGTACTGACGAGTCATTAGAGTTCCCCACAGACAGTTTCCCAAGTTCGGGCGAAACGTTATAGAGGCCGTATGGTTTTATGGCAGGGTTCGGAAAATGCACGTGCGTTTACGCACGTGTCAGTTTTCGGGCAGATGATACTGGTCGGCTTTGGTTTAAGCCGGATCCGAGTATTATATTTAGTAGATATAATATCTTTGTCTCAGTTGCATTTGTATTCGGTCGTAATACAAATGCGGGTATATTTATACAGTTACGGGGTTGTCCTGAAATTCGTTTCAGGATCACTTTTGGAAGTTGCCAGTTTCCAGTTTTCTATCAGCCGTCTTTTAACATTCGGTTAAAGACGGATTTATCTTTTCTTGAGATGAGTGTGGAAGGTTCTAGAAGTTTCTAGAAGGTGGTGACAAGGCTAATGACTCACTTGTTCCTTATTGGTTGCTTTTGGTGTGTTCACACTTAGTGTTCACACTTGAGATATTTTCTTGTGTTCACACTTGATATTTTTTCTCTTAAGGTCACCACTTCCCTCCTGCACTCACCCCCCTCTCTTGCTATATATGGCCGGCCCCCTTCCCCCTCTCACTCACTCTCACTTGATATTTCATTTGGTAGAAAAAGATTATGATAGTTTTCGGTGTATGGAATTTCACAGCTCATTTCATTCCATCACCCGATTCCCATGGCAACTTCATTAACCGTTCGTCCATAGCTTTGGACGGAATGAGACAAAGTCTACTACTCATTCTCTACATCATTCTTGGTCGTCTCTTTTAGCAAACTTGACGACCGAGTTGCCTCGAGTCAGAGGCGGGAGCCCGTTTAAAGAATCGTTGACGTGGTGCCACCTGGACGAGCAGATCGGAGATCGACGAGATCGGAGCAGCCGCAACGGAGCGTGGGATGAAGGTTAAAGAACGAAGGACTCGGATCGATCGGTAAAACCTTTCTACTCTCTTTACAATTTGTTAGTTTAGCAATAATGGAAATGTAAGTGCACGGTGGCGCCCCGGCCGTCAATCCGACGCCGGAAAGCGGAAGCGGTGAATAACTTAAATTTTGCGGACTTAGCAAATCGGCACCACCGCGCACTAAACATCCGGATCGTAACCATTAACAAGTCTAAGCTAACTAGAATACGGGTTAGAGATGTACCGACTGATCCGAGTCCTCCGGTCTTCATCTCCACTCCGATCTCCTCGCGGGATCTCCGTCTGTCTCCTCCTCGTCGGAAAGGGCACCACATCGCCTGTAGCTTTTACGGGCTCCCACCTCAATACCGAGGCAACTCGGGCGCGAAGCTGGCGAATCGACGCGTCCAAGATTTGCTGTAGGAAATGTAGTGTAGATCTATGTGTCTTATTTGGGGTCTTGGAGTTGCCTTTAGATGGAGGGAAGAATGAAACTTTGGAGGCAAATGATGCTATCAATTTTTGCAAGCCAAATGAGATGAACAAAATGAAGCACAAAAGGAACCTCTCATTTTTCTCTCCTCCTAATGTGTGGCCGGCCAATTCTTGTGGAAATGGTGGAGGGATTGGGAACAAAAAACAAGAGGGAGGTAAGTGTAGGAGAAATAAAAGAGGTGACCACAACATCAACCATACCTTTCACTATAAACCCATTCCTATTCTATCAAATCTCATAAAGCAAAAACATGGTTGAAAAAGCAAAGATTCTTATCATATCAAACCCTTTTGCAAGAAAACCCCTCCACAAATGTAATTTGCAAAACTGCAAATTACCCCCTCCATCGGAAAAGTCCGGCCGGGAAAGAACAAAGGAAAACCGGCCGGAACGGAATGCAAACTGGCAACTCCAGAAAACTGGTCCCGTAATAAATTACAGGAAAACCCCGATACTGTGCATACACACCCGCATCTGTATTCCGTCCGGATACAAATGCAAAAAGACAAAATCTACACTGTACTATACTAGGACCGGCTTAAGCCAAAGCCGGCTAGTAAAAACCGTCCGATCACGATCCGTGCAATACCGCACGTATCTGATCGAACCCTGCCATATCTCCATACGGCCTCTACAGCGTTTCGCCCGAAACTTGAGTAACTGAAAGTGTGGTGGACTCTAAAGACTCGTCAATACTATGGTTGTGGATTTAACCACTAGCACGTCAGAGGTATAAGCCAATACGTGACGGGCCACCAGCTATTGACTAAAAGGGACGTCGATGAGCGAACTCATCCTGACACCCTACTGAGCCTGTCAGTGACAATATCCGTGCAGTCCGGTCCGTTCGTCTATGAGCATCGCATGGCGGGCCTAGGGGGTTGGTAAAAGTCAGACCCCCAAAAGCGGTACAAGTCGTGTCGGAGTGTAGCCCAGAACACCCTGAGATACTACTGGAATACCTACCAGTAAATCTCCTTGCCTTGGCCAAGGACTTTGTGTAATGGCTCTCCTAGACACAGCACGACCTCACCCCCAATACCGGGAGAGACGAACCCCTGAAGATACGCTCACTGCCTCCATGTGGCTCGGGACTGTACCCAACTAAAACCTGTTTGCACGACTCCTTTGAGCCGTGGTAGGGTAGTAATCAAAGTACAGTGGGAACTCACACGAGACAAATGACGATCCCCAGGTCGATGAACTAACCTGCACACATGTCACCAGGGAACTGCCATCTGACGTCTGGTATATGACCAACTAGCATGTTCCCGGCGAGTCCTGTCCGATGTACTCATAACCCAATGAGCACCTGTATACATCTTAGGTGATCCAACTGACACCAGTGGCTTGTGAGACCGGCCACCGCCCCTCGTCGGGGTCTCGACTGTATACACTAGTCTACTAATGGAGTATCGATGCCCGGTCTCGAAACTCCCACGACTAGGGACCTTTTAAGGATATGCTTGTAGACCCCCAGCTCCCACTTATATGATCGCCCTCATACTGCTGGTGGTTAAGCAAGAATCCTAGGGGCTCTATCAACGTGTAATAGCGACGTGTCAGGTCACCTAAAGCAGTACACGATGATAAAGGTAAACCAGATAGCATACTATCATCTCGAGTAAGACTGTCCTACCGGGATAGGTCCTCCCTCAATCATTACAATCACGTACCTGTGACCTAATAATTGACTATGAGGGCACTATCTCCAACAATCTCCCACTTGCACTCAAGGCTAATTATTGCGATGTCGCATACTCACAGCCCGTGTGATACCGAACATCCAACTCCTCTACTAGTCAGTCTCACAAAGCTCGTTTGCGGAACTATTGCGTTCGAGGAATAGCCTTAGTGAGTGGATCCGCTTAGTTGTTTCTTTCTATGTCTCTCTATATCTCAAGTTCGCGGAGAAACCCATCTCCCGAAATGAGCAATACCTGTCTTAGAATGTGTCTGGATGTCTGATGGGACATAGCTCATAAATGAACTCCAAATCCAAACTTCTTAGACTGTATCGTCAACTGAACTCAATCAGTATCCTGCGCGCCATGCTTCCCTCAGTATTGCCTTGGATCACCTGTCCAAAATACTGCCCCTCATCAGAAGGAAAACTATAACTCTGACGACCTGCTTGTCGTCCATGTCACCTTGGAAGCCTGGAATGATAAATGTCTCCTAAATGAGGCTGTCGTTATCATATCCCTAGAACATCCACTTATGTTCTAAAACTGCTTCCGACTGTTTCTCCAGGATTGGATTAATGTCAACTTATTGCATCTAGTGCAAGAACAACATCTGGTGTGGTACTTGACATCTCACGATTGACTCAATTGCCTTAGCAAGTGATCTGCCAATCATGCACGTCCCTCTCCCCTTTAGTCTGTAAGACACCTTTGGAGAGGGTGACTCCATTACCTGCAGGTACACTACCGTGCCAGGAGTCGTCCATCCTAAATACTCTTAGAATGCTGTCAAGTACCCTGATTGGGAAACCACCCAAATCTAGATCTAAAACCATAGATCCAGTAACCAGTATGTCAGATATAAAATCCATTTCCTTTGTGGAGAAACCACTGTGTGACGACCAAAGTATAACCGATCGTAGTATAGGAATATCACTTCCTACTACCTTCTCAACAGATCCATCCCCTATTCTGATGACGTCAAACCTATGACTGTCACATCAGAAATAGATGATCTATCTCCGCTACATCTGCTTTGGTCTATAAATAGACATAAGCCTGATGTCCACCAATGCTTCCGCTGCTCCCACTGACTACGACAACCCTCTGGCAGAGTCATATACACGTACACTTCTAAAGCTAGTTTAGAACGACGCTATACTCATCCTCCTGCCGGGTCTCGCAGCCTGGAACAACAACAATGGTAAGTGTGGGTAAACAAGAACTTCCCTGTCACCGTCCTTGAGGCTACCGGAGTACCTCTCGGGTGCCTGAAGTTACCCACCTTATCTGCGGAGTGGCCAATGGAATGTCAAATCAGATTGAATCTTTAGGTTCCTTATCAAATCTTGAGTAATCGTTTGCGGTTCTGGAATCACTTCCAGTTCTACCATACTCCCACTACTGTTTTTGAAAAAATCCATTTTTAATAAAACTGTGGCGAGTCTAGAACAATATCACTATTGATCTTTCTTATGGTAGAAAATCAACCCTCGTCATAGCCTGGGTCAACCCACAAACAGCCATTACAGAAACGTGCCTTGGGTTATCCAGAGTCTGGTTTTAATCATAAGCCGGACAACTCCCCGTACCTTAACAATGTTAAGATATGAACTGTACTATATCCAATATAGAACCAGAGGCACTGATTTAATTGAACCAGATTCAAATCATGCAGCTATCTCCAGTGCATGTCAACTAAATGGAAGGAGGCCGATCAGCGTTACTCAACTTAGGAACGCTTCCAATTATGAGTAACCTGAAAGAGAAGCAATTTCTCTTTATCATTACTATCAACTGAATACCATACACAAGTATCTACATCTTCGATCACTTTGAAGAATCCCGATACTTGCAACACCTGGTTCTCTACTCTATTCAAATACCTATAACTCCTTAAAACTTAGACCCTGTGTTTCTATGAAACACATGTCTAAGAACTAGAGAAGTTAAAAGTAAACAGAATATAGTATGAGGACCAACCCCTCTGTCCTGATGGAGCCTGGACAACATACAATACTCTGTATAAGTC
Organism: Agapanthus africanus; assembly: GCA_030015575.1. Classification (NCBI taxonomy): domain Eukaryota; kingdom Viridiplantae; phylum Streptophyta; class Magnoliopsida; order Asparagales; family Amaryllidaceae; genus Agapanthus; species Agapanthus africanus. Next base: position 459,954,206 of record CM057337.1, on the reverse strand, counting down.
CCTTGAGTCTGATAACTCATTCACTGTGTGTCGTAGGTTGAAAACTGTACTTATGGTTAAGAAGAATTACACCGCTGTTTAATGCTCCTTACCTAACCATCCACTGATATAGGTAAATGTCATCGACATAATATCAAAAGGTATATCTCACTCTATGAAAATAGACGTACAGATATATCAATTTGAAATTGGTGCACAACAGCGGATATTCAAAACCAAACATTTGCCGACCGGCAAGCAGCCCAGGTGATCTCCTCAAATATCACCGATTACAACGAATCCCGATATAATGAGGATGATCACCCAATTCCCAATAACTTACTCCCACTCATCATCTGTAAAACCATACAGATGTGACAATCATACCTGGTAAATACATACCCTGGAGCAAGTGTCTAATCGGGAAATCAGTTTTCATTTAACAGTACACAGTGAAACTGAAACATTGAAATGTTTCGATGGGGTATCCTGGTATTCCTAGTAATGCCTCTTCCATTATCCAGATTCATAACTATAACCGTATAATTCTTTACCACCTCTCCAAATCCCTTTATATGTCTTTAGTCATTACCTTCTGCACTCCCCTTAGGCCAAATGGTTTTCTTCCTTCCCTACCGTTTGGCACCAGCCTATGGTTTGGAAGAAGACTATCCAATAAGCATAATGGGTGTACTGTCCTAGTCCTAGGAACACTCGCAATGCGAGAGAAGGTGAAGATAAAAGACAACCGAATAAACCTTATTCCTATTTCTCCTGGACCAGAATCCATCCCCGAACTGGAACAAGTTCCTTTCGAGTTCGTATATAACCATACGATGGAGTATCCAATAAACTGTGGATCTTCGTAGTGATACAGAGTGTCCTGGAGAAATACAAAGGTGATTTAGGATTGGCGAAGAAAAACTTGGTTTGGTCGTGAATATCAGTCGCAATTTACTTTGCCCTCTTACTAATCCCTTGCTTTGTCTTAATCTTAATATCTTCTGCACACCATCGTTATGCTAATTGGTTTTCTTCATTCCCCACTGTTCGGCACCAGCCTAAGGTTTGGAAGAAGACTATCCAGTTTGCGTAATAGGTGTACTATCTCCTAAACCAAGGAGTACTCACGACTTGAGAGAAGGCAAAAGGGAAAAGACAACTGAATAATCCTATCCGTTTTCTCCAGAACCGGAAACCATCCTCGAATAAATTCTTTCGAGTTCGTATCTAACCATACGATGGTTTTGTCCAATGGAAGTGGACGTTCGTAGTAAAACGGGGTGTCCTGGAGAAAAGGGTAAAAGTAGGAGTGGCAATGAGGTTTGCAACTCTGACAATCCAAAAGCCGGTGTTTAAGAAGGTTCGGTCAACTTGGTCACTGAGTCAAAGTCTTAGGGTTGGGTCAATGGTCGCTGCCAAAGAGAGAGAGAAAAGAAACACTCAGCGTGCACTCTAACCTAGATCAGAATGGTTACCAATTTATCTAATCTGGAATCCTCCCACTGTACCTCAAATTCTTCTCCAAACCTAAAAGAAGAATTAGTCGGGGTCACCCGAGGAGTAAACTAACTCATCAGTGGGAATCGGGATCCAACTCTCATCGCATGACAACGTGACGGAATCCGCTCACGGTATCACACTCCAGAAGGTATGCGCATATCTGGCAAGTTTCAGTACTTTTGAAACTCCCGATGTGGATTTTTACCCCATGCTCTTATGACCTTGACTTTGGCCAACAAATCATAAGTCACATGTCAAGTTCTGCCCGTCATTCTCCAGGTTAATTTGAATCCACCCGTACATACCCTTGACTTTGGCCAACAAGGCAGTACGACTGTTCCAAACCAACGCATCTATCTATGCTGCATATGAATAACCAACAGCTACTAAACACTGTGCCTTGACTTTGGCCAACAAACACAGCTTGAATACTATTGACTACCCATATGAAACGACGGAGGGCTACGAATGGTTTCTGGCGAAAACCTTTAACGTAATGAACTTGATATCGTTGAAGGAACGGATAGCTTTTTAGAAAATATAGTGACGAAAACCTTTACTAAAGAGGTCACTCCCGGTGAAGGGATCTCGGCTCTTTCCCCGTAGAATGAGGTGCAGGATATTCCAACTGAATACCACGATGCAAAGCAAAAGTAATCGGCTATAGTGAAGTTAATGCCCTGACGCAAACTTCTGTCCAAGGGGTCACTCCCGGTGAAGGGATCTCGGCCCTTGCCTCGTCGACTGAGGAGCAGGATATTCCAAATGAATACCACGATGCAAAACAAAAGTGAACGTCCTTGCAATAACAGCTTTTTGAAAAGTGTTCCAACAACATCAGATTAGGTTTGTTTAACTTGCATTGATCCGAATCAATGCAGTCCCATCAATTGATCACACCACAAAGAACGAAAATATACTGACGTACGTATATGCCATCCGCATTCGCCACTGGGTCCCGTCATCACCCGTTAGGTTAGCTAACTAACGGCAGAGCGGGGACTGGACTAGCGCGGATGAAAAACATATACAACATCTACTAATATATATACCAATATATAGTATTTCGCTCAAGGCGTGAAAAAAAATGCAACATCACAGAAATGTACAGCATCACAGAACAATACAGATATCTGGGATCCCCGGGTTTCATAGAGCCACTACTGAAACCCGACGTTCCCCTGGTCGTGTGGATAGCCTGTGCAATGAAATCCTAGACCCCTACGGGCGCGGCAAGTCACCCGCCAAAACCTGAAGCGAGGCAGCCCCCTTCAGCGCCGTGAATGGACCACCCAGCACTTCACGGAATCCGGTAACTTGGGCACCCCTCCTGGGTCAACCTGTACCCCCTACGAGTGCGGCGAATAGCCCGCCAATCCTAGAGTGAAGCCCCCTCCGTCTCAATGCCATGAGATGCGGGCTTGTTGCCCTCTAGAACCCGGCTATCCGTGCATCCCTCCGCGGGGTAACCCTAGTACAGAAAGTAAAATATACATACACCGGGTACATCGACCGCAACCAGGTCGTGCCCCAAAAGAATAATACAAACAGGCAGTGACGGCAGTCCACAAGTCGGACGCTCGCCCCGCAATATCAAATGTACATAATACAACAAAACAGTACTAGCATTGCATCCAGGCTATCCCCCACGACCAATCCGCAACATCACAGCAAATACATAGAACATCAACGTGAAAGTCACGTTCGCAAATCCGTCTAACCGGGCTATAGCAGTTAGACCGGATTTACCGATCGAGTGACATTCACGGTCGCAAATATAATGTAAATACTGTGAAAAATGTGTTTAAAATTTTCCGATTGATTAAACATTAATAAGTGGGCCCCCAAACAAAACTGTAGCAACCACAGAAAACCTGGGCCCAATTTTAATATTCCAAAAACCACATATATCACTCAGGAACACACTGAAAAAAAATTGGGGGGGTGAACAGTTACATCCGCGGCGGAAGCGCGGCCAAAGCAGGGGTTTGGCCGCCCTTCCGCGGCGGTATGATGAGATCGTTGAACCAAATTTTTACAGTGACCTTAAAATTCCCTGCACATCACTCTGAGACAACCTGAAAAATTTTTGGACTCAAAAAAAATTCGTCAGAAACTGATGTGCAAAAATACGGGTTTTTGGACTTTTTGATCGATCGGAAATGCAAACACATTACACAAAGCTAGACTAAGTTAATGGCGAGGCTCTGATACCAATGTAAGTGCACGGCGGCGCCCCGGCCGTCAATCCGACGCCGGAAAGCGGAAGCGGTGAATAACTTAAATTTTGCGGACTTAGCAAATCGGCACCACCGCGCACTAAACATCCGGATCGTAACCATTAACAAGTCTAAGCTAACTAGAATACGGGTTAGAGATGTACCGACTGATCCGAGTCCTCCGGTCTTCATCTCCACTCCGATCTCCTCGCGGGATCTCCGTCTGTCTCCTCCTCGTCGGAAAGGGCACCACATCGCCTGTAGCTTTTACGGGCTCCCACCTCAATACCGAGGCAACTCGGGCGCGAAGCTGGCGAATCGACGCGTCCAAGATTTGCTGTAGGAAGTGTAGTGTAGATCTATGTGTCTCATTTGGGGTCTTGGAGTTTCCTTTAGATGGAGGGAAGAATGAAACTTTGGAGGCAAATGATGCTATCAATTTTTGCAAACCAAATGAGATGAACAAAATGAAGCACAAAAGGAACCTCTCATTTTTCTCTCCTCCTAATGTGTGGCCGGCCAATTCTTGTGGAAATGGTGGAGGGATTGGGAACAAAAAACAAGAGGGAGGTAAGTGTAGGAGAAATAAAAGAGGTGACCACAACATCAACCATACCTTTCACTATAAACCCATTCCTATTCTATCAAATCTCATAAAGCAAAAACATGGTTGAAAAAGCAAAGATTCTTATCATATCAAACCCTTTTGCAAGAAAACCCCTCCACAAATGTAATTTGCAAAACTGCAAATTACCCCCTCCATCGGAAAAGTCCGGCAGGGAAAGAACAAAGGAAAACCGGCCGGAACGGAATGCAAACTGGCAACTCCAGAAAACTGGTCCCGTAATAAATTACAGGAAAACCCCGATACTGTGCATACACACCCGCATCTGTATTCCGTCCGGATACAAATGCAAAAAGACAAAATCTACACTGTACTATACTAGGACCGGCTTAAGCCAAAGCCGGCTAGTAAAAACCGTCCGATCACGATCCGTGCAATACCGCACGTATCTGATCGAACCCTGCCATATCTCCATACGGCCTCTACAGCGTTTCGCCCGAAACTTGAGTAACTGAAAGTGTGGTGGACTCTAAAGACTCGTCAATACTATGGTTGTGGATTTAACCACTAGCACGTCAGAGGTATAAGCCAATACGTGACGGGCCACCAGCTATTGACTAAAAGGGACGTCGATGAGCGAACTCATCCTGACACCCTACTGAGCCTGTCAGTGACAATATCCATGCAGTCCGGTCCGTTCGTCTATGAGCATCGCATGGCGGGCCTAGGGGGTTGGTAAAAGTCAGACCCCCAAAAGCGGTACAAGTCGTGTCGGAGTGTAGCCCAGAACACCCTGAGATACTACTGGAATACCTACCAGTAAATCTCCTTGCCTTGGCCAAGGACTTTATGTAATGGCTCTCCTAGACACAGCACGACCTCACCCCCAATACCGGGAGAGACGAACCCCTGAAGATACGCTCACTGCCTCCATGTGGCTCGGGACTGTACCCAACTAAAACCTGTTTGCACGACTCCTTTGAGCCGTGGTAGGGTAGTAATCAAAGTACAGTGGGAACTCACACGAGACAAATGACGATCCCCAGGTCGATGAACTAACCTGCACACATGTCACCAGGGAACTGCCATCTGACGTCTGGTATATGACCAACTAGCATGTTCTCGGCGAGTCCTGTCCGGTGTACTCATAACCCAATGAGCACCTGTTTACATCTTAGGTGATCCAACTGACACCAGTGGCTTGTGAGACCGGCCACCGCCCCTCGTCGGGGTCTCGACTGTATACACTAGTCTACTAATGGAGTATCGATGCCCGGTCTTGAAACTCCCACGACTAGGGACCTTTTAAGGATATGCTTGTAGACCCCCAGCTCCCACTTATATGATCGCCCTCATACTGCTGGTGGTTAAGCAAGAATCCTAGGGGCTCTATCAACGTGTAATAGCGACGTGTCAGGTCACCTAAAGCAGTACACGATGATAAAGGTAAACCAGATAGCATACTATCATCTCGAGTAAGACTGTCCTACCGGGATAGGTCCTCCTTCAATCATTACAATCACGTACCTGTGACCTAATAATTGACTATGAGGGCACTATCTCCAACAGGAAAATCCGGGTTATAGTATACGATAGAGCCAGTTAAAAGTATTTTGTTCCGCATTTGGCGTCTGTAGACGGCCGGGGCGCTGCCGTAGACTTACATTTCTTGCTTGGATCATGGTGCTATGAAGCCATCTTTGGAAGCATCTTGTTCTTGCTAGATCTCTAGTGTGTGGTATAATTTCTAATCTAAGGTTAATTTGTAGTTAAAGTGTGCTAATTAGAACTTGCATGTTGTGTTAGTGTTAAAATTATAGCTAAATCCTAATCTAGTTTTTTTCTAGTTCATGATTTGAAATTAAACTAGGGTTTTAGAAATCTTTAGTAGGTTAATTAAATCTATTTTGTTATCTAGTTGTTTTGCTAACCTAATCTAAGAGATTAACTTGCTAATTGGGCTATAAACTAGTGTTAATTTAGGGTTTTTCATGTATAGTTTGGATTAAGATTGCTAGTTATGAAATTCTAGAAAGGGTTTGTTTTTGGAAAATGTGTTTTGAAGCATGGTAAATGGGTTAAATTGAGTGTTGTGGCTAGCTAGTTGTGTGGATTGTAGGATGATGCGATGATGTGAGCACTTTATCGCAAATACGCGATGTTTGCACGAATTTGGAATTTTTAGTGCTTACTAGGTTTTTATAAAAATATTGTGATAAATTATTTGCGATATCTTGATGATATTTTTGGCATATCCTATGACATTTAGGATGTGTGAGTGCGGTTTTTTTGAGTGAGCGGGTTTTAGTTTTGCCGGGCGACCAAATCGACGATTTAGTTAGTTTTTGCGATTTTCACGTGTGTTCCGCGCACCTTGTGCACGTCGTACCTAGCTTGTGAACGTTAGTATTTTCGTTTGGGATTTGCGTCGTTCTTGATATGTAACCTTATGTTTGTATTGATGTAAATTCCAGGTTCGGTCGCGGAGACGTCAGACGCGGCACGAAAGGGGAAAGCGGTGATTGGACGTGGCTAGCTAGGGATTCCGGTGAGTAGATTTAACATCTACGGGGGACTATCGTTTGGATGGCGCAAGTCTCCCGATAGTTTAAGTAGTTAAGATTTTAGTGATATTAGTAATTACATCCATACCTTATTTGACCTACATATGCGAACCCATTCTATAGGACACCTGCACCATTGCCATGGTTTTTATATGCAGCACGAGCACTATTCATGCTTATACACACGCCCTGGTAATTGCCATGCCACCACACTAGATAACCTACAATTTGAAACCTTTTACTATAATTGATGCTTAAACCTGTGCTATTGACTTTAATTCCTTAAAATGAAATCGTAGGATTGCTATTCATGTGCATGTACCTCATCATATTATTTGTTCATGCCTAGTCTATTAATCATACATCGCAACTTGATTATTGATACCATATGCATTCATTATCATTGACATATGCACTTATGAGGATTTCTTGAGATTTTATGATATTTCTGGATTTCGGGGGAAGGCCGCAAAAATTTCTAAACTTACTATTTTTTTTAAAACATGTAAATTGCGGTTTTCTAGTGATGTAAGTGTCGTCCACCATGAGTTTGCTGTGGTTTTCGAGACCCGTTTCGAGGAGTTGGATGAACCGTCTCGGGTACATGGTGGGCCCGGTAAGGTACCCCGGGGCAAGAAGCTCGTGTTGCTGACGATGAGCCTGGCAGGGGACGGATTACCTACCGGTGACTGTTTGCCATGGCGGATATCCATAGAATACCGACCGTGGCCGCGAGATGTTGAGATAGTGATAATGAGATGGGTCAGCCGGATGGCTGAGGCCAGAGATACTATGACATGGATATATGAGATTTGTGATAGTTTTGAGGTGTCGTTGCTGGACACAGGTTCTTGTTGATTCTATTGGTATTGTGCTGGTATTTCAAAAGAGATTCCTAAAGGAAAAACATGATTCTTATACTTACACATTCAGATCATGAGTTGATTCACATTGCATTCATACCTGCTAGTATATTCATATTGCATACATACCTGCTATTATGTCCTGCCATACCTGTATTATAGATGCTAGGATGCTTGTGTGCATACTTGCGATAGCCTCTATAGATGTTATTTATTACTCATGAGTTGGCAACTCACCCCCGTTGTGCCACAGTCTTTTGCAGGTCCGCTCCGTCAGCACAGTAGCGGCGGGCGCACCGCTTCTTTTGCCTCTCTTGCCAGGACTCGAGGTTTTTGCTCGTAGGTGGGTTGTATTATTATTTTTGTACTATCTTGTATATACTTTGTATCTAGAGTACTCCATCTACTGTATCTACCAGTATTGTTGTATATTGACCTAGAGATGAGACTGTGAGATTTGTGGACTTTTTTAATGCTGTATTTTGGGGTCGAGCTCACTTGAGTCGACATGCGGTTTTTCTTATGCTTCTTTATGTTTATTTTGCATGTTGTTGTTTTATATTGCGTGGGATTTGTGACCGCCTTGTGGCGAAGAGCTAGCTCCCGCTTGGGGATGCCTTATTTGTTGTAGTGATATATATTCTTGTTGTACCCATTTTGGGGGCCAGTATTTACAAAGGAGACTCTGCCGAAATTTTCGGAAAAATTGATATTGCTTTTAAAAAGGGTTGATATGACTTATTTGATAAACTCGCTTTCAATTGATTGGTTTTTCTTCACTCTTTTGCTTATTTGGTTTTGGTTTCTGGGCTTTGGCTTACTTTTTACGGACGTCTTGAGACGTTTCGTAAACTTAAGTGCCAGTCACGTTCCGTACCCTGCGGGTCGTGACAAAGTTGGTATCAGAGCGATAGGTTTTACCTTTTTGAGTGTAGGATGACCCTTGGTAGATGGAGTAAGTGACTTAAGTAGGGTAACGTAGCGTGTGTATGTCCGCGGCATACTTGCGATACGGTACTCCGCCTAACTGACTTTAGGATATACTTTCTTGAAATTCCTTCTTCAATTCCGTGTATCCTATGATTCTATTGCACTGTTCTTATTATCCTTTTTCCTGTACCAGCCACTATGCCGCCGAAGGCTACGAGAGCACAGAGGACTGCCGCCCGAGACGAGATTCGAGCTGGCTCGTCCGAGACTAGGACTGAGCAGGGTGGTATGCCTACGCCGCAGGGACAGACCGATCCACCTTCCCCAGGCCGTATGGATAGGCTTGAGACTGGTATGGAGGAGTTGCGACAGATGATGGGGAGTACGCAGGAGCTACGTCAGATGGTAGGATCCCTAGTTGCAGCCAGTCGTACACCGAGGCCGGATGACGCACCTACTACATCCCAGACTACTATGATACCTGCTCCTACTACTAGCGCCGTGACCACCCCGGTTTCACTACAGGATTTCATGAGGCTGAGACCTCCAGTATTCACCGGCACCGAGGCAGCGGAGGACCCACAGACGTTCCTTGACAGTTTATCCAGGATCTGCCGTTCGCTGAGATGTTCGGATGATCGATGGGTGGAGCTTGCGAGTTTCCGTCTAGAGGGTCTCGCGAAGATATGGTGGGAGTCAGTCTTGAGAGGTCGAGCTGCAGGTCTACCGCCTATGACTTGGGCCGAGTTTACAGCGGTCTTTCTAGCTCGTTTCCTCCCAGAGAGCGTTCGTGACGCCAGAGCTCGTAGCTTCGAGGCCTTGGTCAAGACACCTGGGATGACGGTGTCTAAGTATGACGTTCAGTTTACACAGTTGTCCCGATATGCCCCGTACCTGGTAGATACCGAAGCGAAGAGGGTGAAGAGGTTCATACAGGGACTTGATGCCCAGTTATATCTTGGCATTGGCGCCCAGCACTACGACACTTATTCAGCTGCTATGGATACGGCATTACGGATGGAGGCACGCATATCACAGACTTCGGCCGTTTCTGGGCCGAAGAAGATTCGCACCGAGGTGCCGTCTCAGAGGCAGCGTGCCAGATTCTTTCCGAGGGATGGGCCCGGCAGAGGATTTGGACGAGGTCAGTTATATGGTTCATATCCCCAGGGACAGAAGCCTTTGCCAGGGTGTTTTGGGTGCGGGAGTCCGCACCATCTTGTCAGAGACAGTCCGGCGAGACGACAGGGAGCGGCGACAGTTCCGCATGTGACCCTACCACCATCACCACCCCCTCCTCAGAGAGCCCTACTTCCTACCACAGGCGATGCTCCACGCCAGTTAGGTGCACCCAGAGGCCGTGGACGCGGCTGTCCTGTTCAGAGAGGACGAGGAGGCAGAGGCCGAGGTCGAGGTCAGCCCGCTATCGGTGGAGGACAGGCCCGAGTATTTGCTTTGACACCGCAGGATGCCCAGGCATCCAATGCCGTTGTGACAGGTACCTTGCCAGTTTGCTCTTTCGACGCATGGGTATTATTCGACCCAGGTTCCACACATTCGTACGTATCTACACACTTTGCACCGATGTTGGGCCGTGAGTCGTCGTCGTTAGATCATCCGCTTGTTGTTATTACTCCGGTAGGCGAGTCGTTTGTCGCTCATTTTATATTTCGATTGTGTTCCGTTCGTATCGGGGAGAGGGATTCATCGGTTGATTTGATTCATCTCGATATGTTGGACTTTGATGTGCTTCTGGGCATGGATTGGCCAGCCACTTGTTATGCTTCGGTGGACTGCCGTGAGAAGGCAGTCAGATTTAGCTTTCCGGGAGAGCCAGTCCTTGTTATTCAGGGAGACCTCAGCGTCACCCTTCCCAGCTTGATTTCGTCTTTTCGCGCTGGTCAGCTCTTGCGGAAGGGATGTCAGGGATTCTTAGCGTATATTTGTGATACTCGAGCTGCAGAGCTTCCGTTGGACCGGGTCACAGTTGTTTGTGAGTTCCCTGATATTTTCCCTGATGAGCTACCTGGACTACCACCTGAGCGAGACGTTGAGTTCTGCATCGATTTGATTCCCGACTCGGGGCCTATTTCTATACCGCCTTATCGGATGGCCCCGGCAGAGCTTCGAGAGCTGAAGGATCAGTTGCAGGATTTGTTAGATAAGGGGCTTATTCGACCTAGTGTTTCTCCGTGGGGTGCTCCGGTCCTGTTTGTCAAGAAGAAGGATGGAAGTTTGTGCTTATGTATCGACTACCGCCAGCTGAACAAGGTTACCGTGTGGAACAGATATCCGTTGCCACGCATTGATGATTTGTTCGACCAGCTTCAGGGTGCGGGGTATTTTTCGAGGATCGACTTGTGATCAGGATACTGTCAGCTGCGAGTTCGACAGGAGGATATACCGAGGACAGCTTTCCGCACGCACTACGGCCACTATGAGTTTTTGGTGATCTCGTTCGGACTCACCAACGCCCCAGCAGCATTAATGGATTTGATGAACCGTACTTTCAGGCCGTATCTTGACTTGTTCATCATTATATTTATCGACAATATCTTGGTGTACTCCCGGAGCAGAGAGGAGCACGAGCAGCACTTGCGGATTACGTTACAGACTCTGAGGGAGCACCAGCTGTTCGCAAAGTTCTCCAAGTGTGCATTCTGGCTGGACAGCGTCGGATTCTTGGGTCACGTGATTATGAGAGACGGCATATGTGTGGACCCGAAGAAGATTGGGCTATTCAGCAGTGGCCCCGACCTACATTGGTTACTGAGATCCACAGTTTTCTAGGCCTGGCGGGCTACTACAGGCGTTTTGTTCAGGACTTCTCCCGTATAGCCGCACCTTTGACCGGTTTGACCCGGAAGGGAGTTCCTTTCGTTTGGACAGAGGAGTGCGAGCGCAGTTTTCAGCAGCTACGGACTTGTTTGACCACGGCGCCGGTATTATCTTTGCCTTCAGGATCAGGTGGATTTGTGGTCTACTGTGATGCTTCGCGAGTGGGGTTAAGATGCGTATTGATGTAGCATGGCCGGGTGATCGCATATGCTTCTCGGCAGTTGAAGAAACATGAACAGAACTACCCCACTCATGATTTGGAGATGGCTGCAGTGGTCTTTGCACTTAAGATTTGGCGACATTACCTATATGGCGAGTCGTGCCAAATATTCACAGACCACAAGAGCTTAAAATACATATTTCAGCAGCAAGACCTGAACCTCAGACAGCGTCGTTGGATGGAGTTGGTGAAAGACTACGACTGCGAGATCTTATATCACCCAGGCAAGGCGAATGTAGTGGCAGATGCTTTGAGCAGGATGCCCGGGGGTAGTCTATCCTTTCTGCGTGCAGTGTAGAGGCAGTCGTCAGCAGATTGGCAGATTTTATGCGACAGCCGAGTTGAGTTCGAGTTCACTCAGACAGGGGGATAGCTCGCGCATGTTCGTGCACGCCCACAGTTGCTTGACCGTATATATGAGGCACAGCGCAGAGACGACCGTTGCTCAGAAATCATGGCACAGATGTGACAGGGCAGATTTTCTGAGTTCGTGATTGATGATCAGGGGATTTTACGATATGGATCTAGACTGTGCGTACCAGATGCTGATGGATTGCGGCACGACATTCTTGAGGAGGCACACCGATCAGTGTATAGTGTCCACCCCGGTTCCACCAAGATGTACCATGATATGAGAGAGACCTACTGGTGGGACGGGATGAAGAAGGACATTGCAGAGTTTGTATCGAGATGCCTGACTTGTCAGCAAGTCAAGGCCGAGCACCAGAGGCCCGCAGGAGAGCTACAACCGTTACCCATTCCAGAGTGGAAATGGGAGCAGATTTCGATGGATTTCGTTGTGGGTCTACCCAGGACCAGTCGAGGGTACGACTCCATCTGGGTGATCGTAGATCGATTGACGAAAGCGGCTCACTTCCTGCCAGTGAAGACCACTTTCAGCTTCGCTCAGTATGCCCATCTTTACATCGACGAGATCATGCGGTTGCATGGCGTACCGACTTGTATCGTGTCAGATCGAGGCACCCAGTTCACCAGCCGACTTTGGCAGAGACATCAGGAGGTTTTGGGCACTCGTTTGAGCTTCAGCACAGCGTTTCATCCGCAGACCGACGGACAGTCAGAGCGGACCATTCAAACTCTCAAGGACATGCTCAGAGCGTGCATTTTAGACTTCGGCGGTAGCTGGGATCATCATTTACCGTTAGTAGAGTTCTCCTACAACAACAGCTTTCAGGATACTATTAAGATGGCACCTTTCGAGGCATTGTATGGGAGGAGATGCAGATCGCCCGTCTGTTGGACCGAGCTCAGCGAGAGCAGTATTTTGGGGCCGCAGCTTGTTGAGGAGACAACAGCGAAGATACAGTTGATTCGAGACCGGATGAGAGCAGCTCAGAGCAGGCAGAAATCATATGCAGACAGGCGCCGTCGCAGACTAGAGTTCGCAGTTGGCGATCATGTTTTTCTGAGGGTCTCTCCGATGAAGGGCGTGATGCGATTTAGGCGAAAAGGGAAGCTTAGTCCTAGATTTGTGGGTCCCTTCGAGATTCTCGAGCGTGTCGGTGCAGTTGCGTATCGTTTAGCTCTTCCACTCAGCTTTCCCGATGTTCACCCTGTCTTCCATGTTTCGATGCTCCTCAAGTACCTTCACGACCCTTCACATGCGATTCAGCACCCGACAGTCCAGCTAGAGCGCGACCTTTCTTTTGCAGAGCAGCCGGTGGCCATCCTGGATCGGCAGGTGAAGAATTTGAGATCGAAAGTTATACCGACCGTCAAGGTCCTTTGGCGTGGCCCGAGCAGCGAGGAGGTCACCTGGGAGACCGATGGCGAGATGAGGAAGAAATATCCCCATCTCTTTGAAGGTATGCGTAGTTATATTTTTAAATTTGGGGACCGAATTTCTTTAAGGGGGGAAGATTGTAGCGCCTTGAAAAGTCGTTTTGGTGTTTTCCTGAAAATCGGTGAAAATTCGATATTTTTCCGTAAACCGTCTTTTTTGTTATTTTGCTGTTTAGGACTAATTATACCTAATTTGGATAGGTAATTGCTAGTTTTTAGTAGCTAATGAGTTACTTAATAATTTTTGTTCATTTAAAAATTTTTCCCTATTTTTCAATTTTTTTATATTATTTTAAGCCGGTAAGAAAATATATTAAATTAGCGATAGATACAAATTTCTTTGGGCTAATTTTAATCTTTAAAATCATGTTAATTAAAATCTAGTAGTACTATAATTTTTTAGAATTTTATTTCAAGTTTTAACTAATTTTTATTATGGAAAACGAAATTTATTGAATTTAAGCTAAAACTTGCAATTTTGGACTTGTAAGGGGTCTTTTTGCATAAATTTTTTTTTTAAAACCCCATTCACACTTCCCTCACCCCTAGGCCGGCCCACTTTCAGTAGCAAAAGGAAAATTTCCTTGCCTCCTTTGACTTTTTATTATGTGTGGAAATGAGGTATTTTGAAAAGGGTTTTGATTTTTTAATGTGGGTATGGGTCTTTGGTTGATTGGTATGGTTTGACCATGACTTTTCCATCACCACCCACACCAATATCCCTCCATTCTCTGCTAGAAATCTACAGCTCTCCCTCTTCATTTTTTTTCTTTCCATTTCCTCCAAAATTCCATCATATTGCTCCAAAATTCCAATTTAAACCTCACAAATTAACCCCCATCCTTCATCCCATTCTCCTTAGCCTTTCTTGCTTGGATCATGGTGCTATGAAGCCATCTTTGGAGGCATCTTGTTCTTGCTAGATCTCTAGTGTGAGGTATAATTTCTAATCTAAGGTTAATTTGTAGTTAAAGTGTGCTAATTAGAACTTGCATGTTGTGTTAGTGTTAAAATTATAGCTAAATCCTAATCTAGTTTTTTTCTAGTTCATGGTTTGAAATTAAACTAGGGTTTTAGAAAACTTTAGTGGTTAATTAAATCTATTTTGTTATCTAGTTGTTTTGCTAACCTAATCTAAGAGGTTAACTTGCTAATTGGGCTATAAACTAGTGTTAATTTAGGGTTTTTCATGTATAGTTTGGATTAAGATTGCTAGTTATGAAATTCTAGAAAGGGTTTGTTTTTGGAAAATGTGTTTTGAAGCATGGTAAATGGGTTAAATTGAGTGTTGTGGCTAGCTAGTTGTGTGGATTGTAGGATGATGCGATGATGTGAGCACTTTATCGCAAATACGCGATGTTTGCACGAATTTGGAATTTTTAGTGCTTACTAGGTTTTTATAAAAATATTGTGATGAATTATTTGTGATATCTTGATGATATTTTTGGCATATCCTATGACATTTAGGATGTGTGAGTGCGGTTTTTTTGAGTGAGCGGATTTTAGTTTTGCCGGGCGACCAAATCGACGATTTAGTTAGTTTTTGCGATTTTCGCGTGTGTTCCGCGCACCTTGTGTACGTTGTACCTAGCTTGTGAATGTTAGTATTTTCGTTTGGGATTTGCGTCATTCTTGATATGTAACCTTATGTTTGTATTGATGTAAATTCCAGGTTCGGTCGCGGAGATGTCAGACGCGGTACGAAAGGGGAAAGCGGTGATTGGATGTGGCTAGCTAGGGATTCCGGTGAGTAGATTTAACATCTACGGGGGACTATCGTTTGGATGGCGCAAGTCTCCCGATAGTTTAAGTAGTTAAGATTTTAGTGATATTAGTAACTACATCCATACCTTATTTGACCTACATATGCGAACCCATTCTATAGGACACCTGCACCATTGCCAGGGTTTTTATATGCAGCACGAGCACTATTCATGCTTACACACACGCCCTGGTAACTGCCATGCCACCATACTAGATAACCTACAATTTGAAACCTTTTACTATAATTGATGCTTAAACCTGTGCTATTGCCTTTAATTCGTTAAAATGAAATCGTAGGAATTCTATTCATGTGCATGTACCTCATCATATTATTTGTTCATGCCTAGTCTATTAATCATACATCGCAACTTGATTATTGATACCATATGCATTCATTATCATTGACATATGCACTTATGAGGATTTCTTGAGATTTTATGATATTTCTGGATTTCGGGGGAAGGCCGCAAAAATTTCTAAACTTACTATTTTTTTTAAAACATGTAAATTGCGGTTTTCTAGTGATGTAAGTGTCGTCCACCATGAGTTTGCTGTGGTTTTCGAGACCCGTTTCGAAGAGTTGGATGAACCGTCTCGGGTACATGGTGGGCCCGGTAAGGTACCCCGGGGCAAGAAGCTCGTGTTGCTGACGATGAGCCTGGCAGGGGACGGATTACCTACCGGTGACTGTTTGCCACGGCGGATATCTAGAGGATACCGACCGTGGCCGCGAGATGTTGAGATAGTGATATTGAGATGGGTCAGCCAGATGGCTGAGGCCAGAGATACTAGGACATGGATATATAAGATTTGTGATAGTTTTGAGGTGTCGTTGCTCGACGCAGGTTCTTGTTGATTCTATTGGTATTGTGCTGGTATTTCAAAAGAGATTCCTAAAGGAAAAACATGATTCTTATACTTACACATTCAGATCATGAGTTGATTCACATTGCATTCATACCTGCTAGTATATTCATATTGCATACATACCTGCTATTATGTCCTGCCATACCTGTATTATAGATGCTAGGATGCTTGTGTGCATACTTGCGATAGCCTCTATAGATGTTATTTATTACTCACGAGTTGGCAACTCACCCCCGTTGTGCCACAGTCTTTTGCAGGCCCGCTCCGTCAGCACAGTAGCGGCGGGCGCACCGCTTCTTTTGCCTCTCTTGCCAGGACTCGAGGTTTTTGCTCGTAGGTGGGTTGTATTATTATTTTTGTACTATCTTGTATATTCTTTTTATCTAGAGTACTCCATCTACTGTATCTACCAGTATTGTTGTATATTGACCTAGAGATGAGACTGTGAGATTTGTGGTCTTTTTTAATGCTGTATTTTGGGGTCGAGCTCACTTGAGTCGACATGCGGTTTTTCTTATGCTTCTTTTTGTTTATTTTGCATGTTGTTGTTTTATATTGCGTTGGATTTATGACCGCCTTGTGGCGAAGAGCTAGCTCCCGCTTGGGGATGCCTTATTTGTTGTAGTGATATATATTCTTGTTGTACCCATTTTGGGGGCCAGTATTTACAAAGGAGACTCTGCCGAAATTTTCGAAAAAATTGATATTGTTTTTAAAAAGGGTTGATATGACTTATTTGATAAACTCGCTTTCAATTGATTGGTTTTTCTTCACTCTTTTGCTTATTTGGTTTTGGTTTCTGGGCTTTGGCTTACTTTTTAGGGACGTCTTGAGACGTTTCGTAAACTTAAGTGCCAGTCACGTTCTGTACCCTGCGGGTCGTGACACACATGGAGGCAATGAGCGATAGGAGGGGTTTCGTCTCTTCCGATATTGGGGGTTGATGTTGCACTGTGCTCGATTGGCCGTAACAGGGAAGTCCCTGGCCAGGGCTGATTAGAGATTTGCAGGTAAGTGTTACCAGTAGTTTCTCGATCCGTTATGAGCCTCACATCGGTACGACTTATCGGTTATAGGGGTCTGACGTTTACCACCCCTAGACTTGATATGCGACATATCAGACGAAGAGACCGGATTGTACGGGAAGTGTTGCCGGTTGGCTCGACGGGAGTTGTAGCAGGTTCGCTTGTTCTCTTCTGATTGCTCAATACACGGGTGGCCGTTACGTTTTGCTGACCACTTGCGGCTTGGGGGTGCTTGATATGATCATCACCCACTGCTGGCGTATTGACGAGTCTTAGAGTCCCACAATGGAGTTACCTAGTCCAGGCGAAACGTTGTGGTGCGCGTATGCGATATGCGCATGGACCCGATTAAAATGCGCGTATAGGATACCGTATATTGATCGGGTGGCTTGCTTTTGGTAGGGGTCGTATGTGATATGGCCGGATTGATAAATCAAGTGTTGATTTATCATTTAACCATTAGTTTCTCTCTTGAAATCCTTTCTTGAGTTTGATGGATGTATGCATGCATGTATGCTTTCTTTATAGATTCATGCACATATGGATGTACATACACACACACATACATACATACATCCTTCATGGTTGTACATACATGAAAATGGTGGCAATATGAGACTCACACCATAGTTTTATATATGGATTTTATTGCATTTGATTTAAAACAAAAATGAAAACGGAAAATGGTTATCATTGATTTGTTTCTACACACTTCTTTTGACCTAACCATCCTCACCCAACTTTTAACCTTGGGTAAACTTTTCTTTTGTGTTTTAACTCAAATTCAATAATATATTCATTGTTTAACCATGGTTTGAGATGAGAATAAGAAAATATATATACATATATTTTCATTTTTCTTGATAACAGTTATTCTTTTCACTCTTGTTAAAGAATAGCCATCATCTTCTTCTTCCTCTCTCATTTGCTCTCTAGACTTTTGTAGTGAGCAATATATTCATCAAGTTAGGTTTTTGAAGTGAGAAAAGCCACCACAACATCATTCTACACAAGTTTAGCCCACTTGTTTAGAGTGTTATCTTCCTTTCTTCTCTTGAAAAAGCGAAGTTGCAAGCTTGGACTAGGAGCTTCGGGTGGATCGTCGTAGACACTAGGAGACTTCAAGCGAACCCTCCTCCAACCCTCAAGTGGCTAAGGAGTCTAGTGTAGGGAGCTACAAAGGTTGTACTCTAAAAACCCTAGCATTTCTTTCATGTGATGAAGTGTAGTTTATGAAACCCTAATTTTTCTAGGAACGATCCGATGATTGTTAACTTAGCACCCTAAATATTCCATCTTTGGTACATGTGATTCTTCCAAACCCTTCATGAGGTGCTAGGCTAACCCAACATTGGTATCAGAGCTGACCTCGAACATTAGGCGACACTTTAGAGAAGTAAAAACTCAGATCGAACCAAAATACGACTTTCTCGGACACTCTCTGGATATTTTTTAAAATCTGGTTATTTTCAGAATTAAAAATACTTAAAAAATACAGCAGGAAAAACTAAGAAACACTGTGAAATACGAGGCCATGATCTGTACAAACCGCCGCGGAACCGCGGCAAATCCTTGCTTAGGCCACGGCTCCGCGGCCGTACAGAGGCTTCTTTGCTTCCTATTTGCACAGTAATTCTTATAACTGCTTGTATATTATTTTAGGTATGTTTAATCTGAATCTAGTAATGTATATTCTGGAGAGGGTTTTGGACTCGACGATTCGATCGGAATTTTCATTTTGTTGATTTTCCGGATAAATTAGAAAGTATTGAAGTGTTTGAACGAGTATCATTTGCTCACTTTTCACGGGGTTTAAATATTTTGGAGATACGTGCAAGTTTTGTGGTGGACCCTCTAGAAGACAACAAACCTTAACTCGATTATGTGACCGCCTTGAACTGCCCTTTGAACCTTAGGGTTTGGGGCAGTACGGCGTGCCACATGTGAGGCATTGGCTTGACCCTTCTACGGCTGGACCGCTACTACTGTGTCACACTCCGGGCTTTTGAACTCCGCTCAAGTGTTGAGCTTTAGCGAATCTTGGGTATTTGATCGTTCGTTCGAAAACTTTAATACTGTCTATTTATCTTGAATTTGATGCAATATGTGGAATTCATATTATAAGACATGAAATACGAAGTATGTGATATTTCGCATTTACGATGTCTAAAGAGAATGTGGATTCCAGATATTGCAGTTTTACACTTTCTTTTCTGTGACCGTAAGTGTAGTATGTCGATATCGCCGGTTTCATTGCTATACGTCAACGACAATCAAGGTACGCATACTTACTTACGTTGATGATATGAGATATTACGTGTTGCTGAGATATGATGTGCAGGATTGTCGCGATTGAATAGCCGGGGGGTTTTATGTGAGATGAGAGTTTTATATTTTCATTCATGTATATTCAAATGTAATGTAATATTCTTTTATTTGGGGCACTTCCGGGTTGAGGTTGATGCCACCGGTGTTGTATATTATTTACTTTTCCGCATTAGGATGGACCCAAGGAGGGGAGCACGGGTGACCGGGTTCTGGGGTTCAGTGGGAGGCCATCTCGAGGAGTCGAGACCGGGTCTCCTAAACTCCAGAATTGGTAGGGTCGCTTGCCGCTCTCGTAGGGGTCCAGGGTGTGGGCTTGGCTATTCATCGCGACTGTGGAATCCGTATTTTCTATTGTTGGCTAAATACTAAATACGGACGTCCTAGTATATCCCACATTATATCTATGTTTCTGCTGTGATATCTGTGATGTGATCATGTGATGTGCTGTGATAGATACTTTATATAGTATATATGATATATTATATAGACGTTACTTATGTTTTGCACCCGCACTAGCCCTGCCCTGCTCTGTCGTTAGTTACCTAACCTAACGGTGCATGAGGGGACATCGAGGCGAATGCGGATGGCATAAGTGTACGTCGTATTTATCTGTGATGTTTAAATGACTTAAATGATGGGACTTCATTAATGTAATTAATGAAAGAAAAGAAACCTAAAAGATGTTGTAGAATCAAATTTTAAAATAAAAGGGTAGCTACAGTCTTGCTTTGCATAGCGGTATATATGATATACCCTGCACCTTATTCGATGGGGAAAGAGCCGAGATCCCTTCACCGGGAGTGACCTCTTTAGCAAAACTGGCAGATGCTACAACACTCGGTTTGACTTTAGATTGCTTTTGGAGTTTTGCTTTGCACAGTGATATATATGATATATCCCGCACCTTATTCGATGAGGAAAGAGCCGAGATCCCTTCACCGGGAGTGACCTCTTTAGCAAAACTAATGAAAGCCTCAAAATCACTCCATTTCAAAATTCACTCGATTCTACAACGATATCAAGTTCATTACGCAATAGGTTTTCAGAAAAACCTGTCGTAGCCCTCCATCATTTCAGATAAGTCCTGCTTAGTATTCGTGCTGAGTTTGTTGACCTTGTCAAGGCGCAGTGTGCGGTAGCTGACCAATATTTATCTGTTTATGCATATGATGCATATTGGATTAGGATAGTCGTACGGCCTTGTTGACCTTGTCAAGGGTCGTACGGGTGGGTTTAATTCAATCAAGAAGTGACGGGTTGAACTTGACTTACGGTCTATGGTTTGTTGACCTTGTCAAGGTCATAGATCGTTTGGGGCAAAATATTATCAGGAATTTCAAGTGTTGAAATTTGCAATGAGATTGCATACCTTCTATGAGATAGTTGGATCCCGATACCCACAGCGAGTAATTGTTACTCCTGGAAGAGTTTTACACAGGACAATTAGCCGATCAAGTAGGTGTCTAGAAAGGTGTCCACGGGGTTACGCCTCTGGGAAAACGAGGTTTACTTTAATTAGGTCCGTGCGAAAGTACGGGGAACCTCCCTCAAACTACCGACACTGGCCTGGCTGAAAGATCGGCGAAGTTGTAGGGTGTAATTAATCCCGGGTAATCTTTCCTTTTAGGGTTTGAAGGAAGATTTGATAAAAACCAGTGGGAGCCATCCTGATTAGATAAGATAATAACCAATCTGATCTTGCAAGAGCATACGCTAAAGTGTTTTCTTCTCTCTCTCTCCAGGTAGCGACCATGTCATGCCTTAATCAAGATAATAATATGGATGTATTGACCGAACCCGCAAGTTATACGTGCTGGGGAACGTTGGTTCCGTTCTTTCTTATAAGAGTTATAGGACTGAACAGGACATAGGGGAATACCAGGATTCCCATGCCACCCGAATGAAGAAAGTACATGTTGATGCATTTTCTTCGGGTGTGTTCGTTACAGAGAACAGTTTCTCCATTTTCCCTACGCCCTGGGTATTAGATACCAGGTCAGGATCCCATATATGTAATCGGTTACATGGGCTTAGGAAAGGTAGAGAACTTGGAGAAGGTGATAAAGACATAAGAGTTGGAAATGGTGCAATTGTTGCAGCTAAGACTGTCGGGGAATATCAGCTTGCATTACCCACTGGTAATACATTGATTCTGAACGAATGCTATTACATGCCGAACCTGATATGCATCATTATATTAGTTTCTTTGTTGAGTAAAGAGGGACATAATTTTGTATTACAAGATAATGTTATGAACATTTTCCGTAACCAAAAGTTGGTTGGATCAGGCACATTGTGCAATGGCATTTATGTTCTAAATCAATCAACAGTTCTGAGTATAACAAACACACACAAGAGGAAGAGTTCAGAATTGTGGCATTGTAGACTGGGTCACATCAATGCGACACGACTAGCTAAGTTGCATAAGGATGGATATTTGAAACCGTTCGAATTTTCATCTTATGACACTTGCAAGTCATGTCACAAAGGCAAGATGACCAAAACTACGTTTACGGGACGCGGAGAAAGAGTTACCGAACTCTTGGGACTGATACATAGTGATGTATGCGGTCCCGTGTCTACACATGCCAGGGATGGTTCTGTTAGTTATATGTATGCCCTAGAGGCCATTACTGTACATTGGATGTATATTGTAGTGGATGCTGGGACATATATAGGAAGGACTTTCTTGCTCGACATGATAGTACGCTATCTGGTTGCACTTTATCTTAACATGTATATTTTCTGTCTCTCTGATTACATGTTGATAAAGCCCTTAGGATATGTACTCGACTTCCAGGACTATGATGTAGATCATACTAGTGGGGCCTGGGTAGTCCATGAGTGCATCCTTGAAATGTTCCTAGTCGAGGGAATATCGAGACGGGGCATCGATATTCCAGAGTAGACTAGCGCATATCTTCTCGACCCATGAGATGGGCGATGGATGATCCCATATCCATTGGTGTTTGACATCGAAGATGGTATGCGGGTGCTCAGTGGAGACTGGGTACACTGAACGGACTCGCCGAGAACTCCCAGATGGTATTATACCTCACGTCAGATGGCAGTTCTCTGGTGACACTGGTACAGCTTAGTCTGTTGACCCGAGATCGTCATAGAGTCTTGTGTGTCTCCCACTATGCTTTGATTTCCACCCTACCACGGCTCTACTGAGTTGTGCAAACAGGTGGTTTTTGGGTACAGTCCCGATTCACATGGAGGCAATGAGCGATATGAGGGGATTCGTCTCTCCCGGTATTGGGGGTTGATGTTGTGCTATGCTCGACTGGCCATAACAGGAAATCCCTGGCCAGGGTTGCTGTGATATACTGGTAAGAGTTATCAGTAGTTTCACGAATGTTATGGACCTCAAGTCGACATAACTTATCGAGCTATTGGGGTCTGACGTTTACCACCCCTAGGCGAGATATGCGACATATCAGACGAACAGACCGGACGATACGATAAGTGTTACTAGTTGGATTCGCAGGAGTGTGAGCGGGCTTGCTCGTCGATCTTCTGATCGCTCAATACCCGGGTGGCCGTTACGTTTGGCAGACCGCTTGCGGCTTGTGGGTGTTTGATATGATCATCACCTGCTGCCGGCGTATTGACGAGTCTTTAGAGTCCTACACAGAGGTTTCCTAGCTCAAGCGAAACGAAATAGGAGCGCATATGAGATATGTGCGGGACCGAGAATGATGCGTGTATGTGATACCGTATTTCATTCTCGTGATGAATGTGTCGAATGGTTATATGCGATATAACCTAGTTATCGAATCAAGGATTGATTCGATAAGCCGATACATATGATACTAGTCGGTTATATCCGATATGACCGGATCATTGAATCAAGTGTTGATTTAATGATTTAATGTATAATTATATATTCGATATATTGCTGTGCATTAACTAGTATTGGTTCACTTTAAATGGATTTTCTCACTTGAATTGTGCACATTGTATATGCGATATAGTTTTGTGCACATGTTTGTATCATGTTTGATGATACATGCTTACTTGGTTAAGTGTAAAGAATCAAACCATGGTTTAAGTTAATGATTAGGGTTTTGATTACTTATTCATTTATCTTATTTATTTATATCCATTTTGGAAAATGAAAAAGATAAATGAATGGTTGCTTATTTTGTTTTTAGTTGAAGTTTCTTGAAGCTTTGACTTAGTCTTCATTCTTGTCTTAAACTTAACCCTAACCATTTAACTAACCCAAGTTAATTCTATACACTTAACTATAGTTGAAGTCATGATAAGTATTGATTTAATTATCTCATTTTTAATTAAGTTATCATATCTTCTTCTTCTTCATCATCTTCTTCAACATTGAAGAAAGCTTGCTACTTCAATGGCAAGTCATGAAGTCTAGTGAGAAATCCAAAACTAAAGTTTACCCACTTCCTATTTCTTCATCCTCTATCTCTTGCCAAGTAGTAGTGTGTGTTTCCTTCACAAGTTTTCAAGGTTTGGTGAAGGTGGAGCTTGATCTAGCGATGCCTCGACGTAGATCATCTTCGGCATGGACATCGACGACCTAGCTCGCTTATTCTTCGACGAAGCCGACGCTAGAGCCCGGGAGTTCACTTGGACAGCGGAGGCACTTCGTTGCGGAGCTATGGAGGTGGACAAACGGATCTACAAAGGTTGTATTTCCGTTATCTTATAGTTTAGTTGTGAACTAACTTGCTTGTTTCGCCTAAATATCTAGCAAACGATCAGTAGTCGGGTTTGTAGGCACCCGTAAAATTTGATTTGTGCATATTTGATCACTTGTGTGACTTCACTAGAGTGCCTAGGATCCCTACAGTGGTATCAGAGCCTAGCTAGAGCCTTAGGCGATGCGTAAACGGAGTTAGAAGTCCGATCGACCCGAAACCCCGACTTTAAAATGCTCTCTGGACATTTTTGTAAAATGTGGATTTTTGCAAATTAAAAATATGCAGAAAAACAATCAGGTAAATATAAGAATTACGATGCAAAAATTACCTAATGATCTTTCTAAAGTGCGGCGGAACCGCGGCATTAGCGTGCTAATGCGGCCGTTCCGCCGCACTTTTGTCTTATCTGCCATTGAATTTTGCACAGTAACTCCTATTTTTCAGTGCTCGTTTTCCTGGGAATTTTTAATCTGAAATCAAGAGTTGAGTATTTTGGGTTGTATTGGGAGTTCATACATTCGATCGGATTGTCAAACTTTGTCTATGTGTCGTTCCGGATAATTTTTTAAATATGTTAAAAAGTTCGACCGGATATAAATACCCAATTTTTCCCCTGTCGGGAAATTTCCAAGTGTTGGATATTTCTGTAGTTTAATCACGTTCTAAGTAGTGCAAGTAACACGATGGTCCCTCTAGAAGACAACAAACCTTAACTCGATTATGTGACCGTCTTGAACTACCCTTTGAACCTTCGGGTTTGGGGCAGTACGGCGTGCCACATGTGAGGCGTTGGCTTGACCCTTCTACGGCTGGACCGTTGGTACTGAGGCACGAACTGAATGTTTTTAGACTTGTTTCATGTGTTGATCTGTATCGGGAAAACTTGGGTGTTCGATTGTTCGATCGAAAAGTTTAACATTTTCTATTTATCCGGAATGTGATACAATAATTGGAATTCACAAGAAGTTATGAGATAACTGAATGAATGTTATAAACATAGCAGTTTAGTCTCATTTGATCGGTTGCCACGGAATTTTGATGTGATCAAAAGTCCGTTGCAATCACGTAGCGTACGCGGATACTCTCCGGGTAAACTTAATAGACAGCCTCACCCCATAGCCCCGACCAAGTGACTGTAGGAGAACCCCGTCGCCGAAAGCATCCGTCCGGGTGCTCGCGGCAGCGGTGTTCCGCCTTGGTGCACTTCGTCGACGGTATCAGGGGTGCGGCCGCCTACTAAAGTTTGCGACGAGCGTTCGATCAGTTTTTCGGGAATCTTGTTGAATTGCCCGACTTGATATTGAAAAGTTTTTTCGATAACGAGACTAAAATGCGGGGTTTATAATTGTTAGGCATGTGATGTCTAAGTAATTCATTTGATTAGGCATGTGATGTCTAAAGAGGTTGCGGATTCCAACTGTTGTAGTTTTACACTTTCTTTTCTGTGACCGTAAGTGTAATATGTGATATCGCCGTTTTCGTTGCTATATGTCAACGACAATTGGGATGCGCATATTTACTTACGTTGATGACATGTGATGTTATGTGTTGCTGGATATGTTATATTGGATCGTCGTGTTTGAATAGCCGGGGGGGTTTTATGTGAGATGAGTGTTTTTCATTTTCATTCATGTAAAAACTTGTATGTAATATTCTTTTATTGGGGCACTTTCAGGTTGCGGAAGTAGTCACCGTTTGTATATTATTTACTTTTCTGCACTAGGATAGACCCAAGGAGGAGAGCACAAGTAACCGGGTTCTGGGGTCCAGTGGGAAACCAACTCGAGGAGTCGAGTCCGGGTCTCCTAACCCTAGAATTGGTAGGGTTGCTTGCCGCTCTCGTAGGGGTCTAGGGGTGTGGGATTGGCTATTCATCACGACCGTGGAATCCGTGTTTTATACTGGCTCGTATTGAAAACACGGACGTCCTAGTATATCCAATATTTCATATGTTTCTTCTGCTGTGATTTATCTGTGATCAAGTGATGTTCTGTGACAGATATTATATATAGTATATATGATATATTATATAGACGTTGCTTATGTTTTACACCCGCGCTAGCCCTGCCTCGCTCTGGCGTTAGTTACCTAACCTAACGGTGCAGACGGGACATCGAGGCGAATGCGGATGGCATAAGCGTACGTTATATTTATCTGTGATGGTTAGGTGGACTTAAATGATGGGATATTCATTAATGAGATTAATGAAAGAAAATAAACCTAATTGATGTTGTGGAATCGAATTTCAAAATAAAACAGGTAGCTACAGTTCTTGCTTTGCATCGCGGTGTTCATTATAGAATATCCTGCACCTTATTCGATGAGGAAAGGACCGAGATCCCTTCACCGGGAGTGACTCCTTTAGCAATAACTGGCAGATGCTACACACTCGGTTTGTATTTGATCGCTTCTATAGTTTTTGCTTTGCACAGTGATATATATGATATATCCCGCACCTCATTCGAGGAGGAAAGGGCCGACGATCCCTTCACCGGGAGTGACCCCTTTAGCAAAACTAGAAAAGCTTCAAAAACATTCCATTTAAAAACCATTTGATTCCGCAACGAGATCAAGTTCAAAGCGTTAAAGGTTTTCACAAAAACCATTCGCAACCCTCCGTCATTTTAGGAAGTAGAGTACTTAGTATTCGTGCTGTATTTGTTGACCATAGTCAAGGCACAGTGTACGGTAGCTAAGTGATGTCTTCCTACACCGCATATGATGCGATTAGTTAGGACAGTCGCGTGACTTTGTTGACCTTAGTTAAGGGTCATGTGGGTGGGTCTAATTAATCACGAAATGACAGGTAGAACTTGACTAGTACTTATGATTTGTTGACCATAGTTAAGGTCATAGGTGCTAGGGGTAAAAACCTTTATCGGGAGTTTCAAGTGTTGAAATTTGCAATGAGATTGCATACCTTCTATGTGATAGTTGGATCTCGATACCCACTGCGAGTAATTGTTACTCCTGGGAGAGTTTTGCACTTTACAATTAACCGATTAAGTAGGTGTCTAGAAAGGTGTCAACGGTGTTACGCCTCTGGGAAAACGAGGTTTACAGTAATTTGGTCCGTGCGAAAGCACGGGGAACCTCCCTCAAAGTACCGACACTGGCCTGGCAGAAAGATTGGCGAACTTGTAGAGTGTAATTAATCCCGGCTAGTCTTTCCTTTTAGGGTTTGAAAGAAGATTTGATAAAAACAGTGGGAGCCATCCTGATTAGATAAAATATATAACCAATCTG
This sequence comes from Agapanthus africanus, assembly GCA_030015575.1. Classification (NCBI taxonomy): domain Eukaryota; kingdom Viridiplantae; phylum Streptophyta; class Magnoliopsida; order Asparagales; family Amaryllidaceae; genus Agapanthus; species Agapanthus africanus. The sequence continues at coordinate 459,926,816 of CM057337.1, read as the reverse complement.
ATCTTGCAAGAGCGCACGCTGAGTGTTTTCTTCTCTCTCTCTCCAGGTAGCGACCATATCACGCCTTAATCAAGATAATAATACGGATGTATTGACCGAACCCGCTTGTTATACTGAGCTGGGGAACGTTGGTCCCGCTCCAACTTATAATTGTTATAAGACAGAGCAGGAAATTAGGGAATACCAGAATTCCTATGCCGCCCAAACGAAGAAAGTGCATATGATGCATCTCCTTCGGGTATGTTCATTATAAAGAACTGTTTCTCAGTATCCTCTGAATCCTGGGTATATGATACCGGATCAGGATCCCAGATATGTAATCTGTTACATAGGGCTACAAAAAGGTAGAAAAACTGAGAACGGGTGATAAGTTTCATGAGACAGAAACCGGGGCAAGTGTTGCAGCCAAGTCTGTTGGTCACTGTCACCCTGTATTACGAATACATTGATTCTGAACAAATGCTATTAGATACCGAACCTGATATACAAAATCATATCAGTCTCTTTATTAGTAAAGAAATGATATAATTTTGTATTGATGGATAATGTTTTGAACATTTCCTATATCAAAAGTTGATCGGTTCAGGCACGTTATCTAAAAGCATTGACGTTCTAAATCAAACTACAGTTCCTCGTATACAGAACACACACATAAGAAAGAGTTCAGAAATGAACGAATTCTTCTTGAGGCATTGTAGACTAGGTCATATCAATGCGACCCGACTGGCTGAAGTTACATTTAAATGTATATTTAAATCAGTTTGAATTTACATCTTGTGAAACTTGCCAGTCATGTCACAAAGATAATATGACCATAGCTCTGTTTATTGGAAACAGAGAAAGAGTGAATGAACTCTTGGGACTGATGCATGATGATGTATGTAAGGTCTCCTGTCTACACATGCCAGGACTGGTTCTTTATACTTCATTACATTCACTGATAATCTCTCAAGATTCAGTCATATATTCCTGTTGAAATATAAGTCCGAACCTTTTGAGATATTCACAGAATATAAGTTAGAAGTAGAGAACCAAAATACGGGTATAAGTATTATGTCCTATGATGAGATCAGGGAGGAGAATACTTGTGCATGGAATCCTTGGACTATTCTAAAGGAGAATGAGATTTTCTCTCAGTGTTACTCCTCTGAATACACCACAGCACAACGGTGTATCAGGGTGGAGCAATTGCACAATATTAGATATGGTGTGCTCTATGATGAGTATTACTGAGTTACCTATTTCCTTTTGGGGTTATGCACTTGAGAAGCTGCATACCTATTGAATTAGGTTCGAATCAAATCTGTGCCTACCACTCCATATAAGATATGGTGTGGGAAGATCCTATCTCTTAAGTAAGTTAAGATTTGGGATTGTCCGGCCTATGTCAAAAGCAAAATCCGGACAAGATCGAGACAAGGTCAGTTCTGTAGAACTGGAAAGGTTCCAGCTATACGAAACTACAGCTGAAGATTTGACAGAACCAAAGGATTCTATAGTCCCCGATGAACCTCAGCCTCTCCGCCGATCTGGTAGGGTTCCTCGCCTGCCTGAGAGATACCTCGGTTTCTCGATGACAGTGGGAGCGAGGATTGCATCATGAGATGATGGCCCAATCAGTTTCGAGCAGGCCATCGAGAGTAGGGACTCTGTAAGAATGGCTGGATGCTTAGTGATCTGAGATGGAATCCTTATACACCAACAAAGTATGGACCTTGGTTGCTATATCTGAAGGGTTAAATCCCCATCAGGAGCAAGTATATCTTGAGAAGATTACTTGGTGTACATGGAAAAGTTGAGACTTTCAAAGCTAGGCTTATTAAAGGTTTTAGTCATCAACCAGGCATGGATAATGATGAAACCTTTTCCAAGTGACTATGCTTAAGTCTATCCAGATCCTACTTACCACGGCTACATACCATGACTACGATATCTGGCGGTTGGGTGCCATGACTGCTTTTCTAAAAGAATGATTTAGAAGAGAACGTCTATAAGAACACAGCCAGAGGTCTTCGTAAACTGTGGGAGCAGCGGAAACGTGTGCAAGTTGCTTTACATAATGAAGCAGGCATCGCGGAGTTGGAATGTCTGTTTTGATGTGATAGTCAAAGTGTTTGACTTCATCAAAATGGTAGACGAACCTTGTATATACAAAAGGGTAGTAGAGAGTAAGGTGGTCATCTTCGTATTGTACGTAGACAACATACTCATGATAGGAAAAGAGTTTCCTATACTACGATCGATCAATCTCCTATTATCACAAGGATTCTCCAAATAGGATAAAGGTGATACCTCCTAAATACTGAGTTTTCATCTATGAGATAGATGTAATTGGATGCTAGGATACTCACTAGCTGTAGTGAGATGGTATCAATCGACCCTGGGAAGAATCACTGGAATGGTTCCAGGGTGATAAAGACGACTGAATGTCAGTCACAGGCACTGTCTTTACCCTCAGTGAAGGGACGGTATGTTGGAAGAGTTCCAAGCTAGATACCGTGGCAAACTAGACGATAAAGGCTGGTAACATCGCTATTGTAGATACTACCAAAGAGGAAGTTTGGGTGTATATTGGTTCATAAGATGAACTAGGTTCCTGCCATTGTATGACAATGGAAGTGTGGCTTTGGCCCTGGAACCCTGGTCCCATCAGTGACCCAGACATAATCTAAGGCAGCATCACCTGATCATGGAGATAGTTGATCTCCAGGGTGATCGAGGTTAGGAGAGTAGACTCAGAGGACAACACGGCAGATCCACTCACGAAGGCCTTTTTCCCAAAGAGAGACTTTTATGGGATGGTTGAGTATGAGATACTACAACCACTGCTACAGATGGCCTTAGTGCAAGTGGGAGATAGTTAGTTATATGTATGCCCTAGAGGCCATTACTGTACATTGGATGTATATTGTAGTGGATGCTGGGACATATATAGGAAAGACTTTCTTGCTCGACATGATAGTACGCTATCTGGTTGCACTTTATCTTAACATGTATATTTTCTGTCTCTCTGATTACATGTTGATAAAGCCCTTAGGATATATACTCGACTTCCAGGACTATGATGTAGATCATACTAGTGGGGCCTGGGTAGTCCATGAGTGCATCCATGAAATGTTCCTAGTCGAGGGAATATCGAGACGGGGCGTCGATATTCCAGAGTAGACTAGCGCATATCTTCTCGACCCATGAGATGGGCGATGGATGATCCCATATCCATTGGTGTTTGACATCGAAGATGGTATGCGGGTGCTCAGTGGAGACTGGGTACACTGAACGGACTCGCCGAGAACTCCCAGATGGTATTATACCTCACGTCAGATGGCAGTTCTCTGGTGACACTGGTACAGCTTAGTCTGTTGACCCGAGATCGTCATAGAGTCTTGTGTGTCTCCCACTATGCTTTGATTTCCACCCTACCACGGCTCTACTGAGTTGTGCAAACAGGTGGTTTTTGGGTACAGTCCCGATTCACATGGAGGCAATGAGCGATAGGAGGGGATTCGTCTCTCCCGGTATTGGGGGTTGATGTTGTGCTATGCTCGACTGGCCATAACAGGAAATCCCTGGCCAGGGTTGCTGTGATATACTGGTAAGAGTTATCAGTAGTTTCACGAATGTTATGGACCTCAATTCGACATAACTTATCGAGCTATTGGGGTCTGACGTTTACCACCCCTAGGCGAGATATGCGACATATCAGACGAACAGACCGGACTATACGATAAGTGTTACTAGTTGGATTCACAGGAGTGTGAGCGGGCTTGCTCGTCGATCTTCTGATCGCTCAATACCCGGGTGGCCGTTACGTTTGGCAGACCGCTTGCGGCTTGTGGGTGTTTGATATGATCATCACCTGCTACCGGCGTATTGACGAGTCTTTAGAGTCCTACACAGAGGTTTCCTAGCTCAAGCGAAACGAAATAGGAGCGCATATGAGATATGTGCGGGACCGAGAATGATGCGTGTATGTGATACCGTATTTCATTCTCGCGATGAATGTGTCGAATGGTTATATGCGATATAACCTAGTTATCGAATCAAGGATTGATTCGATAAGCCGATACATATGATACTAGTCGGTTATATCCGATATGACCGGATCATTGAATCAAGTGTTGATTTAATGATTTAATGTATAATTATATATTCGATATATTGCTGTGCATTAACTAGTATTGGTTCACTTTAAATGGATTTTCTCACTTGAATTGTGCACATTGTATATGCGATATAGTTTTGTGCACATGTTTGTATCATGTTTGATGATACATGCTTACTTGGTTAAGTGTAAAGAATCAAACCATGGTTTAAGTTAATGATTAGGGTTTTGATTACTTATTCATTTATCTTATTTATTTATATCTATTTTGGAAAATGAAAAAGATAAATGAATGGTTGCTTATTTTGTTTTTAGTTGAAGTTTCTTGAAGCTTTGACTTTGTCTTCATTCTTGTCTTAAACTTAACCCTAACCATTTAACTAACCCAAGTTAATTCTCTACACTTAACTATAGTTGAAGTCATGATAAGTATTGATTTAATTATCTCATTTTTAATTAAGTTATCATATCTTCTTCTTCTTCTTCATCTTCTTCAACATTGAAGAAAGCTTGCCACTTCAATGGCAAGTCATGAAGTCTAGTGAGAAATCCAAAACTAAAGTTTACCCACTTCCTATTTCTTCATCCTCTATCTCTTGCCAAGTAGTAGAGTGTGTTTCCTTCATAAGTTTTCAAGGTTTGGTGAAGGTGGAGCTTGATCTAGCGATGCCTCGACGTAGATCATCTTCGGCATGGACATCGACGACCTAGCTCGCTTATTCTTCGACGAAGCCGACGCTAGAGCCCGGGAGTTCACTTGGACAGCGGAGGCACTTCGTTGCGGAGCTATGGAGGTGGACAAACGGATCTGCAAAGGTTGTATTTCCGTTATCTTATAGTTTAGTTGTGAACTAGCTTGCTTGTTTCGCCTAAATATCTAGCAAACGATCCGTAGTCGGGTTTGTAGGCACCCGTAAAATTTGATTTGTGCATATTTGATCACTTGTGAGACTTCACTAGAGTGTCTAGGATCCCTACAGTGGTATCAGAGCCTAGCTAGAGCCTTAGGCGATGCGAAGACGGAGTTAGAAGTCCGATCGACCCGAAACCCCGACTTTAAAATGCTCTCTGGACATTTTTGTAAAATGTGGATTTTTGCAAATTAAAAATATGCAGAAAAACAAGCAGGTAAATCTAAGAATTACGATGCAAAAATTACCTAATGATCTTTCTAAAGTGCGGCGGAACCGCGTCATTAGCGTGCTAATGCGGCCCTTCCGCCGCACTTTTGTCTTATCTGCCATTGAATTTTGCACAGTAACTCCTATTTTTCAGTGCTGGTTTTCCTGGGAATTTTTAATCTGAAATCAAGAGTTGAGTATTTTGGGTTGTATTGGGAGTTCATACATTCGATCGGATTGTCAAACTTTGTCTATGTGTCGTTCCGGATAATTTTTTGAATATGTTAAAAAGTTCGACCGGATATAAATACCCAATTTTTCCCCTGTCGGGAAATTTCCAAGTGTTGGATATTTCTGTAGTTTAATCACGTTCTAAGTAGTGCAAGTAACACGATGGTCCCTCTAGAAGACAACAAACCTTAACTCGATTATGTGACCGTCTTGAACTACCCTTTGAACCTTCGGGTTTGGGGCAGTACGGCGTGCCACATGTGAGGCGTTGGCTTGACCCTTCTACGGCTGGACCGTTGGTACTGAGGCACGAACTGAATATTTTTAGACTTGTTTCATGTGTTGATCTGTATCGGGAAAACTTGGGTGTTCGATTGTTCGATCGAAAAGTTTAACATTTTCTATTTATCCGGAATGTGATACAATAATTGGAATTCACAAGAAGTTATGAGATAACTGAATGAATGTTATAAACATAGCAGTTTAGTCTCATTTGATCGGTTGCCACGGAATTTTGATGTGATCAAAAGTCCGTTGCAATCACGTAGCGTACGCGGATACTCTCCGGGTAAACTTAATAGACAGCCTCACCCCATAGCCCCGACCAAGTGACTGTAGGAGAACCCCGTCGCCGAAAGCATCCGTCCGGGTGCTCGCGGCAGCGGTGTTCCGCCTTGGTGCATTTCGTCGACGGTATCAGGGGTGCGGCCGCCTACTAAAGTTTGCGACGAGCGTTCGATCCGTTTTTCGGGAATCTTGTTGAATTGCCCGACTTGATATTGAAAAGTTTTTTCGATAACGAGACTAAAATGCGGGGTTTATAATTGTTAGGCATGTGATGTCTAAGTAATTCATTTGATTAGGCATGTGATGTCTAAAGAGGTTGCGGATTCCAACTGTTGTAGTTTTACACTTTCTTTTCTGTGACCGTAAGTGTAATATGTGATATCGCCGTTTTCGTTGCTATATGTCAACGACAATTGGGATGCGCATATTTACTTACGTTGATGACATGTGATGTTATGTGTTGCTCGATATGTTATATTGGATCGTCGTGTTTGAATAGCCGGGGGTTTTTTTATGTGAGATGAGTGTTTTTCATTTTCATTCATGTAAAAACTTGTATGTAATATTCTTTTATTGGGGCACTTCCAGGTTGCGGAAGTAGTCACCGTTTGTATATTATTTACTTTTCTGCACTAGGATAGACCCAAGGAGGAGAGCACAAGTAACCAGGTTCTGGGGTCCAGTGGGAGACCAACTCGAGGAGTCGAGTCCGGGTCTCCTAACCCTAGAATTGGTAGGGTTGCTTGCCGCTCTCGTAGGGGTCTAGGGGTGTGGGATTGGCTATTCATCACGACCGTGGAATCCGTGTTTTATACTGGCTCGTATTGAAAACACGGACGTCCTAGTATATCCAATATTTCATATGTTTCTTCTGCTGTGATTTATCTGTGATCATGTGATGTTCTGTGACAGATATTATATATAGTATATATGATATATTATATAGACGTTGCTTATGTTTTACACCCGCGCTAGCCCTGCTTGGCTCTGGCGTTAGTTACCTAACCTAACGGTGCAGACGGGACATCGAAGCGAATGCGGATGGCATAAGCGTACGTTATATTTATCTGTGATGGTTAGGTGGACTTAAATGATGGGATATTCATTAATGAGATTAATGAAAGAAAATAAAACTAATTGATGTTGTGGAATCGAATTTCAAAATAAAACAGGTAGCTACAGTTCTTGCTTTGCATCGCGGTGTTCATTATAGAATATCCTGCACCTTATTCGATGAGGAAAGGACCGAGATCCCTTCACCGGGAGTGACTCCTTTAGCAATAACTGGAAGAAGCTACACACTCGGTTTGTATTTGATCGCTTCTATAGTTTTTGCTTTGCACAGTGATATATATGATATATCCCGCACCTCATTCGAGGAGGAAAGGGCCGACGATCCCTTCACCGGGAGTGACCCCTTTAGCAAAACTAGAAAAGCTTCAAAAACATTCCATTTAAAAACCATTTGATTCCGCAACAAGATCAAGTTCAAAGCGTTAAAGGTTTTCACAAAAACCATTCGCAACCCTCCGTCATTTTAGGAAGTAGAGTACTTAGTATTCGTGCTGTGTTTGTTGACCATAGTCAAGGCACAGTGTACGGTAGCTAAGTGATGTCTTCCTACACCGCATATGATGCGATTAGTTAGGACAGTCACATGACTTTGTTGACCTTAGTTAAGGGTCATGTGGGTGGGTCTAATTAATCACGAAATGACGGGTAGAACTTGACTAGTACTTATGATTTTTTGACCATAGTTAAGGTCATAGGTGCTAGGGGTAAAAACCTTTATCGGGAGTTTCAAGTGTTGAAATTTGCAATGAGATTGCATACCTTCTATGTGATAGTTGGATCTCGATACCCACTGCGAGTAATTGTTACTCCTGGGAGAGTTTTGCACTTTACAATTAGCCGATCAAGTAGGTGTCTAGAAAGGTGTCAACGGGGTTACGCCTCTGGGAAAACGAGGTTTACAGTAATTAGGTCCGTGCGAAAGCACGGGGAACCTCCCTCAAAGTACCGACACTGGCCTGGCTGAAAGATTGGCGAACTTGTAGAGTGTAATTAATCCCGGCTAGTCTTTCCTTTTAGGGTTTGAAGGAAGATTTGATAAAAACAGTGGGAGCCATCCTGATTAGATAAAATATATAACCAATCTGATCTTGCAAGAGCGCACGCTGAGTGTTTTCTTCTCTCTCTCTCCAGGTAGCGACCATATCACGCCTTAATCAAGATAATAATACGGATGTATTGACCGAACCCGCTTGTTATACTGAGCTGGGGAACGTTGGTCCCGCTCCAACTTATAATTGTTATAAGACAGAGCAGGAAATTAGGGAATACCAGAATTCCTATGCCGCCCAAACGAAGAAAGTGCATATGATGCATCTCCTTCGGGTATGTTCATTATAAAGAACTGTTTCTCAGTATCCTCTGAATCCTGGGTATATGATACCGGATCAGGATCCCAGATATGTAATCTGTTACATAGGGCTACAAAAATGTAGAAAAACTGAGAACGGGTGATAAGTTTCATGAGACAGAAACCGGGGCAAGTGTTGCAGCCAAGTCTGTTGGTCACTGTCACCCTGTATTACGAATACATTGATTCTGAACAAATGCTATTAGATACCGAACCTGATATACAAAATCATATCAGTCTCTTTATTAGTAAAGAAATGATATATTTTGTATTGATGGATAATGTTTTGAACATTTCCTATATCAAAAGTTGATCGGTTCAGGCACGTTATCTAAAAGCATTGACGTTCTAAATCAAACTACAGTTCCTCGTATACAGAACACACACAAGAGGAAGAGTTCAGAAATGAACGAATTCTTCTTGAGGCATTGTAGACTAGGTCATATCAATGCGACCCGACTGGCTGAAGTTACATTTAAATGTATATTTAAATCAGTTTGAATTTACATCTTGTGAAACTTGCCAGTCATGTCACAAAGATAATATGACCATAGCTCTGTTTATTAGAAACAGAGAAAGAGTTAATGAACTCTTGGGACTGATGCATGATGATGTATGTAAGGTCTCCTGTCTACACATGCTAGGACTGGTTCTTTATACTTCATTACATTCTCTGATAATCTCTCAAGATTCAGTCATATATTCCTGTTGAAATATAAGTCCGAACCTTTTAAGATATTCACAGAATATAAGTTAGAAGTAGAGAACCAAAATACGGGTATAAGTATTATGTCCTATGATGAGATCAGGGAGGAGAATACTTGTGCATGGAATCCTTGGACTATTCTAAAGGAGAATGAGATTTTCTCTCAGTGTTACTCCTCTGAATACACCACAGCACAACGGTGTATCAGGGTGGAGCAATTGCACAATATTAGATATGGTGTGCTCTATGATGAGTATTACTGAGTTACCTATTTCCTTTTAGGGTTATGCACTTGAGAAGCTGCATACCTATTGAATTAGGTTCGAATCAAATCTATGCCTACCACTCCATATAAGATATGGTGTGGGAAGATCCTATCTCTTAAGTAAGTTAAGATTTGGGATTGTCCGGCCTATGTCAAAAGCAAAATCCGGACAAGATCGAGGCAAGGTCAGTTCTGTAGAACTGGAAAGGTTCCAGCTATACGAAACTACAGTTGAAGATTTGACAGAACCAAAGGATTCTATAGTCCCCGATGAACCTCAGCCTCTCCGACGATCTGGTAGGGTTCCTCGCCTGCCTGAGAGATACCTCGGTTTCTCGATGACAGTGGGAGCGAGGATTGCATCATTAAATGATGGCCCAATCAGTTTCGAGCAGGCCATCGAGAGTAGGGACTCTGTAAGAATGGCTGGATGCTTAGTGATCTGAGATGGAATCCTTATACACCAACAAAGTATGGACTTTGGTTGCTATATCTGAAGGGTTAAATCCCCATCAGGAGCAAGTATATCTTGAGAAGATTACTTGGTGTACATGGAAAAATTGAGACTTTCAAAGCTAGGCTTATTAAAGGTTTTAGTCATCAACCAGGCATGGATAATGATGAAACCTTTTCCAAGTGACTATGCTTAAGTCTATCCAGATCCTACTTACCACGGCTACATACCATGACTACGATATCTGGCGGTTGGGTGCCATGACTGCTTTTCTAAAAGAATGATTTAGAAGAGAACGTCTATAAGAACACAGCCAGAGGTCTTCGTAAACAGTGGGAGCAGCGGAAACGTGTGCAAGTTGCTTTACATAATGAAGCAGGCATCGCGGAGTTGGAATGTCTGTTTTGATGTGATAGTCAAAGTGTTTGACTTCGTCAAAATGGTAGACGAACCTTGTATATACAAAAGGGTAGTAGAGAGTAAGGTGGTCATCTTCGTATTGTACGTAGACAACATACTGTTGATAGGAAAAGAGTTTCCTATACTACGATCGATCAATCTCCTATTATCACAAGGATTCTCTAAATAGGATAAAGGTGATACCTCCTAAATCCTGAGTTTTCATCTATGAGATAGATGCAATTGGATGCTAGGATACTCACTAGCTGTAGTGAGATGGTATCAATCGACCCTGGGAAGAATCACTGGAATGGTTCCAGGGTGATAAAGACGACTGAATGTCAGTCACAGGCACTGTCTTTACCCTCAGTGACGGGACGGTATGTTGGAAGAGTTCCAAGCTAGATACCGTGGCAAACTAGACGATAAAGGCTGGTAACATCGCTATTGTAGATACTACCGAAGAGGAAGTTTGGGTGTATATTGGTTCATAAGATGAACTAGGTTCCTGCCATTGTATGACAATGGAAGTGTGGCTTTGGCCCTGGAACCCTGGTCCCATCAGTGACCCAGACATAATCTAAGGCAGCATCACCTGATCATGGAGATAGTTGATCTCCAGGGTGATCGAGATTAGGAGAGTAGACTCAGAGGACAACACGGCGGATCCACTCACGAAGGCCTTTTTCCCAAAGAGAGACTTTTATGGGATGGTTGAGTATGAGATACTACAACCACTGCTACAGATGGCCTTAGTGCAAGTGGGAGATTGTTAGTTATATGTATGCCCTAGAGGCCATTACTGTACATTGGATGTATATTGTAGTGGATGCTGGGACATATATAGGAAGGACTTTCTTGCTCGACATGATAGTACGCTATATGGTTGCACTTTATCTTAACATGTATATTTTCTGTCTCTCTGATTACATGTTGATAAAGCCCTTAGGATATGTACTCGACTTCCAGGACTATGATGTAGATCATACTAGTGGGGCCTGGGTAGTCCATGAGTGCATCCTTGAAATGTTCCTAGTCGAGGGAATATCGAGACGGGGCATCGATATTCCAGAGTAGACTAGCGCATATCTTCTCGACCCATGAGATGGGCGATGGATGATCCCATATCCATTGGTGTTTGACATCGAAGATGGTATGCGGGTGCTCAGTGGAGACTGGGTACACTGAACGGACTCGCCGAGAACTCCCAGATGGTATTATACCTCACGTCAGATGGCAGTTCTCTGGTGACACTGGTACAGCTTAGTCTGTTGACCCGAGATCGTCATAGAGTCTTGTGTGTCTCCCACTATGCTTTGATTTCCACCCTACCACGGCTCTACTGAGTTGTGCAAACAGGTGGTTTTTGGGTACAGTCCCGATTCACATGGAGGCAATGAGCGATAGGAGGGGATTCGTCTCTCCCAGTATTGGGGGTTGATGTTGTGCTATGCTCGACTGGCCATAACAGGAAATCCCTGGCCAGGGTTGCTGTGATATACTGGTAAGAGTTATCAGTAGTTTCACGAATGTTATGGACCTCAAGTCGACATAACTTATCGAGCTATTGGGGTCTGACGTTTACCACCACTAGGCGAGATATGCGACATATCAGACGAACAGACCGGACTATACGATAAGTGTTACTAGTTGGATGCGCAGGAGTGTGAGCGGGCTTGCTCGTCGATCTTCTGATCGCTCAATACCCGGGTGGCCGTTACGTTTGGCAGACCGCTTGCGGCTTGTGGGTGTTTGATATGATCATCACCTGCTGCCGGCGTATTGATGAGTCTTTAGAGTCCTACACAGAGGTTTCCTAGCTCAAGCGAAACGAAATAGGAGCGCATATGAGATATGTGCGGGACCGAGAATGATGCGTGTATGTGATACCGTATTTCATTCTCGTGATGAATGTGTCGAATGGTTATATGCGATATAACCTAGTTATCGAATCAAGGATTGATTCGATAAGCCGATACATATGATACTAGTCGGTTATATCCGATATGACCGGATCATTGAATCAAGTGTTGATTTAATGATTTAATGTATAATTATATATTCGATATATTGCTGTGCATTAACTAGTATTGGTTCACTTTAAATGGATTTTCTCACTTGAATTGTGCACATTGTATATGCGATATAGTTTTGTGCACATGTTTGTATCATGTTTGATGATACATGCTTACTTGGTTAAGTGTAAAGAATCAAACCATGGTTTAAGATAATGATTAGGGTTTTGATTACTTATTCATTTATCTTATTTATTTATATCCATTTTGGAAAATGAAAAAGATAAATGAATGGTTGCTTATTTTGTTTTTAGTTGAAGTTTCTTGAAGCTTTGACTTAGTCTTCATTCTTGTCTTAAAATTAACCCTAACCATTTAACTAACCCAAGTTAATTCTATACACTTAACTATAGTTGAAGTCATGATAAGTATTGATTTAATTATCTCATTTTTAATTAAGTTATCATATCTTCTTCTTCTTCATCATCTTCTTCAACATTGAAGAAAGCTTGCAACTTCAATGGCAAGTCATGAAGTCTAGTGAGAAATCCAAAACTAAAGTTTACCCACTTCCTATTTCTTCATCCTCTATCTCTTGCCAAGTAGTAGTGTGTGTTTCCTTCACAAGTTTTCAAGGTTTGGTGAAGGTGGAGCTTGATCTAGCGATGCCTCGACGTAGATCATCATCGGCATGGACATCGACGACCTAGCTCGCTTATTCTTCGACGAAGCCGACGCTAGAGCCCGGGAGTTCACTTGGACAGCGGAGGCACTTCGTTGCGGAGCTATGGAGGTGGACAAACGGATCTACAAAGGTTGTATTTCCGTTATCTTATAGTTTAGTTGTGAACTAACTTGCTTGTTTCGCCTAAATATCTAGCAAACGATCAGTAGTCGGGTTTGTAGGCACCCGTAAAATTTGATTTGTGCATATTTGATCACTTGTGTGACTTCACTAGAGTGCCTAGGATCCCTACAGTGGTATCAGAGCCTAGCTAGAGCCTTAGGCGATGCGTAGACGGAGTTAGAAGTCCGATCGACCCGAAACCCCGACTTTAAAATGCTCTCTGGACATTTTTGTAAAATGTGGATTTTTCCAAATTAAAAATATGCAGAAAAAAAAGCAGGTAAATATAAGAATTACGATGCAAAAATTACCTAATGATCTTTCTAAAGTGCGGCGGAACCGCGGTATTAGCGTGCTAATGCGGCCCTTCCGCCGCACTTTTGTCTTATCTGCCATTGAATTTTGCACAGTAACTCCTATTTTTCAGTGCTGGTTTTCCTGGGAATTTTTAATCTGAAATCAAGAGTTGAGTATTTTGGGTTGTATTGGGAGTTCATACATTCGATCGGATTGTCAAACTTTGTCTATGTGTCGTTCCGGATAATTTTTTGAATATGTTAAAAAGTTCGACCGGATATAAATACCCAATTTTTCCCCTGTCGGGAAATTTCCAAGTGTTGGATATTTCTGTAGTTTAATCACGTTCTAAGTAGTGCAAGTAACACGATGGTCCCTCTAGAAGACAACAAACCTTAACTCGATTATGTGACCGTCTTGAACTACCCTTTGAACCTTCGGGTTTGGGGCAGTACGGCGTGCCACATGTGAGGCGTTGGCTTGACCCTTCTACGGCTGGACCGTTGGTACTGAGGCACGAACTGAATGTTTTTAGACTTGTTTCATGTGTTGATCTGTATCGGGAAAACTTGGGTGTTCGATTGTTCGATCGAAAAGTTTAACATTTTCTATTTATCCGGAATGTGATACAATAATTGGAATTCACAAGAAGTTATGAGATAACTGATTGAATGTTATAAACATAGCAGTTTAGTCTCATTTGATCGGTTGCCACGGAATTTTGATGTGATCAAAAGTCCGTTGCAATCACGTAGCGTACGCGGATACTCTCCGGGTAAACTTAATAGACAGCCTCACCCCATAGCCCCGACCAAGTGACTGTAGGAGAACCTCGTCGCCGAAAGCATCCGTCCGGGTGCTCGCGGCAGCGGTGTTCCGCCTTGGTGCACTTCGTCGACGGTATCAGGGGTGCGGCCGCCTACTAAAGTTTTCGACGAGCGTTCGATCAGTTTTTCGGGAATCTTGTTGAATTGCCCGACTTGATATTGAAAAGTTTTTTCGATAACGAGACTAAAATGCGGGGTTTATAATTGTTAGGCATGTGATGTCTAAGTAATTCATTTGATTAGGCATGTGATGTCTAAAGAGGTTGCGGATTCCAACTGTTGTAGTTTTACACTTTCTTTTCTGTGACCGTAAGTGTAATATGTGATATCGCCGTTTTCGTTGCTATATGTCAACGACAATTGGGATGCGCATATTTACTTACGTTGATGACATGTGATGTTATGTGTTGCTGGATATGTTATATTGGATCGTCGTGTTTGAATAGCCGGGGGGGTTTTATGTGAGATGAGTGTTTTTCATTTTCATTCATGTAAAAACTTGTATGTAATATTCTTTTATTGGGGCACTTTCAGGTTGCGGAAGTAGTCACCTTTTGTATATTATTTACTTTTCTGCACTAGGATAGACCCAAGGAGGAGAGCACAAGTAACCGAGTTCTGGGGTCCAGTGGGAGACCAACTCGAGGAGTCGAGTCCGGGTCTCCTAACCCTAGAATTGGTAGGGTTGCTTGCCGCTCTCGTAGGGATCTAGGGGTGTAGGATTGGCTATTCATCACGACCGTGGAATCCGTGTTTTATACTGGCTCGTATTGAAAACACGGACGAACTAGAATATCCAATATTTCATATGTTTCTTCTGCTGTGATTTATCTGTGATCATGTGATGTTCTGTGACAGATATTATATATAGTATATATGATATATTATATAGACGTTGCTTATGTTTTACACCCGCGCTAGCCCTGCCTCGCTCTGGCGTTAGTTACCTAACCTAACGGTGCAGACGGGACATCGAGGCGAATGCGGATGGCATAAGCGTACGTTATATTTATCTGTGATGGTTAGGTGGACTTAAATGATGGGATATTCATTAATGAGATTAATGAAAGAAAATAAACCTAATTGATGTTGTGGAATCGAATTTCAAAATAAAACAGGTAGCTACAGTTCTTGCTTTGCATCGCGGTGTTCATTATAGAATATCCTGCACCTTATTCGATGAGGAAAGGACCGAGATCCCTTCACCGGGAGTGACTCCTTTAGCAATAACTGGCAGATGCTACACACTCGGTTTGTATTTGATCGCTTCTATAGTTTTTGCTTTGCACAGTGATATATATGATATATCACGCACCTCATTCGAGGAGGAAAGGGCCGACGATCCCTTCACCGGGAGTGACCCCTTTAGCAAAACTAGAAAAGCTTCAAAAACATTCCATTTAAAAACCATTTGATTCCGCAACGAGATCAAGTTCAAAGCGTTAAAGGTTTTCACAAAAACCATTCGCAACCCTCCGTCATTTTAGGAAGTAGAGTACTTAGTATTCATGCTGTATTTGTTGACCATAGTCAAAGCACAGTGTACGGTAGCTAAGTGATGTCTTCCTACACCGCATATGATGCGATTAGTTAGGACAGTCGCGTGACTTTGTTGACCTTAGTTAAGGGTCATGTGGGTGGGTCTAATTAATCACGAAATGACGGGTAGAACTTGACTAGTACTTATGATTTGTTGACCATAGTTAAGGTCATAGGTGCTAGGGGTAAAAACCTTTATCGGGAGTTTCAAGTGTTGAAATTTGCAATGAGATTGCATACCTTCTATGTGATAGTTGGATCTCGATACCCACTGCGAGTAATTGTTACTCCTGGGAGAGTTTTGCACTTTACAATTAGCCGATCAAGTAGGTGTCTAGAAAGGTGTCAACGGGGTTACGCCTCTGGGAAAACGAGGTTTACAGTAATTAGGTCCGTGCGAAAGCACGGGGAACCTCCCTCAAAGTACCGACACTGGCCTGGCTGAAAGATTGGCGAACTTGTAGAGTGTAATTAATCCCGGCTAGTCTTTCCTTTTAGGGTTTGAAGGAAGATTTGATAAAAACAGTGGGAGCCATCCTGATTAGATAAAATATATAACCAATCTGATCTTGCAAGAGCGCACGCTGAGTGTTTTCTTCTCTCTCTCTCCAGGTAGCGACCATATCACGCCTTAATCAAGATAATAATACGGATGTATTGACCGAACCCGCTTGTTATACTGAGCTGGGGAACGTTGGTCCCGCTCCAACTTATAATTGTTATAAGACAGAGCAGGAAATTAGGGAATACCAGAATTCCTATGCCGCCCAAACGAAGAAAGTGCATATGATGCATCTCCTTCGGGTATGTTCATTATAAAGAACTGTTTCTCAGTATCCTCTGAATCCTGGGTATATGATACCGGATCAGGATCCCAGATATGTAATCTGTTACATAGGGCTACAAAAAGGTAGAAAAACTGAGAACGGGTGATAAGTTTCATGAGACAGAAACCGGGGCAAGTGTTGCAGCCAAGTCTGTTGGTCACTGTCACCCTGTATTACGAATACATTGATTCTGAACAAATGCTATTAGATACCGAACCTGATATACAAAATCATATCAGTCTCTTTATTAGTAAAGAAATGATATAATTTTGTATTGATGGATAATGTTTTGAACATTTCCTATATCAAAAGTTGATCGGTTCAGGCACGTTATCTAAAAGTATTGACGTTCTAAATCAAACTACAGTTCCTCGTATACAGAACACACACAAGAGAAAGAGTTCAGAAATGAACGAATTCTTCTTGAGGCATTGTAGACTAGGTCATATCAATGCGACCCGACTGGCTGAAGTTACATTTAAATGTATATTTAAATCAGTTTGAATTTACATCTTTTGAAACTTGCCAGTCATGTCACAAAGATAATATGACCATAGCTCTGTTTATTGGAAACAGAGAAAGAGTTAATGAACTCTTGGGACTGATGCATGATGATGTATGTAAGGTCTCCTGTCTACACATGCCAGGACTGGTTCTTTATACTTCATTACATTCTCTGATAATCTCTCAAGATTCAGTCATATATTCCTGTTGAAATATAAGTCCGAACCTTTTGAGATATTCACAGAATATAAGTTAGAAGTAGAGAACCAAAATACGGGTATAAGTATTATGTCCTATGATGAGATCAGGGAGGAGAATACTTGTGCATGGAATCCTTGGACTATTCTAAAGGAGAATGAGATTTTCTCTCAGTGTTACTCCTCTGAATACACCACAGCACAACGGTGTATCAGGGTGGAGCAATTGCACAATATTAGATATGGTGTGCTCTATGATGAGTATTACTGAGTTACCTATTTCCTTTTGGGGTTATGCACTTGAGAAGCTGCATACCTATTGAATTAGGTTCGAATCAAATCTGTGCCTACCACTCCATATAAGATATGGTGTGGGAAGATCCTATCTCTTAAGTAAGTTAAGATTTGGGATTGTCCGGCCTATGTCAAAAGCAAAATCCGGACAAGATCGAGACAAGGTCAGTTCTGTAGAACTGGAAAGGTTCCAGCTATACGAAACTACAGCTGAAGATTTGACAGAACCAAAGGATTCTATAGTCCCCGATGAACCTCAGCCTCTCCGCCGATCTGGTAGGGTTCCTCGCCTGCCTGAGAGATACCTCGGTTTCTCGATGACAGTGGGAGCGAGGATTGCATCATGAGATGATGGCCCAATCAGTTTCGAGCAGGCCATCGAGAGTAGGGACTCTGTAAGAATGGCTGGATGCTTAGTGATCTGAGATGGAATCCTTATACACCAACAAAGTATGGACTTTGGTTGCTATATCTGAAGGGTTAAATCCCCATCAGGAGCAAGTATATCTTGAGAAGATTACTTGGTGTACATGGAGAAGTTGAGACTTTCAAAGCTAGGCTTATTAAAGTTTTTAGTCATCAACCAGGCATGGATAATGATGAAACCTTTTCCAAGTGACTATGCTTACGTCTATCCAGATCCTACTTACCACGGCTACATACCATGACTACGATATCTGGCGGTTGGGTGCCATGACTGCTTTTCTAAAAGAATGATTTAGAAGAGAACGTCTATAAGAACACAGCCAGAGGTCTTCGTAAACAGTGGGAGCAGCGGAAACGTGTGCAAGTTGCTTTACATAATGAAGCAGGCATCGCGGAGTTGGAATGTCTGTTTTGATGTGATAGTCAAAGTGTTTGACTTCATCAAAATGGTAGACGAACCTTGTATATACAAAAGGGTAGTAGAGAGTAAGGTGGTCATCTTCGTATTGTACGTAGACAACATACTCATGATAGGAAAAGAGTTTCCTATACTACGATCGATCAATCTCCTATTATCACAAGGATTCTCCAAATAGGATAAAGGTGATACCTCCTAAATACTGAGTTTTCATCTATGAGATAGATGTAATTGGATGCTAGGATACTCACTAGCTGTAGTGAGATGGTATCAATCGACCCTGGGAAGAATCACTGGAATGGTTCCAGGGTGATAAAGACGACTGAATGTCAGTCACAGGCACTGTCTTTACCCTCAGTGAAGGGACGGTATGTTGGAAGAGTTCCAAGCTAGATACCGTGGCAAACTAGACGATAAAGGCTGGTAACATCGCTATTGTAGATACTACCAAAGAGGAAGTTTGGGTGTATATTGGTTCATAAGATGAACTAGGTTCCTGCCATTGTATGACAATGGAAGTGTGGCTTTGGCCCTGGAACCCTGGTCCCATCAGTGACCCAGACATAATCTAAGGCAGCATCACCTGATCATGGAGATAGTTGATCTCCAGGGTGATCGAGGTTAGGAGAGTAGACTCAGAGGACAACACGGCAGATCCACTCACGAAGGCCTTTTTACCAAAGAGAGACTTTTATGGGATGGTTGAGTATGAGATACTACAACCACTGCTACAGATGGCCTTAGTGCAAGTGGGAGATAGTTAGTTATATGTATGCCCTAGAGGCCATTACTGTACATTGGATGTATATTGTAGTGGATGCTGGGACATATATAGGAAGGACTTTCTTGCTCGACATGATAGTACGCTATCTGGTTGCACTTTATCTTAACATGTATATTTTCTGTCTCTCTGATTACATGTTGATAAAGCCCTTAGGATATGTACTCGACTTCCAGGACTATGATGTAGATCATACTAGTGGGGCCTGGGTAGTCCATGAGTGCATCCTTGAAATGTTCCTAGTCGAGGGAATATCGAGACGGGGCATCGATATTCCAGAGTAGACTAGCGCATATCTTCTCGACCCATAAGATGGGCGATGGATGATCCCATATCCATTGGTGTTTGACATCGAAGATGGTATGCGGGTGCTCAGTGGAGACTGGGTACACTGAACGGACTCGCCGAGAACTCCCAGATGGTATTATACCTCACGTCAGATGGCAGTTCTCTGGTGACACTGGTACAGCTTAGTCTGTTGACCCGAGATCGTCATAGAGTCTTGTGTGTCTCCCACTATGCTTTGATTTCCACCCTACCACGGCTCTACTGAGTTGTGCAAACAGGTGGTTTTTGGGTACAGTCCCGATTCACATGGAGGCAATGAGCGATAGGAGGGGATTCGTCTCTCCCGGTATTGGGGGTTGATGTTGTGCTATGCTCGACTGGCCATAACAGGAAATCCCTGGCCAGGGTTGCTGTGATATACTGGTAAGAGTTATCAGTAGTTTCACGAATGTTATGGACCTCAAGTCGACATAACTTATCGAGCTATTGGGGTCTGACGTTTACCACCCCTAGGCGAGATATGCGACATATCAGACGAACAGACCGGACTATACGATAAGTGTTACTAGTTGGATTCACAGGAGTGTGAGCGGGCTTGCTCGTCGATCTTCTGATCGCTCAATACCCGGATGGCCGTTACGTTTGGCAGACCGCTTGCGGCTTGTGGGTGTTTGATATGATCATCACCTGCTACCGCCGTATTGACGAGTCTTTAGAGTCCTACACAGAGGTTTCCTAGCTCAAGCGAAACGAAATAGGAGCGCATATGAGATATGTGAGGGACCGAGAATGATGCGTGTATGTGATACCGTATTTCATTCTCGCGATGAATGTGTCGAATGGTTATATGCGATATAACCTAGTTATCGAATCAAGGATTGATTCGATAAGCCGATACATATGATACTAGTCGGTTATATCCGATATGACCGGATCATTGAATCAAGTGTTGATTTAATGATTTAATGTATAATTATATATTCGATATATTGCTGTGCATTAACTAGTATTGGTTCACTTTAAATGGATTTTCTCACTTGAATTGTGCACATTGTATATGCGATATAGTTTTGTGCACATGTTTGTATCATGTTTGATGATACATGCTTACTTGGTTAAGTGTAAAGAATCAAACCATGGTTTAAGTTAATGATTAGGGTTTTGATTACTTATTCATTTATCTTATTTATTTATATCCATTTTGGAAAATGAAAAAGATAAATGAATGGTTGCTTATTTTGTTTTTAGTTGAAGTTTCTTGAAGCTTTGACTTTGTCTTCATTCTTGTCTTAAACTTAACCCTAACCATTTAACTAACCCCAGTTAATTCTCTACCCTTAACTATAGTTGAAGTCATGATAAGTATTGATTTAATTATCTCATTTTTAATTAAGTTATCATATCTTCTTCTTCTTCTTCATCTTCTTCAACATTGAAGAAAGCTTGCCACTTCAATGGCAAGTCATGAAGTCTAGTGAGAAATCCAAAACTAAAGTTTACCCACTTCCTATTTCTTCATCCTCTATCTCTTGCCAAGTAGTAGAGTGTGTTTCCTTCATAAGTTTTCAAGGTTTGGTGAAGGTGGAGCTTGATCTAGCGATGCCTCGACGTAGATCATCTTCGGCATGGACATCGACGACCTAGCTCGCTTATTCTTCGACGAAGCCGACGCTAGAGCCCGGGAGTTCACTTGGACAGCGGAGGCACTTCGTTGCGGAGCTATGGAGGTGGACAAACGGATCTACAAAGGTTGTATTTCCGTTATCTTATAGTTTAGTTGTGAACTAGCTTGCTTGTTTCGCCTAAATATCTAGCAAACGATCCGTAGTCGGGTTTGTAGGCACCCGTAAAATTTGATTTGTGCATATTTGATCACTTGTGAGACTTCACTAGAGTGCCTAGGATCCCTACAGTGGTATCAGAGCCTAGCTAGAGCCTTAGGCGATGCGTAGACGGAGTTAGAAGTCCGATCGACCCGAAACCCCGACTTTAAAATGCTCTCTGGACATTTTTGTAAAATGTGGATTTTTGCAAATTAAAAATATGCAGAAAAACAAGCAGGTAAATCTAAGAATTACGATGCAAAAATTACCTAATGATCTTTCTAAAGTGCGGCGGAACCGCGTCATTAGCGTGCTAATGCGGCCCTTCCGCCGCACTTTTGTCTTATCTGCCATTGAATTTTGCACAGTAACTCCTATTTTTCAGGGCTGGTTTTCCTGGGAATTTTTAATCTGAAATCAAGAGTTGAGTATTTTGGGTTGTATTGGGAGTTCATACATTCGATCGGATTGTCAAACTTTGTCTATGTGTCGTTCCGGATAATTTTTTGAATATGTTAAAAAGTTCGACCGGATATAAATACCCAATTTTTCCTCTGTCGGGAAATTTCCAAGTGTTGGATATTTCTGTAGTTTAATCACGTTCTAAGTAGTGCAAGTAACACGATGGTCCCTCTAGAAGACAACAAACCTTAACTCGATTATGTGACCGTCTTGAACTACCCTTTGAACCTTCGGGTTTGGGGCAGTACGGCGTGCCACATGTGAGGCGTTGGCTTGACCCTTCTACGGCTGGACCGTTGGTACTGAGGCACGAACTGAATGTTTTTAGACTTGTTTCATGTGTTGATCTGTATCGGGAAAACTTGGGTGTTCGATTGTTCGATCGAAAAGTTTAACATTTTCTATTTATCCGGAATGTGATACAATAATTGGAATTCACAAGAAGTTATGAGATAACTGATTGAATGTTATAAACATAGCAGTTTAGTCTCATTTGATCGGTTGCCACGGAATTTTGATGTGATCAAAAGTCCGTTGCAATCACGTAGCGTACGCGGATACTCTCCGGGTAAACTTAATAGACAGCCTCACCCCATAGCCCCGACCAAGTGACTGTAGGAGAACCCCGTCGCCGAAAGCATCCGTCCGGGTGCTCGCGGCAGCGGTGTTCCGCCTTGGTGCACTTCGTCGACGGTATCAGGGGTGCGGCCGCCTACTAAAGTTTGCGACGAGCGTTCGATCAGTTTTTCGGGAATCTTGTTGAATTGCCCGACTTGATATTGAAAAGTTTTTTCGATAACGAGACTAAAATGCGGGGTTTATAATTGTTAGGCATGTGATGTCTAAGTAATTCATTTGATTAGGCATGTGATGTCTAAAGAGGTTGCGGATTCCAACTGTTGTAGTTTTACACTTTCTTTTCTGTGACCGTAAGTGTAATATGTGATATCGCCGTTTTCGTTGCTATATGTCAACGACAATTGGGATGCGCATATTTACTTACGTTGATGACATGTGATGTTATGTGTTGCTCGATATGTTATATTGGATCGTCGTGTTTGAATAGCCGGGTTTTTTTTTATGTGAGATGAGTGTTTTTCATTTTCATTCATGTAAAAACTTGTATGTAATATTCTTTTATTGGGGCACTTCCAGGTTGCGGAAGTAGTCACCGTTTGTATATTATTTACTTTTCTGCACTAGGATAGACCCAAGGAGGAGAGCACAAGTAACCGGGTTCTGGGGTCCAGTGGGAGACCAACTCGAGGAGTCGAGTCCGGGTCTCCTAACCCTAGAATTGGTAGGGTTGCTTGCCGCTCTCGTAGGGGTCTAGGGGTGTGGGATTGGCTATTCATCACGACCGTGGAATCCGTGTTTTATACTGGCTCGTATTGAAAACACGGACGTCCTAGTATATCCAATATTTCATATGTTTCTTCTGCTGTGATTTATCTGTGATCATGTGATGTTCTGTGACAGATATTATATATAGTATATATGATATATTATATAGATGTTGCTTATGTTTTACACCCGCGCTAGCCCTGCTTCGCTCTGGCGTTAGTTACCTAACCTAACGGTGCAGACGGGACATCGAGGCGAATGCGGATGGCATAAGCGTACGTTATATTTATCTGTGATGGTTAGGTGGACTTAAATGATGGGATATTCATTAATGAGATTAATGAAAGAAAATAAACCTAATTGATGTTGTGGAATCGAATTTCAAAATAAAACAGGTAGCTACAGTTCTTGCTTTGCATCGCGGTGTTCATTATAGAATATCCTGCACCTTATTCGATGAGGAAAGGACCGAGATCCCTTCACCGGGAGTGACTCCTTTAGCAATAACTGGAAGAAGCTACACACTCGGTTTGTATTTGATCGCTTCTATAGTTTTTGCTTTGCACAGTGATATATATGATATATCCCGCACCTCATTCGAGGAGGAAAGGGCCGACGATCCCTTCACCGGGAGTGACCCCTTTAGCAAAACTAGAAAAGCTTCAAAAACATTCCATTTAAAAACCATTTGATTCCGCAACGAGATCAAGTTCAAAGCGTTAAAGGTTTTCACAAAAACCATTCGCAACCCTCCGTCATTTTAGGAAGTAGAGTACTTAGTATTCGTGCTGTGTTTGTTGACCATAGTCAAGGCACAGTGTACGGTAGCTAAGTGATGTCTTCCTACACCGCATATGATGCGATTAGTTAGGACAGTCGCGTGACTTTGTTGACCTTAGTTAAGGGTCATGTGGGTGGGTCTAATTAATCACGAAATGACGGGTAGAACTTGACTAGTACTTATGATTTTTTGACCATAGTTAAGGTCATAGGTGCTAGGGGTAAAAACCTTTATCGGGAGTTTCAAGTGTTGAAATTTGCAATGAGATTGCATACCTTCTATGTGATAGTTGGATCTCGATACCCACTGCGAGTAATTGTTACTCCTGGGAGAGTTTTGCACTTTACAATTAGCCGATCAAGTAGGTGTCTAGAAAGGTGTCAACGGGGTTACGCCTCTGGGAAAACGAGGTTTACAGTAATTAGGTCCGTGCGAAAGCACGGGGAACCTCCCTCAAAGTACCGACACTGGCCTGGCTGAAAGATTGGCGAACTTGTAGAGTGTAATTAATCCCGGCTAGTCTTTCCTTTTAGGGTTTGAAGGAAGATTTGATAAAAACAGTGGGAGCCATCCTGATTAGATAAAATATATAACCAATCTGATCTTGCAAGAGCGCACGCTGAGTGTTTTCTTCTCTCTCTCTCCAGGTAGCGACCATATCACGCCTTAATCAAGATAATAATACGGATGTATTGACCGAACCCGCTTGTTATACTGAGCTGGGGAACGTTGGTCCCGCTCCAACTTATAATTGTTATAAGACAGAGCAGGAAATTAGGGAATACCAGAATTCCTATGCCGCCCAAACGAAGAAAGTGCATATGATGCATCTCCTTCGGGTATGTTCATTATAAAGAACTGTTTCTCAGTATCCTCTGAATCCTGGGTATATGATACCGGATCAGGATCCCAGATATGTAATCTGTTACATAGGGCTACAAAAAGGTAGAAAAACTGAGAACGGGTGATAAGTTTCATGTGACAGAAACCGGGGCAAGTGTTGCAGCCAAGTCTGTTGGTCACTGTCACCCTGTATTACGAATACATTGATTCTGAACAAATGCTATTAGATACCGAACCTGATATACAAAATCATATCAGTCTCTTTATTAGTAAAGAAATGATATAATTTTGTATTGATGGATAATGTTTTGAACATTTCCTATATCAAAAGTTGATCGGTTCAGGCACGTTATCTAAAAGCATTGACGTTCTAAATCAAACTACAGTTCCTCGTATACAGAACACACACAAGAGGAAGAGTTCAGAAATGAACGAATTCTTCTTGAGGCATTGTAGACTAGGTCATATCAATGCGACCCGACTGGCTGAAGTTACATTTAAATGTATATTTAAATCAGTTTGAATTTACATCTTGTGAAACTTGCCAGTCATGTCACAAAGAAAATATGACCATAGCTCTGTTTATTAGAAACAGAGAAAGAGTTAATGAACTCTTGGGACTGATGCATGATGATGTATGTAAGGTCTCCTGTCTACACATGCTAGGACTGGTTCTTTATACTTCATTACATTCTCTGATAATCTCTCAAGATTCAGTCATATATTCCTGTTGAAATATAAGTCCGAACCTTTTAAGATATTCACAGAATATAAGTTAGAAGTAGAGAACCAAAATACGGGTATAAGTATTATGTCCTATGATGAGATCAGGGAGGAGAATACTTGTGCATGGAATCCTTGGACTATTCTAAAGGAGAATGAGATTTTCTCTCAGTGTTACTCCTCTGAATACACCACAGCACAACGGTGTATCAGGGTGGAGCAATTGCACAATATTAGATATGGTGTGCTCTATGATGAGTATTACTGAGTTACCTATTTCCTTTTGGGGTTATGCACTTGAGAAGCTGCATACCTATTGAATTTGGTTCGAATCAAATCTATGCCTACCACTCCATATAAGATATGGTGTGGGAAGATCCTATCTCTTAAGTAAGTTAAGATTTGGGATTGTCCGGCCTATGTCAAAAGCAAAATCCGGACAAGATCGAGGCAAGGTCAGTTCTGTAGAACTGGAAAGGTTCCAGCTATACGAAACTACAGTTGAAGATTTGACAGAACCAAAGGATTCTATAGTCCCCGATGAACCTCAGCCTCTCCGACGATCTGGTAGGGTTCCTCGCCTGCCTGAGAGATACCTCGGTTTCTCGATGACAGTGGGAGCGAGGATTGCATCATTATATGATGGCCCAATCAGTTTCGAGCAGGCCATCGAGAGTAGGGACTCTGTAAGAATGGCTGGATGCTTAGTGATCTGAGATGGAATCCTTATACACCAACAAAGTATGGACTTTGGTTGCTATATCTGAAGGGTTAAATCCCCATCAGGAGCAAGTATATCTTGAGAAGATTACTTGGTGTACATGGAAAAGTTGAGACTTTCAAAGCTAGGCTTATTAAAGGTTTTAGTCATCAACCAGGCATGGATAATGATGAAACCTTTTCCAAGTGACTATGCTTAAGTCTATCCAGATCCTACTTACCACGGCTACATACCATGACTACGATATCTGGCGGTTGGGTGCCATGACTGCTTTTCTAAAAGAATGATTTAGAAGAGAACGTCTATAAGAACACAGCCAGAGGTCTTCGTAAACAGTGGGAGCAGCGGAAACCTGTGCAAGTTGCTTTACATAATGAAGTAGGCATCGCGGAGTTGGAATGTCTGTTTTGATGTGATAGTCAAAGTGTTTGACTTCATCAAAATGGTAGACGAACCTTGTATATACAAAAGGGTAGTAGAGAGTAAGGTGGTCATCTTCGTATTGTACGTAGACAACATACTGTTGATAGGAAAAGAGTTTCCTATACTACGATCGATCAATCTCCTATTATCACAAGGATTCTCTAAATAGGATAAAGGTGATACCTCCTAAATCCTGAGTTTTCATCTATGAGATAGATGTAATTGGATGCTAGGATACTCATTAGCTGTAGTGAGATGGTATCAATCGACCCTGGGAAGAATCACTGGAATGGTTCCAGGGTGATAAAGACGACTGAATGTCAGTCACAGGCACTGTCTTTACCCTCAGTGAAGGGACGGTATGTTGGAAGAGTTCCAAGCTAGATACCGTGGCAAACTAGACGATAAAGGCTGGTAACATCGCTATTGTAGATACTACCGAAGAGGAAGTTTGGGTGTATATTGGTTCATAAGATGAACTAGGTTCCTGCCATTGTATGACAATGGAAGTGTGGCTTTGGCCCTGGAACCCTGGTCCCATCAGTGACCCAGACATAATCTAAGGCAGCATCACCTGATCATGGAGATAGTTGATCTCCAGGGTGATCGAGGTTAGGAGAGTAGACTCAGAGGACAACACGGCGGATCCACTCACGAAGGCCTTTTTCCCAAAGAGAGACTTTTATGGGATGGTTGAGTATGAGATACTACAACCACTGCTACAGATGGCCTTAGTGCAAGTGGGAGATTGTTAGTTATATGTATGCCCTAGAGGACATTACTGTACATTGGATGTATTTTGTAGTGGATGCTGGGACATATATAGGAAGGACTTTCTTGCTCGACATGATAGTACGCTATCTGGTTGCACTTTATCTTAACATGTATATTTTCTGTCTCTCTGATTACATGTTGATAAAGCCCTTAGGATATGTACTCGACTTCCAGGACTATGATGTAGATCATACTAGTGGGGCCTGGGTAGTCCATGAGTGCATCCTTGAAATGTTCCTAGTCGAGGGAATATCGAGACGGGGCATCGATATTCCAGAGTAGACTAGCGCATATCTTCTCGACCCATGAGATGGGCGATGGATGATCCCATATCCATTGGTGTTTGACATCGAAGATGGTATGCGGGTGCTCAGTGGAGACTGGGTACACTGAACGGACTCGCCGAGAACTCCCAGATGGTATTATACCTCACGTCAGATGGCAGTTCTCTGGTGACACTGGTATAGCTTAGTCTGTTGACCCGAGATCGTCATAGAGTCTTGTGTGTCTCCCACTATGCTTTGATTTCCACCCTACCATGGCTCTACTGAGTTGTGCAAACAGGTGGTTTTTGGGTACAGTCCCGATTCACATGGAGGCAATGAGCGATAGGAGGGGATTCGTCTCTCCCAGTATTGGGGGTTGATGTTGTGCTATGCTCGACTGGCCATAACAGGAAATCCCTGGCCAGGGTTGCTGTGATATACTGGTAAGAGTTATCAGTAGTTTCACGAATGTTATGGACCTCAAGTCGACATAACTTATCGAGCTATTGGGGTCTGACGTTTACCACCACTAGGCGAGATATGCGACATATCAGACGAACAGACCGGACTATACGATAAGTGTTACTAGTTGGATTCGCAGGAGTGTGAGCGGGCTTGCTCGTCGATCTTCTGATCGCTCAATACCCGGGTGGCCGTTACGTTTGGCAGACCGCTTGCGGCTTGTGGGTGTTTGATATGATCATCACCTGCTGCCGGCGTATTGACGAGTCTTTAGAGTCCTACACAGAGGTTTCCTAGCTCAAGCGAAACGAAATAGGAGCGCATATGAGATATGTGCGGGACCGAGAATGATGCGTGTATGTGATACCGTATTTCATTCTCGCGATGAATGTGTCGAATGGTTATATGCGATATAACCTAGTTATCGAATCAAGGATTGATTCGATAAGCCGATACATATGATACTAGTCGGTTATATCCGATATGACCGGATCATTGAATCAAGTGTTGATTTAATGATTTAATGTATAATTATATATTCGATATATTGCTGTGCATTAACTAGTATTGGTTCACTTTAAATGGATTTTCTCACTTGAATTGTGCACATTGTATATGCGATATAGTTTTGTGCACATGTTTGTATCATGTTTGATGATACATGCTTACTTGGTTAAGTGTAAAGAATCAAACCATGGTTTAAGTTAATGATTAGGGTTTTGATTACTTATTCATTTATCTTATTTATTTATATCCATTTTGGAAAATGAAAAAGATAAATGAATGGTTGCTTATTTTGTTTTTAGTTGAAGTTTCTTGAAGCTTTGATTTAGTCATCATTCTTGTCTTAAACTTAACCCTAACCATTTAACTAACCCAAGTTAATTCTCTACACTTAACTATAGTTGAAGTCATGATAAGTATTGATTTAATTATCTCATTTTTAATTAGGTTATCATATCTTCTTCTTCTTCTTCATCTTCTTCAACATTGAAGAAAGCTTGCTACTTCAATGGCAAGTCATGAAGTCTAGTGAGAAATCCAAAACTAAAGTTTACCCACTTCCTATTTCTTCATCCTCTATCTCTTGCCAAGTAGTAGAGTGTGTTTCCTTCACAAGTTTTCAAGGTTTGGTGAAGGTGGAGCTTGATCTAGCGATGCCTCGATGTAGATCATCTTCGGCATGGACATCGACGACCTAGCTCGCTTATTCTTCGACGAAGCCGACGCTAGAGCCCGGGAGTTCACTTGGACAGTGGAGGCACTTCGTTGCGGAGCTATGGAGGTGGACAAACGGATCTACAAAGGTTGTATTTCCGTTATCTTATAGTTTAGTTGTGAACTAACTTGCTTGTTTCGCCTAAATATCTAGCAAACGATCCGTAGTCGGGTTTGTAGGCACCCGTAAAATTTGATTTGTGCATATTTGATCACTTGTGAGACTTCACTAGAGTGCCTAGGATCCCTACAGGTTCTTCGTACTTCATTACATTCACTGACGATCTCTCTAGATTCGGATATGTGTTCCTGATGAAACACAAATCAGAAGCTTTTGAGAAATTTAGAGAATATAAACAAGAAGTCGAGAACCAAACCGGAAAAAGTATTAAAGTCCTTCGATCTGATTGAGGAGGTGAATACTTGAGCAATGAATTCCTGGACTTCCTAAAGGAGAATGGGATTCTCTCTCAGCTGACTCCTCCATATACACCACAGCACAACGGTGTATCGGAACGGAGGAACCGCACCCTATTAAATATAGTGCGCTCTATGATGAGCACAGCTGAATTACCTATTTCCTTCTGGGGATATGCGCTGGAGACAGCAACAAACCTATTGAATCAAGTTCCATCTAAATCTGTACCTACCACACTATATGAGATATAGAGTGGGAAGAGGCCATATCTTAAACGAGTTAAGATATGAGGTTGTCCGGCCTATGTCAAAAGACAAAATCCGGACAAACTCGAGGCACGGTCAGTTCTTTGCATGTTTGTGGGATATCCGAAGAACTCATATGGGTATTTATTCTACCACAGTGAGGAACAAAAGGTGTTTGTTGCTCAACATGCCACCTTTTTATAAAAGGAATTTCTTGTAAAAGAAATTAGTGGCAAAGTGGTTGAGCTGGAAGAGGTTCCAGATACACAAACCGCAACTGAAGATTTAGTGGAACCAGAGGATTCAGTAGCTCCTAACGAACCTCAGCCTCTCCGCCGATCTAGTAGGGTTCCTCGCCAACCTGAGAGATACTACGGTTTTCTCATGGATGGTGGGAGCGAGGACTGCATCATAGAGGATGATGACCCAACCAGCTTCACGCAGGCCATCACGAGTGGGGACTCAGTGAAATGGCTGGATGCTATGCGGTCCGAGATGGAATCCATGTACACCAACAAAGTATGGACTTTGGAAGATGCTCCTGAAGGGGTAAAACCCATTGGGAGCAAGTGGATCTTCAAGAAAAAACTTGGTGCAGATGGGAAAGTGGAGACTTTCAAAGCTAGACTTGTTGCAAAGGGTTTTCGTCAAAGACCAGGTGTGGACTATGACGAAACCTTTTCTCCAGTGGCTATGCTTAAATCCATCCGGATCATGCTTGCCATCGCTGCATATCATGATTACGAAATCTGGCAAATGGATGTTAAGACCGCCTTTCTAAACGGTGATTTAGAAGAGTGCGTGTACATGACTCAGCCAGAGGGCTTCATAGATAGTGGGAGCAGCGGGAAGGTGTGCAAGCTGCATAAATCCATTTATGGATTAAAACAAGCATCGCGGAGTTGGAACATCTGCTTTGACGTCTTTATCAAAGAGTTTGATTTTGTCAAAAACGTAGATGAACCTTGTATCTACAAGAAGGTGGCAGAGAGTAAGGTTGTCTTCCTCGTATTGTATGTGGATGACATACTCTTGATAGGAAATGACATTCCTATGCTGCAATTGGTCAAGCTCTTCTTATCACAAAGATTCTCAATGAATGATCTTGGTGATGCCTCCTGCATATTGGGAATTAGGATCTATAGAGATAGATCCAAACGGATATTGGGATTGTTCCAATCCAGGTATATTGACACCATACTAAAGAGGTTTAGAATGGAAGAATCCAAGCGTAGGAACTTACCCACGATCTCTGGAGTCACTCTCTCCAAAGAGATGTCTCCCAAGACTGATTTGGAGAGAGCTCGCATGCAAGGGATACCCTATGCTTCAGCTGTAGGCTCTATCATGTATGCGATGCTATGTACCAAACCCGATGTAGCATACTCACTAAGTGTAGTGAGTAGGTATCAAGCTGATCCTGGAGAGAGTCACTGGACAGCAGTGAAGAGCATTCTCAAGTACTTATGAAGGACTAAAGAGATGCTCTTGGTGTATGGTAACGGAGAACTCCAAGTGGAGTCCTTTACCGATTCGAGCTTCCAGAGTGATAAGGACGACTCTAAGTCGCGGTCGGGATTTGTCTTTACCCTTTACGGAGGGACGGTTAGCTGGAAGAGTTCCAAGCAGGAAACCGTGGCAAACTCGACGATGGAGGCTGAATACATCGCTGCCAACGATGCTGCCAAAGAGGCTGTCTGGATCAAGACGTTCATTACTGAACTTGGAGTGGTTCCATCCATTGAGCAACCAATACCTTTGTATTGTGATAACAATGGAGCGGTGGCTTTGGCCAAGGAACCCAGGTCCCATCAGCGATCCAGGCATATTCTGAGGCGGTATCACCTGATCCGGGAGATAGTTGATACCCGGGAGATCGAGGTCAGGAGGGTTGACAAGAAGAACAACACAGCGGATCCACTCACGAAGGCCATTCCCCAGATACAGTTTGAGAGACTCTTCGGGATGCTCGGTATGCGATACTACAGCAACTGGCCCTAGTGTAAGTGGGAGATTGTTAGTTGTATGTATGCCCTAGAGGCCAGTATTGTACAGATGATGTATATTATATTGGATGCTTGGACATATATATAGAGATGACTTTCTTGCTCGATATGATAGTATGCTATCTGGTTACTTATTATCTTAACATGTATACTAGTCTCTTTATACTGTCTTATAGTTACATGTTGGTAAAGCCCTTAGGATGTGTACTTGACTACCTGGACTATGATGCCGATCATACTAGTGGGGACATGGTTGTCCATAAGTACATCCTTCAAGGTACCTAGTCGTAGGTGTATCGATATACCAGTGTAGACTAGCGTATACGCTTCTCGACCCATGAGATGGGCGATGGATGATCCCATATCCATTGGTGTTTGACATCAGAGATGGTATACGGGTGCTCAGTGGAGACTGGGTACACTGGACGGACTCGCCGAGAACTCCCAGTTGGTATTATACCTCACGTCAGATGGCAGTTCTCTGGTGACACTTGTACAGGTTAGTCTGTAGACCCGAGATCGTCATAGAGTCTTGTGTGATTCCCACTGTGCTTTGATTTCCACCTTACCACGTCCATAAGGGCGTGCAAAACGGTGGTTTTTGGGTACAGTCCCGAGTCACATGGAGGCAATGAGCGATAGGAGGGGTTTCGTCTCTCCCGGTATTGGGGGTTGATGTTGCACTGTGCTCGATTGGCCGTAACAGGGAAGTCCCTGGCCAGGGCTGATTAGAGATTTACTGGTAAGTGTTACCAGTAGTTTCTCGACCCGTTATGAGCTTCACATCGGCACGACTTATCGGTTATTGGGGTCTGACGTTTACCACCCCTAGACTTGATATGCGACATATCAGACGAGGAGACCGGACTGTACGGGAAGTGTTGCCGGTTGGCTCGACGGGAGTTGTAGCAGGTTCGCTTGTTCTCTTCTGATCGCTCAATACCCGCGTGGCCGTTACGTTTAGCTGACCGCTTGCGGCTTGGGGGTGCTTAATATGATCATCATCCACTGCCGGCGTATTGACGAGTCTTAGAGTCCCACAATGGAGTTACCTAGTCCAGACGAAACGTTGTGGTGCGCGTATGCGATATGCGCATGGACCGGATTAAAATGCGCGTATAGGATACCGTATATTTATCGGGCGGCTTGCTTTTGGTAGGGGTCGTATGTGATATGGCCGGATTAATAAATCAAGTGTTGATTTATCATTTAACCATGTAAGTCCACGTTGCCATCCCCGGTTCTTGCGGGGAGGCGGAAACGGTATAACAATCAAATTTTTTCGCAAGGAGCAACATGGACTAAACAAGGTCGGGATCGTTACTAAACTAAACTAGCAAACATGCAAAGGAGAGTTAACTACTCGGCAAAGTGGTTATACCTAACTTGAACTCCTTCTTCTTGAAACCTTGTAGAGGTTGATGGTTCTTTCCTCGTAGCCTTCTTCCGTCAAAGATGGATCCACCTGAGGGTTCAACCTTCGGGCTCTTTCTCGAACATAGAGTGAACTAGGATCTCCGGCTTGCTAAACCTTGAACCCTAGAGAGAGTAGAGTGTATCTTTGGGGTGTTTTTCTTTCAAGCAGAGGGATTCTCAACACATGAGAAGGATTCTCCTTGAGCTTGAAGAAGAAGAAGATGAAGTGAGGAGAGAGAATCAATATGATAGAATGAGCTATCTTTTTCTTTTTGCAACCATAACAAAAGAAAAAGAATTATCTAATTAATAATAATAATTCAAATGAAATAGTTGATGGTTGGTTTTGGAATGACCACTATCATCACTTCATTAAATGAATGTAAGCTAGAATCAAGGAGTATCCTTGCAAAGTAATGATGATGGTCAAACATTCAACCATGGTCAACAAGTCAACCATGGTCAACAAGTCAACAAAACCAACCATGACACAATTTCATTTAATTACTATTATTAATTGATATTTCATAAATCCATTAGGGTTTGGAAAAAGACGACTGTCAACTGTGCATACGCACCCGTTCCGAAACCCTAATGAAAGTCCTCTTCCTCCGCCTCAAACAACTGTGCATACACACCTGCATTCTTGTTCCGAGGAACATGTATACTGAGAGATAAAAGCAACCCCAAAACATATACCAGTATCTGGCTCAAACCAGAGCCTGCTAGTATAAACCGTCCGGTCTCCAAACGTGCAAAGTGCGCGGATGAGAACGAACCCTGCCGCAAAACCATGCGACCTCTACTCAGTTTTGCCCAGAGGCGAATAGCCCTCCGTATGGGACTCTAAAGACTCGACACTACGCTGGCAGTGGGTTTAACCACAGACCGCAAGCGGCACTAGCTGTGCGTAACGGTCCCCAGGTTGATGCCCACAAGAAGACTGACGAGGTAAAACCCATCTGAACTCCTACTGAGTCTGATTGTGACAGTCTCCGTACAGTCCGGTCTGTTCGTCTGATACATCGCATGTCGGGCCTAGGGGGCGGTAAACGTCAGTCCCCAAATAGCGGTACAAGTCATGTCGGAGTGAAGCCCAAAACACCCTGAGATAACACTGGAAGCCTACCAGTAGATCTCTCTTGCCCTGGCCAGGGACTACTCGTGTAATGGCTCTCGTAGACACAGCGCGATGTCAACCCCCAGTACCGGGAGAGACGAATCCTGTCTAACCGGCACTGCCTCCAAGTGCTTCGGGACTGCACACAACTACCACCGGTTTGCACGACTCCTTTGAGCCGTGGTAGGGTAGTAGTCAAAATACAGTGGGAACACACTCGAGGCGAAGTGCCAGTGTCAAGTCAGCGGATTAAGCTGTACTCATGTCACCTGGGAACTGATAACTGACGATAGGTATAAAAACCAACTAGTCAGTTCCCGACGAGTCCTGTCCAGTGTAATCATAACCTAACGAGCACCCGCATACTATCTCAAGTACGACGTACTGACGGCTGTGGGACAGACCGTCTCCCACACTGGGATGAGAAGCGCATGCGCTAGTCTACTCCGGAGTATCGATGCCCTGTCTCGATAGTCCTGCGACTAGGGACCTACATAAGGATGTGCTTATACATTACCCAGCCCCGACTAGTGTGACTGCCATCACAACGCTGGTAATCAAGCAAAGATCCTAAGAGCTCCAGTAATGCGTATAGGTGATATCGCAAAATAAACACATGTACACATTGAAGTAGAAACAAACCAAGTAGCATACTACCATTTTGAGCAAGATTATATATACAAGGTGAATATCCCAAGCTTCCATTAAGTAATATACAAACCAGTATGATACAGTAATGGCCTCTAGGGCATATACACTAACAATCTCCCACTTGCACTAAGGCCATGTACTGGCGTATCAAAGACCTATCATCTCGATCAGCCGCTCGAACTGAGTCTGGGGCAAGGCCTTGGTGAATGGATCTACAGTGTTTTCTTCTGAAGCAACTCTCCAAACCTCGATCTCCTTGCGATCCACGATCTCTCTGATCAGGTGATACCGCCTCAAGATGTGTCTAGATCTCTGATGGGACCTGGGTTCCTTTGCTAAAGCTATAGCCCCGTTGTTGTCGCAATACAGAGGTATTGGATCAACAATGGACGGAACTACCTGAAGTTCTTTCAAGAACTTCCTCATCCAGACTGCTTCTTTTGCGGCATCAGATGCAGCGATATATTCCGCTTCCATTGTCGAGTCTGCAACGGTTTCCTGTTTGGAACTCTTCCAACACACCGCCCCTCCATTGAGGGTAAAGACAAAACCCGACATGGACTTCGAATCATCCTTGTCACTCTGGAAGCTGGAGTCAGCAAAAGGCCTCGATCTGGAGGTCTTTTCCGCCATACACCAAGAACATCTCCTTAGTCCTTCTCAGGTACTTGAGAATGTTCTTTACCGATATCCAGTGCTTCTCCCCAAGGTTTGACTGATACCGGCTTACCACACTCAGTGCATAAGCTACATCCGGTCTGGTACACAACATCGCATACATTATAGAGCCTACCGCAGAAGCGTAGGGTATAATAGACATGCGATCCCTCTCCAAATCAGTCTTGGGAGACATCTCTTTAGAGAGGGTGATCCCGTGACAAGCCGGTAGGTTACCGCGCTTGGAATCTTCCATACTGAATCTTTTCAGTACGGTGTCGATGTACCTGGACTGTGAAAGTCCTAATATCCTCTTGGATCTATCACGATGGATCCGGATCCCCAGGATGTATGAGGCATCACCCAGGTCTTTCATGGAGAACCTGTGTGACAAGAATCCCTTGACAGATTGTAGCATAGGAATGTCATTTCCTATTAAGAGAATGTCATCCACGTATAAAACGAGGAATACTACAGTTCTCGCTACAAATCTACAATAGATGCATGGTTCATCTGGATTTTTGATAAAGCCAAATTCCTTGACCGTCTCATCAAAACAGATGTTCCAACTCCGCGATGCCTGCTTTAGTCCATAGATGGACTTAAGCAACTTGCACACCTTTCCGCTGCTCCTACTCTGAATGAAACCCTCTGGCTGATCCATATAGACACACTCCTCTAAATTTCCATTTAGAAAAGCGGTTTTTACGTCCATCTGCCAAATCTCATAATCGTGGAAGGCAGCAATGGCAAGAAGGACCCGAATGGATTTCAGCATAGCCACTGGAGAAAAGGTTTCGTCATAGTCCAAACCAGGTCTTTGACGGAAACCCTTTGCTATAAGTCTAGCTTTATAGGTCTCAACCTGTCCATCTACACTAATCTTCCTTTTGAAGATCCACTTGCATCCTACGGGTTTTACCCCGTCTGGAGCAATGTCCAACGTCCATACTTTGTTGGTGTAGATGGACTCCATTTCGGTCCGCATTGCATCCAGCCATTTTACCGAGTCAACGCTCTGAACGGCCTGCTGGAAGCTAGTAGGCTCATCATAATCTATGATGCAATCCTCTCTATCCCCGTCTATGAGAAAACCGTAGTATCTCTCGGGCGGATGAGACTGCCTACTACTCCTGCGGAGCGGCGTAGGAATGTCCTGTTCTTTTGAACCTTCTGGTTCCACTAAACTTTCAGTAATAGTCCGTGGTTCTGGAATTTCTTCCAGTTCTACTGTGCTCCCACTAATTTCCTTTTCTAAGAACTGGTATTCTAGAAAATGAGCATGACGAGAAACAAGAACTTTTTGTTCCTCATCGCAGTAGAAGAAATATCCCTTGGAGTTCTTTGGATATCCCACAAACTTGCACTGTACTGAGCGTGCCTCGAGCTTGTCCGCATGCTGCTTTTTTACAAAAGCTGGACATCCCCATGCTTTAATGTGATTAAGATGGGGCCTCTTCCCACACCACATCTCATATGGTGTGGTAGGCACAGTCTTAGTGGGAACTCTGTTCAAAAGGTATGCAGCTGATTCTAGCGCATACCCCCAGAATGATCGTGGTAACTCAGCATTACTCATGATGGACCGTACTATATCCAATAGGGTGCGGTTCCGTCTCTCCGATACACCATTATGTTGCGGAGTGTATGGAGGAGTAAGCTGAGAGAGAATTCCATTCTCTTTTAAGTAATTCAGGAACTCGGCACTTAAGTATTCTCCACCTCGATCCGATCTTAGAATCTTGATACTTTTGCCGGTTTGTTTTTCTACTTCATTCTTATATTCCTGGAACTTTTCAAAAGCTTCGGACTTATGTTTCATTAAGAAGACATAACCGTATCTTGAAAAGTCATCCGTAAAAGTAATGAAATAAGAATAACCGCTTCGCGTATGTATAGACATTGGACCGCACACGTCGCTGTGTACGAGTCCCAAGAGCTCGCTTGCTCTTACTCCGTGTCCAGTGAACGGAGTCTTTGTCATCTTTCCTTTGAGACAGGATTGACAAGTGGCATACGATTGATATTCGAACGGATCCAAATATCCTTCTGTATGTAACTTAGTCAACCTTCTCTCATTGATGTGACCCAGTCTACAATGCCATAAGAAAGTCTGATTGATATCTGGAGACTTTCTTTTGTGTGTATTCTGGACATTGAAAATCTGTGGTTGGTTTAATACGTACATACCATTGCTCAGTGTACCTGACCCAATCAGAACTTGATTAAGGTGAATGTTTACAACATTACTTACAAACGCAAATTCATAACCTTCTTTAGAAACCAAAGATACAGAAATGATATTACAAGTTGCGTTGGGTACAAAAAAGCAATTACGCAAAACCAAAACATGTCCATCTGACATTCCCAGGTGATAGTCCCCCACGGCTTTAGCATCCATGCTAGCTCCGTTTGCAACTCTGAGGGTCATGTCACCTGCCTTCAAAACCCTACGATTTCTCAATGCCTGCAAAGAATTACAGATATGAGATCCTGATCCGGTATCCAATACCCAGGAAGTAGAGTTTATCGAAAGACAGTTTTCAATAACATACACACCTGAAGCTGAAGTCGCAACCTGCTTCAGTTCCTGTGTCCTGGCTTTCCAAGCCCTGCAATCCTTCTTCCAGTGTCCACTCTTATGACAATAGAAGCATTCCTCCTTACCCACCAGTTTCCCCGCTAACTTTGTTGCTTTTTCTTTTCCCTTCTTTTCCACTTTACTAACACCGCCCCTTGGTTTGGCGGGGGCTTTCTTCTTCTTTCCCTTGGCTCTCGCCTTGGACCTAGAAGAAGAAGATCCCCCTATAAACAAAGTGGGTGTTTCCCTACCTTTCTGTAGGGTGCCCTCTGCGCTCCTCAGCATGTTGAGGAGTTCTGAAAGTTCAACTTCCTTTTCTTGCAAGTTGAAATTCAGTATGAACTGGGTGTAAGTGGAAGGAAGGGACTGGAGAACTAAGTCCGTATAGAGCTCACTCTCCAACGTGGTCCCAAGTTCTGCGAGCTCCTCAATGTAGCCAATCATCTTAAGCACGTGTTCCGCTACCGATGATCCGACGGCCAATCTTGCCGAAAACAACTTCTTCGACACTTCGTACCTTGCGATACGGGACTGCTCTCCATACAGTTCTTTTGTATGGAGAAATATGGATTCTAGGTCCATATTCTCGTGCCTCCTCTGATGTTCGTTGTCCATAGAGGCAAGCACGAGGCACTTGGCCTTCGCGCAATCAATCTCCCAAGTCTTACGGATTTCCTTATCCGCGACGCTGGAGGTGGGACCTGGGACGGGGGGAGCTTTGGTGGTAAGAAGATACCCCAGCTTGTCATAAGTGATTGCTATTTTGACATTCCTGAGCCAATCTTTGTAGTTTGGCCCTGTCAGTATGTTTTTATCTAGCAGTAACTTAAGTCCAGTCATGTCGATTTGGTCGCTGCAATTAGGAGAGAGAGAAGAAACACTCAGCACGATGCTCTTGCAAGTTTAGAATGGTTTTTAATTTGTCTAAACAGGATGGCTCCCACTGTCTCTCGAATCCCTCCTCAAACCATAAAGGAAGAATTAGCTGGGATCAATCCCACCGCACAATACTTGCTTAACCGTTCAGCCATGCCAGTGTCGGTACTTCGAGGGAGGTTTTCCAACGCTTTCGCGAAGTTTCTTAAT
The DNA here is from genome assembly GCA_030015575.1 of Agapanthus africanus. Classification (NCBI taxonomy): domain Eukaryota; kingdom Viridiplantae; phylum Streptophyta; class Magnoliopsida; order Asparagales; family Amaryllidaceae; genus Agapanthus; species Agapanthus africanus. The sequence continues at coordinate 459,887,269 of CM057337.1, read as the reverse complement.
TTAAGAACCTCTTTTCCCTGGGGGCGTAGCCCCGCTAACACCTTTCTGGACACCTACTAAGTTTATAGCATTGATCGTTTAGTGAGAAATTTTCCGAGGAGTAGCATATACTCACAGTAGGATCGGGATCTAAATATCATCGCGTGACGAAAATGAAGGAATCCTACCATAATCGTCACTCCAAATGGTATGCAAATCTAGCAAGTTTCAGTACTTATGAAACTCCCGATGTGGATTTTTGCCCCATGCTCTTATGACCTTGACTTCGGCCAAAATATCATAAGTCACATGTCAAGTTCTACCCGTCACTATCCAGGTTAATTTGGATCCATCCGTACCTACCCTTGACTTTGGCCAAAATGGCAGTACGACTGTCCCAAATCAACGCATCTATCTATGCTACACATGAATACCCAATAGCTACCAATCACTATGCCTTGACTTTGGCCAAAATACATAGCTTGAATACTATTGACTATTTATGTGAAACGACGGAGGGCTACGAATGGTTTTGGTAAAACCGTGAACGTAGTGAACTTGATATAATCGATGGAACGAGATAGCTTTTAGAAGGAGTGGCTCAAGCTCCGCATTTAAAAGTTAGTTTTGAAAAGAACCGAGTGGTTTTTCGAAAGTGTTCCAACGACTTTAGCTTGGTTTATTATCTTGCATTAGTTCTTTTAATGCGTGATATTCTTGCATTAGTTCTTTTAATGCATCCCATCATTTAATCCTACCATTGCAGAAAACAACCAAAATATGACGTATGCTTATGCCATATGCATTCGCCACGGGGCCCCGTCATCACCCGTTAGGTTACTTAACTAACGACAGAGCGGGGGTTGGGCTAGCGCGGCTGTAAAACATAAGCAACGCCTAAATATAAAGCAATGATAGACATTACAGATCACAGATGAATACATTGGATATACTAGGAATCCTCAATCCTTTCGAGCCTGCAACGAAAAGCGGATTACACGGTCGCAGTGAATAGCCAAATACCCTATCCAAGACCCCTACGGGTGCGGCAAACTACCCGCCAAGTATCCGAAGTGGAGCAACCTCCCTCAACGCCGTGAGTAGGCCACTCGGCACTTCGAGATACCCGGTAGTTTGTGCACCCCTCCATGGGTCTATCCTAGGAGCAAAAACAGTAAAAAGAATTATACAATGACGGCTACAACCCCGACCCGGTTGTGCGGCCATACAAATAATAATATTACATCAATTTACATTTTACATGAATGAAAAAAAAGAAAACACTCATCTCACATCCACCCCGGCTATTCACCCGCGACAGTCCAACGCATTCATATACACAAACCATCATCAAACACAGATCACAGAGATCTATAACCTCGACTAATCGTCATATAGCGATTAGCCGACGTTCAATACATACAAACATCACAGATATAACCAATATAGACAAAATGTAGCGAAGTTCGATAAAAATACGGATTTATAGGACCCCAAAAGTAAATTTCTTTTCTGGAAAACCTGGGCACAAATAAACCATCTGAAAAATCCTAAAACCCAACCAGAAGAACACTGCACAAAACACAAACACATGATGAGCCCAAACGGCGGCGGTTCCGCGGCAAAACCCTACCTATTGCCGCGGAACCGCGGCGCTTTGGAGGAATCATGGGATCGTTTTTTTTGGGTGTTCTCACAAAACCCTGAGCCTATTTTAGGAGTAAAACTTTTTAATTTTAGAGCACAAAAAATTTCAACAGAAACTTAGGGTTTTTTTTTTCCGGTTTTTGTGATTTTTCCGTTTCGAACTTCCATACACTTCGCTACCAAGCTAGTTTAAGTTTAGTTAGGCTCTGATACCACTGTAAGTCCACGTTGCCATCCCCGGTTCTTGCGGGGAGGCGGAAACGGTATAACAATCAAATTTTGTGGCAAGGAGCAACATGGACTAAACAAGGTCGGGATCGTTACTAAACTAAACTAGCAAACAAGCAAAGGAGAGTTAACTACTCGGCAAAGTGGTTATACCTAACTTGAACTCCTTCTTCTTGAAACCTTGTAGAGGTTGATGGTTCTTTCCTCGTAGCCTTCTTCCGTCAAAGATGGATCCACCTGAGGGTTCAACCTTCGGGCTCTTTCTCGAACTTAGAGTGAACTAGGATCTCCGGCTTACTAAACCTTGAACCCTAGAGAGAGTAGAGTGTATCTTTTGGGTGTTTTTCTTTCAAGGAGAGGGATTCTCAACACATGAGAAGGATTCTCCTTGAGCTTGAGGAAGAAGAAGATGAAGTGAGGAGAGAGAATCAATATGATAGAATGAGCTATCTTTTTCTTTTTGCAACCATAACAAAAGAAAAAGAATTATCTAATTAATAATAATAATTCAAATGAAATAGTTGATGGTTGGTTTTGGAATGACCACTATCATCACTTCATTAAATGAATGTAAGCTAGAATCAAGGAGTATCCTTGCAAAGTAATGATGATGGTCAAACATTCAACCATGGTCAACAAGTCAACCATGGTCAACAAGTCAACAAAACCAACCATGACACAATTTCATTTAATTACTATTATTAATTGATATTTCATAAATCCATTAGGGTTTGGAAAAAGACGACTGTCAACTGTGCATACGCACCCGTTCCGAAACCCTAATGAAAGTCCTCTTCCTCCGCCTCAAACAACTGGGCATACAAACCTGCATTCTCGTTCCGAGGAACATGAATACTGAGAGATAAAAGCAACCCCAAAACATATACCAGTATCTGGCTCAAACCAGAGCCTGCTAATATAAACCGTCCGGACTCCAAACGTGCACAAGTGCGCGGATGAGAACGAACCCTGCCGCAAAACCATGCGACCTCTACTCAGTTTTGCCCAGAGGCGAATAGCCCTCCGTGTGGGACTCTAAAGACTCGACACTACGCTGGCAGTGGGTTTAACCACAGACCGCAAGCGGCACTAGCTGTGCGTAACGGTCCCCAGGTAGATGCCGACAAGAAGACTGACGAGGTAAAACCCATCTGAACTCCTACTGAGTCTGATTGTGACAGTCTCCGTACAGTCCGGTCTGTTCGTCTGATACATCGCATGTCGGGCCTAGGGGGCGGTAAACGTCAGTCCCCAAATAGCGGTACAAGTCGTGTCGGAGTGAAGCCCAAAACACCCTGAGATAACACTGGAAGCCTACCAGTATATCTCGCTTGCCCTAGCCAGGGACTACTCGTGTAATGGCTCTCCTAGACACAGTGCGATGTCAACCCCCAATACCGGGAGAGACGAATCCTGTCTAATCGGCACTGCCTCCAAGTGCTTCGGGACTGCACCCAACTACCACCGGTTTGCACGACTCCTTTCAGCCGTGGTAGGATAGTAGTCAAAATACAGTGGGAACACACTCGAGGCGAAGTGCCAGTGTCAAGTCAGCGGATTAAGCTGTACTCATGTCACCTGGGAACTGATAACTGACGATAGGTATAAAAACCAACTAGTCAGTTCCCGACGAGTCCTGTCCAGTGTACTCATAACCTAACGAGCACCCGCATACTATCTCAAGTACGACGTACTGACGGCTGTGGGACAGACCGTCTCCCACACTGGGATGAGAAGCGCATGCGCTAGTCTACTCCGGAGTATCGATGCCCTGTCTCGATAGTCCTGCGACTAGGGACCTACATAAGGATGTGCTTATAGATTACCCAGCCCCCACTAGTGTGACTGCCATCACAACGCTGGTAATCAAGCAAAGATCCTAAGGGTTCCACTAATGCGTATAGGTGATATCGCAAAATAAACACATGTACACATTGAAGTAGAAACAAACCAAGTAGTATACTACCATTTTGAGCAAGATTGTATATACAAGGTGAATATCCCAAGCTTCCATTAAGTAATATATAAACCAGTATGATACAGTAATGGCCTCTAGGGCATATACACTAACAAACCATAAGTTTCTCACTTGAAATCCTTTCTTGAGTTTGATGGATGTATGCATGCATGTATGCTTTCTTTATAGATTCATGCACATATGGATGTACATACACACATACATACATACATACATCCTTCATGGTTGTACATACATGAAAATGGTGGCAATATAAGACTCACACCATGGTTTTATATATGGATTTTATTGCATTTGATTTAAAACAAAAATGAAAAAGGAAAATGGTTATCATTGATTTGTTTCTACACTCTTCTTTTGACCTAACCATCCTCACCCACCTTTTCACCATGGGTAAACTTTTCTTTTGTGTTTTAACTCAAATTCAATAATATATTCATTGTTTAACCATAGTTTGAGATGAGAATAAGAAAATATATATACATATATTTTCATTTTTCTTGATAAGAGTTATTCTTTTCACTCTTGTTAAAGAATAGCCATCATCTTCTTCTTCCTCTCTTATTTGCTCTCTAGACTTTTGTAGTGAGCAATATATTCATCAAGTTAGGTTTTTGAAGTGAGAAAAGCCACCACAATATCATTCTACACAAGTTTAGCCCACTCGTTTAGAGTGTTATCTTCCTTTCGTCTCTTAAAAAAGCGAAGTTGCAAGCTTAGACTAGGAGCTTCGGGTGGATCATCGTGGACACTAGGAGACTTCAAGCGAACCCTCCTCCAACCCTCAAGTGGCCAAGGAGTCTAGCGTAGGGAGCTACAAAGGTTATACTCTAAAAACCATAGCATTTCTTTCATGTGATGAAGTGTAGTATATGAAACCCTAATTTTTCTAGGAACGATCCGATGATTGTTAACTTAGCACCCTAAAAATTCCATCTTTGGTACATGTGATGCTTCCAAACCCTTCATGAGGTGCTAGGCTAACCCAACAGTATTGCAGGGTGTTCTGGGCTACACTCTGACATGACTTGTACCGTTTTGGAGGGTCTGGCTTTTACCAACCCCCTAGGCCCGCCATGCGATGCTCATAGACGAACGGACCGGACTGTACGGATATTGTCACTGACAAGCTCAGTAGGGTGTCAGGATGAGTTCGCTCATCGACCTCCCTTTTGGTCAATTCCGGGTAGCCCATTACCTACAGCTAGTACCACTGACGTGCTAGTGGTTAAATCCACAGCCAAAGTATTAACGAGTCTTTAGAGTCCCCCACAGACAGTTTCTCAAGTTTCGGGTGAAACGTTGTAGAGGCTGTATGCTATATGGTAGGGTCCGATCATATACGTGCAGTAGTGCATGGATCATGATCGGGCGGATCATACTAGTGGGCTTTGGTTTAAGCCGGATCCTAGTATTAGATTTGTTGGATTACTTTAATCTTATCGTATTCGCATTCCGTCGGAATGCGGATGCAGGTATGTATATACAGGTGAGGGGTATCCTTGTGATCCGTCACGAGTTTACTTTAGATGTTGTCGTATCTTTTTATTGTTGTAAACATTTTGGTTAATGTTCACAAATGGAAATTGTGAGCTTAAATCATCATTTTGTGCATTTAATGTGACATAGACTTCATTAGTGACTCATGGTCTCTTTTCTTGTGCTATTGTCATATTATGTGATTGATTTGTGGTTTGAAATGAGAGGAAGAGGGAGAAGGGCAGCCATTGTATTGAGTTGGGTCTTGTATTTTTCATACACACTCTCATTTTTGATAGCATAACAAAAAGAAAGAAAATTGCTCCCCTTCTTCTTCCTCCTCTAGCTCACAATCTCCATTGATGGCTTCACCTTCAACCTCCATCCATATTATGGATACAAGAGACAAAGTTGTCACACACATTCTCTACATCGCCTTGGACACGTCGGCTAGCGAACTTCGTGCCCTAATTGCTTCGGATGAAGCGGGAGCCCGTAAAAAGACTCGAAGATGTGGTGCCCTTTGCAATGAGGTGATCGAGACCGGAGATGCCGCGAGGAGCTTCGGATGGTGGCCAAAGACCGAAGGACACAAATCGATCGGTATAGCTTTTCCAACCCTTTTCTAGTTGCTAGTTGTAGGTTAATGGTTCGATCCGGGTTTTAAGCATACGATAGCGCCGGTTTATAGTTTGAAAAAGTTTTTCGTTTCCGCATTTTGGCCTCAGACAGACGGCCGGGGCGCTACCGTAGACTTACAAAAATAACCATATACGTATATACCCTTTGTTTAATATGCACGTTCCGCCGTTTTGAAATCAATTTAGAAGGGTTTCCTTGTTTTAAACGTTTCGTGTCATATCAGACACGTAGGTAAATACTGAGACTATAGCTCTCCTTTTTGGAAATCCCTTCAATAACTATCTATGCATGCAAAATATGTCCAGGTACAGTCCACTGACTAGTCCTGCTCAGTATGAAAACAAAGAGCAAATATCATAAAAACATACTGGTCCATATGGAATAAATCCCAAAAATGTATATAAGAATACTCTGTGCGTCTGGTGTGTATGGAAATCAAAATCCATTTATGTGCCATACATGTGCACAGAAACATCATCTAGGTACAACGGGTGTGCATGAAACATTTGCCAAGGGCAACGGGCGTGCCTGACAGCAAAATCAGGTGCATCTAACATGCACAAGGAATCCCGATTTAGTACATCTGGTGTGCACCAAAATTGTATCTCAAAACATGCGCTCAACAAGCGCGAAAATCCAAATCAGGTATACCACGGTGTATAATCTCACAACCATGTGCATCAGCGTGCACAAATCAAATCAAAACACTAAAAGTGCATGAAAACTATGCTGGAAGCGTAAATCAAATCACCGGCATAAAAATAGGCATGAAATCACAATCAATACCTCAAGCGTAATAACTATGTGCAAAATATAAATACCCAGTAGGTGCAACCATGGTGCACGAAAACAGAAATCATGGAACTCATCCATCAAGACCAAATCATGCAAACAGATCTCCCAAAATACCGAAATCCTAGGTGACGGATACGTGATAATCGAATCACAAAATCACAAATCATAAATACCGTCGTCGATATATCCTCCTTCAAAGTCGGGAAGGTGTCGGTGCATCCAATACTAGCAGCGCAAGATATCTACTTGCCTCTTCCTCACTGTCTGGCGTCCTCTGTCTCTGGGTCCTTATCTTCTCTGTGGATTACCTATCTCGCAATCAATCGGCTCATCGGCCCTGTCAGATGTGCTAACGGGGGCGATTCCGTCCTGGCACTTCTCTGGTCATCTACGTCCTCAGCACAGTATTTCCTCAGAAACTGGTTGCGTCCCAACGCCTCTGTAGACATATCCAACCTTTAACTTTAACAGGGAGTAACAACAACTCGTCAGCATCTCGCACGAACCTCTTGTCCCACTTGTCTATATCATCGTCTACTCCGACGTCACGTCTCTATCTGCGCACTGCAAATATTCTCGACTACGGTCAATCTGAAGTCTCTCACACGGACTCGAAATCACGAACTCGTTATCTTCATCACTCTGTAGAAGATATCTGGCCGAACACGCCCTCAGGAACTCATCCCAACCTGCGGAGGTATACTCCATACTCTTCCATTCTTGATCAATTCTCAATGCCTCTGCATGCGTATCACATCTCTGACGTCAGCGGAGTGGAACGTCATCTCGTCGAAATCTCGTGCCAACTCTTTACTCTACTCTGCTCCAATGTCGACTGATTCGGACTCGTCTCATCGTGGCTGCATGGACTATGCCCCAACGGCTATGCTCGTATCTGGAGTCTCTCAAGCAATGTGTCCCATCACATGACATCCGAAAGATGTCGAACCATCCGATCGATTTGTCAAAACCTCATAATCCCACCAAGAGATCAATATCTTGAGTACAGTTTAATAGTATTCCGGTACATACCACAGCACCTGTGGACCAACCGTAGAAGGGCAAACCCAAGCCTCACAAATGGCACCGCTAAACTGCCGCAAACCCTAAGGTTCTGAGGCGTTCCATGGTCATTACGTCGAGTTAGGGTTTCAATCTTCTAGAGGGTCCATAGCATTACTTGCATTGTCTTCCGAATACTTTAAACTTAGAATCGGGTTCCTGACATTCGATCGTCTCTATCGACTCTCAACGAATCTGCGTGAAGTCGTCTCTAGCTGGAATCAACCTATCTGATGACCTCGCATCGGGGTAAGCGAACGAACCACATGTCCTAGTCATTCATCCTCGGGTGACTAGCGACCATCTATCATATCTCTAAGTATATACTTATGCTGCAGTAGCTCCAACATCTGGGCGATATCTCGTCATTTGCAGCAACAACTGGCTCATTCGTTTGTACGCTGAACAGCGCCTCAATCACCATGAATAAGAGATATATCAATGGTCATCATATCCTGGCTGGCCTCTAGCAGTAGCCTGATCCTCTGGTGCCGATCAGCACATCCGGGAAGTCTCGTAAAAGCGATCAGTCAAATGCTCATGGCGTGAAAACACAATAAACGAAGCCTTCTATGCAGTCTTACGTCTCTGGAATCATGCCCTGGTCAGTCCTCGTACGTGACGAGCTCATACTGACGCAACTCTAGCCGTAGCTCTCTCTGCCCATGCAATCGTGGCAGAAAAATCATAACCGATATCGATGAGGATAGATCATAGGAATGAATATAATACTGTGCAAGGAAATGTACATCCTAAGCTTTCTTAAGCGGAGTAGCGTATCGTAAATATACCGCGGAACATACGTACGGCACGTCACTCTACTCAAGCTACCTACTCCATCAATCAAGGGTCATCCTACGCGACGAAAGTTTGGGTATAATACCCCCTCGACTAAGTCTAAGTTCCGTAAGGTCAAGCCTAAGTTCCGTATATATATAAACGCTCTAGGCTCCGCATAGTCAAACTTCGACTTGAACCAAGGTTAACCTAGCGCTCTGATACCAACTTTGTCATGACCCGAAAAGCACGTGACTGGCACTTGAATCATATGAAGTCTATAGAACCCTATCTAACTCAAGTAAGCCAAAAGCCCAGAAATCTAAAACCATTTTAAGAAATAAATGAAGGACAAATAGTTTTATGAAGTGAGGAAAACATGTTTTAAAAACAAGGTTTTTAAATAAGTAAGCCGAATATGCATTTTTAAAATCTATAGTCTTTTCTGAAAATTTCGGCAGAGTTTCCTTTATAAATACTGGCCCTGAACGGGGTACAACAAGAATAATATATATATGTACAATAAAAGGCATCCCCAAGCGGGAGCTAGCTCTTCGTCAATCGACGGTCACAACCACGCAAGCAATATAATATACAACGCCAAAGGGCGAGGATCAAAACTAAAGGAAAACTCAAAATCGACATGAAAATCATAATACTACAACGTGCGACTCTAAGGTCGAAATAATACACAACTGGTTATCTAAGTCTGAAACAATATACAAGTTTGGTTTATTGAATTTCTAGATACTACTGATAAAATAAATTCAAGGGTGGTCACGATGCGAATGAACCCACCCACCAATGCAATCACGCAGAAAGGAAGCAGTGTGCCAGAAAATCCGCAATGAACTTGTACGGCAAAACCTGCAAGAAACTGTGGCACAACGAGGGTGAGTTGCCAACTCGTGAATAGAAAACATCACAGAGCAGAAATCGTATGTATGACACAATCCTAGGTCAATATGATCAATATATAAACCTCAATGAATAAGTCTGAAGCATGATAATGTGGCAATATAACATCTATACATGAGCGTAGTGTCAAGTGTTCGTGCCAGTGCCTCAGATAATAACATATCATAAATATGTGGTATGATTAATATCATCAATGTTAATATATGTATATGGAAATCGTCCACGTATCACCCAATGACAATAAGCATCATGCATGTAAATATCATAAACATATACTTGGAAGTATGGGGATGTAAATCAACGTGTGTCGCTCGCGACATATCAAAATCATGGAACCTGAGTGTCAAGCATCGACACTCGAAAACATCATGAAACCTGTGCCTAGCATCAGCAAATAAATCCTCATATATCGGGCTCCGTCAGTATGGATCGGCCCATACATCTCTCAACTCCTGTCGGTATCCTCCGGATATCCGCCGAGCTCAAATACAATCACCGGTAGGTAGTGGTCCCTCTGCCAGGCTCACCGTCTAGCTACACAGCAGATCCGTTCTCACCCCGGGGTACCATACCGGGTCCACCATGTACCCGCAATCGGCCTCATCCGACTCTTCGAATCGGGTTTCACATGTCGCTCTCAGCACCGAGAAAACACATGGTGGACGCACTGAAATATCATATAAAGGGTAACCGGGTTTTTAAAACAATTACATACTCTCTTTCGAAATATCCACGGTTCCCAAATCCAGAAATATCATGGAAACAACATATCTCAATGCGTATAATCAAAAGCATGATGTATGCGACATGTAAAAGAAATGTAAGCATATCAGTATATCATGCAATATGGAATAGTAATATGCACATATTGAGGGAAACCGCTCTTTTAAAATGAATCAGTTTTAAAGGGAATCTTGCGGTTCCCAAATCTCCAAATCCAGCGAGAATCATCTATGTATGTGCGAATACGTATGTATGCACGTATGGGTGTACAATAGGTATGGACACAAGTATGCCATGCAAGGGATCATATCCTGAATGCAACTGTACTACAGTGTAGTGACATGGCAATTATCGATGATGAAGTGTGTGAGCCGGCAAGCAGGTGTACGTGGAAGATATGCATCATCGATAATGGTGCTGGTGCCCTAACAGCATGAGATTAATATAACAATAACCATTTGCACATGCAATGCGATACGAATAACAAGAATATGCAAAAATCGACTAATTGCAACAGTGATGCATCTGCATCAATATAAAAAGTCATACAGTTTGCCATTTGAAATAAGACGAATCGGGTTTTTTTTTGTAAAATAAGGGCTACGGTGTTTTTAAGAAAAGATGCGTCTTTTGAAAATATCCGTAGAATCCTTTTGCCTATCTTTAAAATACTCCCGATTCGTTAGTTTTGAAATAGGTATGATATCGGTCTAGCCTAACATCTACTAGCAAAACTATAGCTCTGACTAACAAGTCAATCGGGACAGGTATGGAAACCACCTAAATCTGAGTCGATATATATATATATATATAAATATAATAGTCGGTGATCCCGCCTCAAAGGTACCGCGTACGATACAATATCATATGACATCCTCGAGTCATGAGTGCGGATCTATCATTAATATAAAGCTCGTACGGCAAGTCATCGTACGGCATCCCAAATTTGAGTACGGGTCAATATCATATCCATCTCATCAATTATCTGGTATCCTTATCATCATATCTCATGCTCTGGGGTACTGATCTAAGTCTAGTACAAATCGATACCATCTATATAAATGTGTGTGTAAACACACGTCCAAAGGCCCGCTAAAATCAAATGTCGTATCCCAAATACGAATCACATCATATCACCGATCTCATGGCACTATGCCCAATATCATCGACTCATCTCCAAATATCATCCACTATCCTCATCATCTAGGTATATGTATAACAAACAAGCATGTGTGTGCGTGTAGGTGTAAACCTATTCTAGGGTTCGCAACTAGGGAACTATACTAGTCTACTTCTAAACCCTAATCTATCCATAGTACACCTAATCTCATCCCAAATATCCACGTCACACATAACGCTATCATATACATATAAATATAGAATATACATAATATACTAAATATCGAATTGCGGGGGTGTTATACGCCATCCACCCGACTTCCCCCGTAGATATAATCTACTCACATTGCATTCTGCGTGTTGGTATCAATGTCGCCTTCATCTTCTTCATCATATGAAGCCCTCGAGAAGGTACCTACAAGATAACACAATCAGAAATAAACCTTAAAATCACATCGAGAAAACCAAACGATGCGCTAAGGCATATAGGTTAGAACCTATGGACTATGCTTTCAAAACCATCAACAATCCTCGATATCGTCGTATAAACGCCAAGTAATCGATAAAACATAAACATACAAATCCAGAATTTAAAATACGCCATACAAAAACACGAATCAAAACAGCAACTCAGGAAAAAGGTCCCAGATTCTACCCTAGGTCAAATCAACCAATTTTGCATATGCCAGGGGTCTATTTTAATGACTAGGGGGCCACAGAACATACACGAGGGCAAATGGCCTAGGTCTGGCCGCAAATTGCAGCCAGGCAGAATAAATCTGAGGCCAAGGAATGGATCCAGGGGCTGGGGTCTTGGGGTTAGTTTCCTGGGTGCCTGCACATCTCTCTGTGTTCACAAAATGACTTTCAGAGTCTTCTAGTGATACCAGATTTCAAATAACCCTCACAGATTCCACAAATTTCCGATATCGGCTTTTCTAAATCCATATTCCGGGTTTCTAGTCTCTGTTTTAGGCCTGAATTCTAGCACTAGGGGGTTTGTATGGCCTCTACTGAGCTTAATTGCTCACCACAACTCTCAATTTCAAATAACCCTAACTAGAATTTTCATACCCTCACTAAACATCACTATATCGGTTTAAAGTTAACATGATGTGAAAGCAATGGGAAAACCAAGGTAGTGGTTCAGAAAATACCTCACTTGGCAACTCAAGAAAATTCTTGAGTTGCCCCAAGTGTCCAAAAACTTTCCTTTCTTGGTCCAATGTGCTTCTCTTGAGCTTGTGCATAACTTTTGTAAAATGGGGATAGGGTTTTTATGTGATTTCCATGGTGTTTTGGGGAGATGAAGAGGGGAGGGAGAAGGAGAAGCAGCAGCAGCAGGGAATGAAGAGGAGAGGAGACGAAATGGTGAGGGAATGGCCAAGACTAAAATCAAAGGTAAACCTTTACCTTTCTTTCTCTCTCCCATACCTATTTCTTTATTCTTTCCCTTTTTCTTTTCTTTTCTTTTCTTTTCCCCTCTCTAATAAATCATCAACCATGATAAAAACATGTAGGAAAGCCATAAGAATATGTAACAACTGGAAAAAAAATATATGGTGCATATTTTGCACAAATATGCTAAAAATCCGATTAGCGATTTTTAATCGCGATTAGCACTAAATTAGCATATAATTAATCATAAAAACTTAAAATTTGCATAATTCACATAAAACACTCTCTTTCTAGTAATTTCTAAAAGTTTACAAATTTTTACCTATTTTATCGGTATTTAATTATACCGAAATATTAAAATATTCATAAAAATTAATATTAAATTATAAAAATACCCAAAAATAATATTTTATTTTTTTGAAATGTTACACAAACTTTCTACGCCCTATCATCCCCAAACGAGCGGGCAAGCTGATATCTCCAATCGACAGATCAAACAAATTTTGGTGAAAACGGTTTTTAAGAACTGTAAAGATTGGTCAACCAAATTGACAGATGCACTTTGGGCATTCGTACCGCTTATAAGACTGATCTTGGTATATCTCCATATCGCCTAATGTTTGGGAAGGCATGCCACCTTCCTGTCGAGATCGAACATAAAGCAATGTGGGATATTAAAGAGCTTAACTTTGATTTTGATCAAGCTTGCAGCTATCGGAAGCTGCAATTAAATGAGCTAAGCGAACTACGCGATGAAGCGTACGATAATGCGGTTATAGTAAAGAGTCGGACTAAAGTGTTTCACGATAAAAATGTTTTCAGAAAAACTTTCACCCCGGGACAACAAGTTTTTCTTTACGATTCCCGTCTCCATCTTCATCCGGGTAAGCTAAGATCTCGTTGGAAAGGACTTTTTGTGGTGCGATATGTATACCCGCACGAAGCAGTAGAAGTTGAAAATATTAAAAACGGTTTTATTTTTAAAGTAAATGGGCATAGATTAAAACCGTATTTTTCCGCTGATCCCGCGGAGGAGCTCCTGTTTCTACAGGAGCCGCTTTATCATAACTAAATCTACTCCGTCTCACCTCCATATTTCGGTAATATTGTCTAATCTTAAAAATGGAGGTGAGTGGGAAAGGACTTAACTGAATATCTGTGCGTGCCATACTACGAGTTTGGGGATGGTTTCATTTAACTATTATTTTACCCCTATTATTTTCTCTCCTAAGGTTTACAGGTCTATGCGCTCAAAAAACAACATCAGTGAGGATACTGCTGAAAACAGGTTTGGGGGTGGTTTGTATTTACTAAACTATCTTTTGGCACTGGGCACTAAAAAAAATACAAAAATAATTTTTTTTATAATAAAACTTTGAAAGTGAAAATTTACATATGAAAGATAGGAATAGTTTGAGAAAAACAAGAAAATTAGATGTTTTCTTAAACGAAACTAGTAATAAGTAGTTATGAGCCGTTGTCCCAAGGGGTAGTAAGATAAAGGAAATTTCTATTCTGAGGATAAAAATAAGCCTGAAAAACAGTCTCTAATCTTGAGTCCAAACATTTGAACGTTGATACCCTACTGTACGCACTTACACACATCTTGAAACTTGGGATAGTAAAGGATACCTTGAAATACTCTTGTCTAAAAACCTTAGTATGAAGAAAAATAAATATAAATGAAGCATAAAGTATAAAATGATGAACGAAAAAATGAGCACTTGTTTTGTAATTACCAAGACAACATAAAAAATATAGCGATGCTGCTTTATCACCTAGTGTCTTAGATCAACTGGTTTGGGAGCCACTGCTAAGCCTTAGGTGTTGCAAGACGAGGAATTACGCCTAAATAATGCGAGCATATTTTGTAATCGGTCGGTTAGTACCTCAAGAAGTATTAACGGTCGCATGAAGAATATGTAAGCGAGAGCATTTAAAATATTCACCAACTAAAAAAGATACTGAGGTAGATGGACAAGAGTATGATAGCTTGAATTGAATTCTCTAAGTATAAGGATGTCTTTTACACACACATGTAGGGGTATATGATCGATGTTTGGAAGAAAGGTAGGGAGGAAGAAAGGCGATGTTTTATTGAGCGATGATATGATTTCTAATATCTTTTCATGACCATTAAGATAGGGCTCATGGCAGCTGAAAAGCTAGTGTAGTTGAAAACACTTATTTTCAAGTTCTTTCTTTTATAGTTCTTATTTTTATATGTAACTTTCACCATCTTTCTTTTATTATAGGATTTTGTGGGCGTAATCCGCTGAAAACCCTCAGGAGACAACACTTCTCCTACTAGGAACACCTAGAGGTTTAACGGCTTTTTGCACATGCTCAGTGCAATCGTGTTGCCTACGAAAGTGTGCTAATTAGTTTTTCTTTTTTTCTTTTTCTCCCTCTCTTGAATAACTAGTTTGCTCGGGACGATCAAAGTTAAGTTTGGGGGTATTTGTTCAGTCGAAAATTTTGCACTTTTGATATAACATTTTCCTTATTTTTCTTAAATATTTAAAGGTGTTTATTATAAATATAGAACATATTTGGATTTATCTGCAAAATACTATTTACCATATGTTTATATATTATAATTAACATTATGAAGGAAAATATATGCATATTATATTTATATAATATTTTGGTAATTAAAATATGCATATCATATCAACTATTCTAATCAAGATTCTTAAAATATATAATATCATACAAATGGTAGAATAATATTTCAAAATATATGCAAAATATTTTAGTAATTAAAAGATTCATAGCATATTAAATATTCTTAATCAAGTTTCTTAAAGACTTGTTACCATATATAGTGATTAAGATACTCTCTCTAATTTAATAAATAGTACTAATATTATTCATGGAGATATTGTGCAAGATTTAGCTCAGATCAAGATGTCAGAATCAAAAATCTGCCAAAATCATAAAATCAATACTGACAGAGACTCGGAATCCAGGGATGTAAATCACCATATTAGGAAATCACTATATTTGGAAATCGCCATATTAGGTAACTTGGTTTTCTGATTTGAGAGATATATAAAGGACCGAGGGCAAAATTTAGAGAGCATCACCTTTACCACAAAGCAAATCACCGTCAAAGAACAAGTGATCCATGACAGGTCCATGATTCGACGTGATAGGGCAACGCGAAAATCGACGGAGCATCTACTTCCTACAGGGCAGAGATCGAGAGCAACTTCTTCCTCTTGTAATCTAAATTCGTAGAATTCGTACTTGTGAAGTTGATTAATAAAGGTAGATCATTTTGTTTAATTATTATTTTCTGTATTATTTTTGCATTATGATTTCTTTAACTATCCTTTTTTCTTCTATTCCCAACATGCGTGAGTAATTCTCCGCTTGTTAGGGTTCGTAGGATTAGGGTAGATCAATGGATGATTAAAATCTTTTAACTCTTTTTACGTCCTATAAAGTTTATAAATTTATCAAAAGAATTGTTAACATCCTAATCGGGTGCGCTATCAATTCATTGGTAGTCACGACCGTGATTTGAGATTATATTAACAATTGTTTTGGTAAAGGCTAGACATGAACGGAGATCCATGTAAAGATAGGGGTTAAGAGTGGGAACCATATTCCCTCCGAAAACCCTAAATCTACATGCATCACCGTCGATATTGTTTTAAATCTATTAAAGGATAAAAGGAGTAATCTTTAATTAATCATCCATGACTACTAAATCTTAATGAACCCTACAAGTCTTTTTCTTATATAATTTACATCCGTAATTAATTTAGATCTTAAATAAACTATTCTCTTCTCTTTGTTTATTTTATTCAACACGTCTAAAGTAAGATAAAAAGATTCCACGTTTCCCTGCGGACGACCCGTACTCATCTCGGCTAGCTACAAGCGATACCATTATTGATTGCGGTTATTCTACAAACACTTTTTCATATCAATCAGTACATATGGATGCTTGGACATATATGTACAGGACAGTCTTGCTCGATATGATAGTAGGCTATTTGGTTTGACTTTATCTTAACATGTGTATGTTTTACTTGCTATTACATTCTTTTATGCATGTTGATAAAGCCCGTAGGATCAATGCTAGACTACCTGCGTTATGATGGCGATCATACTTGTGGGAGCTGGGTAGTTGGTACGCACATCCTTAAATGGTCCCTAGTCATGGAAGTATCGAGACTGGGCATCGATATTCCAAAGTAGACTAGTGTACACGTTTCCAGACCCCGACGAGGGGCGATGGTTTGTTCCCGTAACCATTGGTCTTTAGACCCAAGATCGTATACAGGTGCTCATTGGGGGTGAGTACACCGGACGGACTGGCCAAGGACCTCCAGATAGTACTGTACCTATCGTTAGATGGAAGTTCTCAGGTTACATAAATACAGGTTATTCTTTAGACCTGAGATCTCTATTTGTCTCATGTGAGTTCCCACTGTGCTTTGATCACTACCCTACCACGACTCTACTGAGTCGTGCAAACAGATTTTGGTTGGATACAGTCCCGAGCCATATGGAGGCAGTGAGCTATTGTCGGGGATTCGTCTCTCCCGGTATTGGGAGTCGATATCGCACTGTGTTTGATTGGTTAGGACCATAAGACCTTGGCCACGGCAGTTGGCATTTACTGAAAGGCTGATCAGCAGTTTCCAAGATTGGTCCTGAGCCGCATCAGCACGAATTACTAGGTTATCAGTGTCTGACGTTTACCACCCCGTAGACCCAGTATGCGATACTCTCAAACGAAGAGACTAGACTGTACGGAGATTGTCACTGATAGGCTCAGTAGGGATCCGGATGAGTTTGCTCGTCGGCCTTCCTTTTCGACAGGTACCCGGGTAGCCGTTACGTACAGCTAGTGCCACTGACGTGCTTGTGGTTATGGATTTATCCAGTAACTCACTGTTGGCGTACTGTCGAGTCTTTAGAGTCCCACACAAAGGGTTTCCCTGGTTTGGGCGAAATGATGTAGTAGCCATATTGGATACGTGCAGGGGCTCGATCGATTGATGTACTTTTTACTCGGACTTTCGATTGGACAGTTGGTAATACTAGCCGGCTCAGGTTTGAGCCGTATTATTAAATCAGGTATTGATTTAATAGTTTACGTATATGTATTTAGATATCTATATTCTAGTATTATGTTCTTCATGTTATTCTATCTCTTTTGGCATTCATGTTTTTATCTGAATGCATGTATGTATATACAGCAGATTGTAATCTGTATTTATTACAGATTACTTTCTAGAAGGTGGCCACCTCATTATGCTTTTTTCATTTATTTGATAAATGGAAAATGAGGTGTAAAGTGTGAGTTATGGGAGGAATGGCGATAACCATGCTTCAATATTTAACAAATGAATTTTTAATTCATTTGGAGTTACTATTGAAGTATGGTTGTTGATTGTTTATTCAAGAAATTTATACACAAAACCTTTGTGTGGATTTTCTCTCTCTTAGATGCTTCATTATTTTCTTGAGCTCCCATTTCTCTTCATCTCTTCCCTCCTCTTGAGTTTCCCCCACCTTCATCATCATCCTCTTCACTACCCTTTTCATGAGTTGAGAAACAAGTGAAGAGGTAGGAAAGAGAAAGCATAACACTTAGATCTTCACACTACATCCTAGATTACTTGGTTTAGCAATCCAAGTTCTCTAGTTGCTCCACTTGACATATTGTGAGGAGCTAGAGACATGGATCATATCCCTCGGGTGGATCATCTACAACAAATGAGGACCGGAGAGCAAGATCGATCGTGGAGAACCAAAGAAGATCAAGCATGTTCAAAGTGGCCACTTGGAGCTAAAGATGAAGAAAGAAGACCGAAGGACTTGGTTTGTTTGGTGAGATTTCTTCATCATAGTATATAGCTCTCTTTATTTAGCTAGTTAGGTTTATGGTAAGATCCGGGTCAAAAGTTATTCTAGTGTCATCTTCTAATCGTTAGAAAAATTTTATTTCCGCATTTGGTCACGGTAGTTGGACGGGGCACTACCGTAACCTTTCATCCCCTGCTTGGATGAGAAGCGTACACACTAATCTACTCTGGAGTATCGATGCCCTGTCTCGATAATCCTACGACTAAGGACCTGTATAAGGATGTGCTTATAGACTACCCAGCCCTCACTAGTGTGACTGCCATCACAACGCTAGTAGTCAAGCAAAGATCTTAAGGGCTCTACCAAGATGTATAAGAGATATGCAAAAACACATGCATATATTGAGATAGAAATAAACCAGGTAGCATAATACCATTTCGAGAAAGACTGTTACTATATCCGTGTATATCCCAAGCTTCCATTAAGTAATATACAAACCAGTATGATACAGTAATGGCCTCTACGGAATATATCACTAACAATATCGACTCTCTATACCGGGAGAGACGAATCCCCAACAATCACTCACTGCCTCCATATGGCTCGGGATTGTACCTAACCAAAACCTGTTTGCACGACTCAGTAGAGTCGTGGTGGGTAGTGATCAAAGTACAGCGGGAACTCATACGAGACAAATGACGGTCTCGGGTCTGAAGGCTAACCTATACTCATGTTACCTGAGAACTGCTATCTTACGATAAGTATAATACCATCTAGAAGTTCTCGGCTAGTCCGTCCAATGTGCTCACCCCCTAGTGAGCACCTTTATATGATCTTAGGTGAAAAAGACCAATGGCTGCGGGACCAACCATCGCCTCTCGTCGGGGTCTAGAAACGTATACACTAGTCTACTCCGGAATATCGATGCCCAGTTGATTGATGCATTTTCTGACGTGTATATGTAAAAAGTAACGACAATCAAAAAATTATATTGACCGCAATCAAACTACGGTGTCGGATGTAGTTAATGAATGAGTGCGGATCGTCCACAGGGATTGCACAATTCAATTGTATTTTGATACGTTTGAAATGAAATGTTAAGCAACAATAAACGAAAACATGATTCAAGATGTGATTTGTATTCGAGTGTCACTATTCTTTACTCAAGAATCAAGAAACTATAAACAATCAAGAATCGGTTGTTTTGATAATATTTCCATTCAACAATCAAGAATATAAGAGAGGCTCGTAGGAATCGATCGGATCTTTAGACGTGATGTAATCTAAAGGGTTTCGTGTTCTTGTCCTTCGAAGAATTGATACTAGATCAATGGTGATCGACGAGAGTTAGGGTTTTCTTGATGAAATTAGGGTTTCATCTCTTAACCCTTGTTCTTTCGAGGATACCATTTATATTCTAGCCTCTAGCAATTTCAAGAAACGATCGGAACTCCCCAATCTCGAGCGATGTCGATCAAGAAAGCATCGCAACGAATTGGGTCGTCGATTCTTGAACTTGCTAGGGTTTACAAACTCGTGGGATTCAAGAATCGATTACAAATTTGTTACATCGTCATACTAAAGATCGTCTCGACTCCTCGACGAGCGGAGTTTTATTCACACATCACCACACAGATAATATTCAAGATTTGTAAAGATAACATGATGCGGAATTTAAAGAAAACAAGATAAAAGAATATCACCTTTTATTTAATCAACAATTTCAATACATTCTTTCAAGAATCTACAAGAAGAAGAAATCGATCGTTGACTCGGCTTCGCTCGTCTCCGTGGATCGTGGATCTACTTTGATCTCTTGCCCGATTGAAGATCGGCTCGGTTCATAAAAGGGTTGAAGGCATCTTGCTTGGCTTGCACTCAAGATCTTGAATTGTGGTTGGAATTAGGGTTAGGGTTTCCTACAAGCTCTCTCACTAAACTTGAGGAAGAGGGGATGAAGAAAGAGATTGATTTTTTTCTTAACTTTCCCAAGGTTGCCAACATGTGAAATGAGTGAGCCTAGGGTCTTATTTATAGAACTCTCAAACCCTAGGTTTAGGTTTGAATTAGAACTTTCCCTCCCAAAGTTTGTTGAAGAGTTTCTAGAAGGAGTTTGTTAGGAGTTAGCTTAGGGTTTAAGCTAGGGTTTAGGGAAAGTTCTAGAAGTATTAGGCTAGTTTAGGTGTTTGCTGATCTGGTGGAAGTATCTGGAATCATCTGGAAGTTTGTGTGCATTATTGAGCAGTGGGCCATAGTACAGGAGTTGTGCACTGAA
This sequence comes from Agapanthus africanus, assembly GCA_030015575.1. Taxonomy (NCBI): domain Eukaryota; kingdom Viridiplantae; phylum Streptophyta; class Magnoliopsida; order Asparagales; family Amaryllidaceae; genus Agapanthus; species Agapanthus africanus. The sequence continues at coordinate 459,866,420 of CM057337.1, read as the reverse complement.
ATTGAGGAGCTGACGTCACCATTGGGCCGCGCTTCCGCCGCAATAACCTGGCATTGGCCGCCCTTCCGCCGCGCATTGTTGGCCTTGGGATCTGTGAATTCTTCAGTGGCTTGGTACTGCTGTTTGGGCCTTTCTTTGATGTTTAGAATTTCAGTTTCCCTTCTGTGTTGATACCAGATTTGAGTTCAGTGAGTTTACGAGCGATTGTAATGATCGAGCACTGTAATGATCGAGCAAGCTTTTCTTTTCCTGCATAGACTTCGAAACACGGGTTGCAAGATATAGAAAATATGCCATGTAATGCAATGCAGTCAATTTCCCTAGAAATGCCGGTTTTAAGGTCGAATACATGTAATCTGATATTTTGCGACCAATTTTCTAATATGTGAAATACGAATACCGTACACTTCTATATGGATGCAAATGATAAGGAAATTGCCTGTTAAAATATGCAATATTTTCGACTGATCAAATACCCCCAAACTTAATTTCGATCGTCTCGAGCGAATGTTTTATTAAAAAGAGAAGGAGAAAATAAAGAAAGAGAAAAACTAACTAGCACACTTTCGTAGGCAACACGATTGCACTGAGCACGTGCAACAAGCCTTTAAACCTCTAGGTGTCCCTAGTAGGAGGAGTGTTGTCTCCTGAGGGTTTTCAGCGGATTGCACCCACAAAATCCAATAATAAAAGCAAGATCATGAATATTACATTTAAAGAAGAGAATTGTAAAAGAAAAGCTTTGAAAATTAGGGTTTCCAACTAAGCTAGCTTTTCGGTTGTCATGAGCCCTATCTTAATGGTCATGAAAAGATGTCAGAAATCACGTCCTCCCTCAATAAAACATCATCTTATTCTTCATTCCTATCTTTATTCCAAACATCGATCATATCACCCTGCGTGTGTGTAAAGACATCCCTACACCCGGAGAATTCAATTCAAGCTATCATACCCTAGCCCATCGGCCTCAGTACTTCTTGGCAAACGAGAATGCTTACACACTTTCATGCGACCGTTAATACTTCTTGAGGTACTAACCGACCGATTACTAATGTGCTTGCATGCTTGGTGTATTTTCCTCGTCTGGCACCACCTCAGGCATAGCAGTGACTCCCAGACCAGTTGACCTTGGGGCACTAGGTGAAGAAGCACCCTTTTGCTATATATTTTTCTTGCCCTCGGTGATAACAAAACCAGTATCCATTTTTCTCACCACTTTAAAACACATATTTTTTTTTTCATACTTTTGGCTTTAAGACAAGAGCATTTCAAGGTATCCTCTACTATCCCAGGCTTCAAGACGTGTGTAAGTGCGAATAGCAGGGTAGCCACGTTCAAAATGTTTGGCTTCCAGAATAGAAACTATTTTTCAGACTTATTTTTATCCTCAGATTAGTGACGTACTTCATCTTACTAACCCTTGGGACAACGGCTCATAACTACTTATTACTAGTTCGTATAAGAAAACTTCTAATTTTCTTAGTTTTCTAAAATTTTTCCAATCTCATGGATGTAATTTTTCACTATCTAAACTTTCATTATCTTATTTATATACAAAAAGGTGTAAATATTAAAATTATTTTTATATTTGAAAATTTTTAAATTTTTATGGGTTTTGAAAATTTTTCAATTTTTTATAGATTTTTAAAGAAATTTTTTGTGCTTATGCAGATGATATGCAAATGATGCGAAAATAAGCACAAACCTCCCCCAAACTTGTTTTCAACAGTGTCCTCACTGTTGCCGACAGTTATATCTACAAAACCTGTAAATCTGGGGGGAATTATTAGTGGGGGCAAAATATATAAGTGAAGAACTTCCCCCAAACTTATCTTTCACTCACCTTCATTCAAAAAATGATGCAATGATATATTGGATATGAAGGTGAGACGGAGGAATTTTTAATCCAAATAAACTGGCTCTTGTAAGAACAAGAGCTCCTCCGTGGGGTCAGTGGAAAAATACGGCTTTAGTCTATGTCCATTTACTTTGAAAACTGTGCCGTTTTTAACATTTTCTACTTCTACTGCCCTGTGCGGGAATACAGACCGCACAACAAAAGGTCCCTTCCATCGAGATCGGAGCTTACCCGCGTGAAGGTGTAATCGTGAATCATAAAGAAGGACTTGTTGACCAGGTAAAAATGTTTTCCTTAAAATGCTTTTATCGTGAAAAACCTTAGTCCTATTCTTTGTGATTACAGCATTATCATAAGCTTCATCGCGGAGTTCGCTTAGCTCGTTAAGTTGCAGCTTCCGAAAGTTGCAAGCAAGGTTTAGATCAAAATTTATTTCCTTTATAGCCCACAATGCTTTATGCTCTATCTCGACAGGTAAATGACATGCTTTACCAAAAACTATCCTATATGGAGACATTCCTAGGTCGGTCTTATATGCAGTCCTGAATGCCCAAAGAGCATCCGTCAATTTGGTCGACCAATCTTTTCTATTTTTAGCAACAGTTTTCTCCAGGATAAGTTTGATTTGTCTGTTTGAGATCTCAGCCTGCCCGCTTGTTTGGGGATGATAGGGTGTAGAAAGACGGTGGTTGATTGAGTATTTTCGCATCAGAGTCTCGAAAGACCTGTTGCAGAAATGTGTCCCATTATCGCTAATGATAGCGCGTGGGTGTCCAAATCGCGAAAAGATATTCTCTTTTAAGAACTTAATGACAACTTTCCTGTCATTAGTGCGACATGGAATGGCTTCTACCCACTTTGAGACATAATCAACCGCCAGCAAAATGTACAGATTCCCAAAGGAGTTGGGAAAAGGACCCATAAAATCAATGCCCCAAACATCAAACATTTCAACAACCAGAATGGGTTGCTGAGGCATTTCATTCCTCTGGGATATTCTACCCGTATACTGACATTGTGTACAGGTTTTGCAATACTCAAATGATCCTTGAATAAGGTCGGCCAATAAAATCCACATTGCAAAACCTTTTCCGCTGTTTTTCTTGGACCAAAGTGACCCCCACAAGCCTGATCATGACAAAATGAAAGAACACTCTTGAACTCTTCATTCGGGACGCACCGGCGAATGATCTGATCAGGACAATATTTAAACAAATAGGGCTCGTCCCAGTAAAAGTGTTTTACTTGGGAAAGAAAACGGTATTTGTCCTGTTTTGACCAATCGCTCGGTATAAGTCCCGTGGCATGATAGTTCACAATATCCCTGAACCATGGTTCAGCGGATACGCTCAAGAGTTGTTCATCAGGGAATGAATCATTGATCGGCAGGGTCACAGGGGAAGAAACGATGCGTGAAAGGTGGTCAGCTACTACGTTTTCACATCCTTTCTTATCTTTGATAACAAGATCGAATTCTTGTAAAAGAAGGATCCAACGTATTAGTCGACCTTTTGCATCTTTCTTAGCCAGAAGATGTTTTAAAGCGGAATGGTCAGTATACACAACTATAGGTGAGCCGATTAAGTAAGGCCTGAATTTTTCTAAAGCAAATACAACCGCTAAAAGCTCTTTCTCGGTGGTTGTATAATTGATTTGCGCATCATTCAGGGTCTTACTAGCATAGTAAATCACGTGTGGCATCTTTTCGATGTGCTGTCCTAAGACTGCACCTACTGCAAAATCAGATGCGTCACACATCAGCTCAAAGGGGTAGTCCCAATTTGGTGATGATAAAACGGGGGCTGAAGTGAGTGAGTGTTTAAGTGAGTCGAAAGCTGTCTCGCAATCCGAGTCAAAATGGAAGGTCGTATCCTTGGCCAGGAGTAGTGTTAAAGGTCTAGCAATTTTGCTAAAATCCTTAATGAATCTCCTATAAAAGCCCGCATGGCCAAGGAAAGAGCGAATATCTTTGACGCTTTTGGGATGAGGCAGGTTTTGAATGACATCTACTTTAGCTCTGTCAACCTCAATGCCTTTCTGTGAAATGACATGTCCAAGGACAATTCCTTCTTGGACCATAAAGTGGCATTTTTCCCAGTTCAAAGTCAAGTTCTTCTCTTTGCAACGAGTAAGAACAGCGTCAAGATTCGCTAGGCAATCAGAAAAAGAGTCTCCAAAAATCGAGAAGTCGTCCATAAAGATCTCCAGAAAATTCTCTACCATATCAGAGAATATCCCCATCATACACCGCTGAAAGGTAGCGGGAGCATTGCATAACCCAAAGGGCATGCGACTGTAAGCAAAGGTACCAAAAGGACAAGTAAAAGTGGTTTTATCTTGATCCTTTTTGGCGATGGGGACCTGATTATAGCCTGAGTAACCGTCCATAAAATAATAAAACTCTCGTCCCGCTAAGCATTCCAGCATCTGATCAATAAATGGTAGAGGAAAATGGTCTTTCCTCGTAGCAGTGTTGAGTTTTCTATAATCGATGCATACACGCCACCCAGTTTGGGCGCGTGTCTGAATCAACTCATTCGCTTCATTTGTGATAACTGTGATGCCGGATTTCTTAGGAACGACATGTATAGGACTCACCCACTGGCTATCGGAGATGGGGTAGATAATACCATTATCTAAGCACTTGACGATTTCTTTCATGACAGCTTCCTTCATGACGGGATTCAACCGTCTCTGTGGTTCTCGGGTTGGTCTGGCATCATCCATCACATGTATATGATGTTCAACTATCAAGGGACTAATCCCTTTGATGTCCTCCATACTCCAACCAAACGCCTCTTTGTTAGATCTCAATACCGATAAAAGGGCATTCTCTTGCTCTGATGCAAGAGAAGCGGAAATGATAACCGGTAATGACTCGTTCTCACCAAGATAAGCATATTTCAGGTGAGAAGGTAAAATTTTGAGATCTAACTCAGGCGGAGAAATGATAGAAGGAAGGGTCATAGATTGATTTTTGGATCTACAAAGAAGCTCGGAGCCTGTGAAAGATACAGACTCGGGTGGAGAAAAGTCAGAAGTGCAGGACTCATGTGTAGCTAAAGTGTCCTCACTAAGATCTAGTGCAAAGTCAAGCAGAGATGTGCTAATGTCATCGAGATCAGTAAAGCAAAGATCCTCGGCTCCACAACTATCGGGAGCGATCTCATGGACAGAGCACACATCTAAAATATGAGCAGAGGGTTCTGACGGCTGACTTCCAACTTTATAGATATTTAGTTCAATGGTCATATTTCCAAATGATAAATTCATTGAACCATTTCTACAGTTTATAACAGCGTTGGAAGTGGCAAGGAAAGGACGACCTAGAATCACCGGAATTTGGCCCCGGGGGTTTGCTACAGGATGTGTGTCTAGCACAATGAAGTCTACAGGGAAAACAAATTCCCCGACCTTTATTAACACATCCTCTAATTCACCCCTTGGTTTGGTGATAGATCGGTCTGCCATCTGGAGAGTGCAATGAGCAGGTTTCAGCTCTCCAATCCCTAATTGCTCATAGACAGAATAAGGTAACAGGTTAACACTCGCGCCAAGGTCTAACAGAGCACGATTTATGTTTTTACCCCCAATCGAAATCGAAATTGTAGGACAACCTGGGTCCTTTCTTTTCTTTGGAAGCTGGGGTATAAAAGCAGTGCTGATGTTATTAGACATAAAGACCTTCTTCGGCACTTGGGTCTTCCTCTTCCTAGTGCACAAGTCCTTAAGAATTTTCGCATAAGCGGGGACTTGCTGAATCGCATCTAGGAGAGGGATATTGATGTTAACCTGTTTGAACATCTCTAAAATTTTCTCCATATGAGGACTCGTTCTATTAGCCCTTAGCCGATTCGGGTAAGGTGCTTTCGCAATAAGCGCGGGGTCCATCACAGGAGAAGGAAAGGGGGGTAGACGAGGTCCCAAAGGAGGTGTGGGGACCGTCTGTGGAGAACTATAAGGGTTGGGTGAAGGTGTTGAGCCTAAAGGGAAATGGAGAATAGGCTCGTGCGAAGGTGGTTTGGTAGAAGAAGAAGGATCAGAAGGTGAAGTGTGTGTATGTGGGAAAGACTCAGCCGGGGTGTTGATATGATTTTCAGTATCATCAATACCTTCCCCGACATGATTGTTCAGCACTCTTCCCGATCTCAACGTTGTAATGGCATTTACATTGTAATGCCCAGGATTCTGTAGGGGTTGAGAGGGAAGTTTCCCTTTTTCTCTCGCACTCATTTCGGCTTTTAAGCGTGCGATTTCAGCTTCCATCGTGCGAATACTCTCAGCTTGGGATGCTGAGTTTTTCTTTATTTCACTGACGGAAGATCTAACTTCAGTCGAAACATCCATGAAATTTGATAAAAGTGATTTCATGGTTTGAGTGAATTGAGAGAACTCGTCAGAACAGGGCTGCATAGGATTAGACTGTGCAGGAGTGTTGCCCTGATTTTGGAAATTTTGTGACTGGTAGGGGTGCTGAGTGAGTTGTAGGGGTTGCTGTTGTGGTGGAGGAAGAGCCCGTTGAAATTGATTCGTGTTTGGAACCGTGTTTTGAGATTGGTTTTGGTTCCAAGCAAAATTCGGGTGGTTCCTCCAACCCTGATTGTAACTGGAAGAATATGGATCGTTTCGAGGTCTTTGAAATGCGGCATTAGAATGATCGTGACCTTGAAACGCAGAGTTTAATGGACATTCTTCCGTTAAATGTAACGGATCAGAACAGCTCCCACAAACAGTTTTGGGGAGCGACATTGGGTTTAGGGAGGCTGCTGCAAATTTGTGTTCCATAGCGTCGAGCTTCTTTTGCATTGCTGCCATTTCAGCTCGAACACCTATGGACACATCTATTTGGTGTACGCCACCCCTATTCAATGGTTGTGTTCCACTCTCCCAAATTAGTGATTTTTCAGCGAACTCTTCTAAGTATCGCCAAGCTTCCCCATCATCTTTAGTAATAAATGTACCTTGACACATGTTTTCAAGGCTCTGTTTAGTGTTAGGGTTACTGCCCTCATATATGATTCGGCAAAGCTCCCATCTCGGGATGCCGTGATGAGGACATTGAACCAATAGATCCTTGAAACGTTCAAAGTATTTTGAAAATGGTTCGGCAGGGAGCTGGGCAAATTGGTTCAGTTCGCTACGGATTCGAGCCGTCTTTTGGACTGGGTAAAATTTCTTAAGGAATGCAGCGACGAATTCTTCCCAATTCGTAATAGAGTGTGCGGTGGTGTTATATAGCCACTTCTCGGCTATATCGCATAAGGTAAATGGAAGAAGTCGTAGACGCATCGCATCCACTGAAAGTTGAGACGTACCCATCATTGCGCATACGTTTTCAAATTTGGTAATGAAAACGTAAGCGTCCTCGGTCTCGAGTCCGTGGTATTTGGGTAAAAGATTGATATACTGGGGCTTAATCTCAAAGTTATCCCCATTGGCTGGTGGTGTGGATAAGCAGGTCGAAAGAGGACCTCTATGTGGATAGCATCTTTCCTGGAGAGAAATGTGGGGTGGAGTAGGATTCTGCGCACCAACGGACGGTGGCAGATTAGGGTTAAAGAAATTTGATGGATTCGGATCCATCGGTGTGGGTATGGTAGTGGGTAAAGAAAAGGTAAATGGAGAATTATCGACTTCGGAGTCGATAAAAGGTACGCGGACTAAACGGGCACTAGAATCCCGTGCCCAGCCTATCTTGCACTAAAAAGGGTTAGTACAAGTGGCAGCGTTGACTTATAATTAGGGATGAATGAATGCGGTGTTTGCTTTTGAAAAAGGGACGGATTTTGAAAAAATGATGCGACAAAACAAATGCAGCACACAAACCCTAGAATCTGATGGTCACCTAGGTCCGATCTCTAGACCGCTCCTAACTGCCAAAAGACAAGCCGCAGGATAGAATCCTCCACTGCCTCTTTGTCCCCCTGTGGCCGGATAAGTGCCAGGTAAGTGGGAAGGAACCACCACTACAGTGGACCTAATTAATAACCACTAGCCTTAGACACACTCGCCTTAGGCACCACAAGAAAACACGGATAAGCAATGAATTACCCACGACCTTCTCTTGTCCTATTGAGCGCGACAGTCCTTAGAGTCTTCTCTAGATTTTTTTTTTAGTTAATGGGGGTAATGCGGATGCAAGTTTGACGATTTTCGGGGCCTAGGAAGGGTAATGAAATCCCCACCTAATTTGGATTTGGCCGTGCCCCTTAAATTTCCGTATTAGAATGCAAACAACCAAGAAATCAAAATCACACACAATTTTAATTTTGCTTTTGCGCGCTGCGATTTATTTGCAAAGAATCCTGCAGAAAAGGGTTAATTGGAGCTAAAAAGACAGAGGGGAGAGAGCAAGAAGTCACCTGCAGAAAAATCCCACAGAGATCCTCCAAAATTGCGGCGGTTCCGCCGCAATAGGCACGTATATGCCGCCCTTCCGCGGTCAGATATTGGGAACAGTGTACAATTTTTCAACAGCTTCTTCCTGTTGCTATCTACAGCTCTCTGGTATATTCAAACAAATTTTTCCACAGAACAGAATGCTCCAGATCACCTTGCAATCAATTCACAACACACGTATAAGAGTTTGTACGAATTTTGATTTCAAGAAGTAAAACGTAATAATTCTTTCACTTCAAACTATAAATGCAAATGAATTAGCGCGATCCCCGGCAACGGCGCCATTTTGATTGATGCATTTTCTGACGTGTATATGTAAAAAGTAACGACAATCAAAAAATTATATTGACCGCAATCAAACTACGGTGTCGGATGTAGTTAATGAATGAGTGCGGATCGTCCACAGGGATTGCACAATTCAATTGTATTTTGATACGTTTGAAATGAAATGTTAAGAAACAATAAACGAAAACATGATTCAAGATGTGATTTGTATTCGAGTGTCACTATTCTTTACTCAAGAATCAAGAAACTATAAACAATCAAGAATCGGTTGTTTTGATAATATTTCCAATCAACAATCAAGAATATAAGAGAGGCTCGTAGGAATCGATCGGATCTTTAGACGTGATGTAATCTAAAGGGTTTCGTGTTCTTGTCCTTCGAAGAATTGATACTAGATCAATGGTGATCGACGAGAGTTAGGGTTTTCTTGATGAAATTAGGGTTTCATCTCTTAACCCTTGTTCTTTCGAGGATACCATTTATATTCTAGCCTCTAGCAATTTCAAGAAACGATCGGAACTCCCCAATCTCGAGCGATGTCGATCAAGAAAGCATCGCAACGAATTGGGTCGTCGATTCTTGAACTTGCTAGGGTTTACAAACTCGTGGGATTCAAGAATCGATTACAAATTTGTTACATCGTCATACTAAAGATCGTCTCGACTCCTCGACGAGCGGAGTTTTATTCACACATCACCACACAGATAATATTCAAGATTTGTAAAGATAACATGATGCGGAATTTAAAGAAAACAAGATAAAAGAATATCACCTTTTATTTAATCAACAATTTCAATACATTCTTTCAAGAATCTACAAGAAGAAGAAATCGATCGTTGACTCGGCTTCGCTCGTCTCCGTGGATCGTGGATCTACTTTGATCTCTTGCCCGATTGAAGATCGGCTCGGCTCATAAAAGGGTTGAAGGCATCTTGCTTGGCTTGCACTCAAGATCTTGAATTGTGGTTGGAATTAGGGTTAGGGTTTCCTACAAGCTCTCTCACTAAACTTGAGGAAGAGGGGATGAAGAAAGAGATTGATTTTTTTCTTAACTTTCCCAAGGTTGCCAACATGTGAAATGAGTGAGCCTAGGGTCTTATTTATAGAACTCTCAAACCCTAGGTTTAGGTTTGAATTAGAACTTTCCCTCCCAAAGTTTGTTGAAGAGTTTCTAGAAGGAGTTTGTTAGGAGTTAGCTTAGGGTTTAAGCTAGGGTTTAGGGAAAGTTCTAGAAGTATTAGGCTAGTTTAGGTGTTTGCTGATCTGGTGGAAGTATCTGGAATCATCTGGAAGTTTGTGTGCATTATTGAGCAGTGGGCCATAGTACAGGAGTTGTGCACTGAAATTGAGGAGCTGACGTCACCATTGGGCCGCTCTTCCGCCGCAATAACCTGGCATTGGCCGCCCTTCCGCCGCGCATTGTTGGCCTTGGGATCTGTGAATTCTTCAGTGGCTTGGTACTGCTGTTTGGGCCTTTCTTTGATGTTTAGAATTTCAGTTTCCCTTCTGTGTTGATACCAGATTTGAGTTCAGTGAGTTTACGAGCGATTGTAATGGTCGAGCACTGTAATGATCGAGCAAGCTTCTCTTTTCCTGCATAGACTTCGAAACACGGGTTGCAAGATATAGAAAATATGCCATGTAATGCAATGCAGTCAATTTCCCTAGAAATGCCGGTTTTAAGGTCGAATACATGTAATCTGATATTTTGCGACCAATTTGCTAATATGTGAAATACGAATACCGTACACTTCTATATGGATGCAAATGATAAGGAAATTGCCTGTTAAAATATGCAATATTTTCGACTGATCACCAGTCTCGATACTCCATGACTAGGGACCTTTTAACGATGTGCTTATCGACTACCCAACTCCCACAAGTATGATCGCCATCACAATGCAGGTAGTCAAGCAATGATCCTACGGGATTTATCAACATGTATAAATGATATGTAATAATAAGAAAAACATATGCACATGTTAAGATAAAGACAAACCAGATAGAATACTATCATATTGAGCAAAATTTTTCTATACATACATATGTCCAAGCATCCACATGTATAAATATACAATAATGGCCTCTAGGGCATACATATCAAACAAATTTTGGTCGGCTTCCGTTAAAATTATCGCACAATGATTGGTTGGTCCCGATTCCAACTGATGAGTAGGTATTACTCCTCAGGAGATTTTCACTTCACAATTAGCTAACCTATTAGGTGTCTAGTGTATGGTTACTAGGCACTGTCACAAGGGTCTATAAGGCATCAACCATGCCCGATTTAAAATTTAGACGTGCCGAACAACCTAAAGCGAGGATCTTTGCTAGATAATTAGGGTTAAACATGCAAGTAAACATCTTTAAATCTAAGAGAGAGGGATTACAACCTTTGTAGTCCGCTCTTTCTCTTCATAAGCTCCGAGTAGTAGTCCCTTCGCCGCGATCCATGATCATCCGGACTCAAGAGAGGCTCCACAAGCCGAACGATCTATGCTTGCTTGAAGTCTTCCTTTTCGAAGATGATCTACCTTGAAGTTTCTTTAACTCAAGCTCTCACTTGTATAATCAAGTTTTAATGAAATGAACACCCTAATCTAATTGGCTAGATTAGATGAGGATGATGAAGTGGGATTTATGCTCTCTTTTATTATCAAAATCTCACACTAATTCATCACAAAATCAAAAAGCTAGAAAGCTTTCATGAATGAAGAAGAAGATGATTTCTTTTGTGATTAATAATGAAAAGTTACTATGCTTACAAAATGAACCTTGAGTTAATAATATGAATCATTAACTCATGTAAAAAGTTTACTAGGGTTAAGGGTTTGGGTTGGGTTAAATAATATCTTCAAAATATCAACACATAATATCTTTGCACAAAACAAAACAAAAGCTTCTAGAAGCTTCAAGAAAAGACTAACCCAAATCAAACCCTAACCATGTTTAATCTCCACAAATCATGTTGCATTTGTAAACATAACTTGTTACAATATTATATATCATATATATAATATATTTTTGTAACAAAAGAAAATAATACAATTAACATATATCGCATATATATCAATGTATTACCCGGTGAGAAATGAATCAATAAAGCGAGCCAATATTAGATAATGTAATGTAATATATCACATACATAATTATACATTAAATTATCGAAACAACACTTGATCCGACAATCTGGCTATATCACATATAACCGACTAATATTTCATGTACCGATTCATCGAATCAACACTTGATTCGATGACCCGGCTGATATCAAATATCAGCCGAATAGAATACGGTATCTCATATCATATTATTCTCGGTCCCGCACATATCACATATGTACTCCTACTCCGTTTTGCCTGAGTCAAGAAACCTCTGTGTAGGACTCTAAAGAATCGTCAATACGCCGGCAGTAGGTGATGATCATATCAAACACCCACAAGCTGCAAGCGGTCAGGTAAATGTAACAGCCATCCAGGTATTGAGCAATCAGAAGATCAACAAGCAAGCCTGTACACTCTCCTGTGAATCCAATTAGTAACACTACCGTACAGTCCGGTCTTTTCGTCTGATATGTTGCATATCTAGTCTAGGGGTGGTATACGTCAGACCCCAGCAACTGATAAGTCGTGTCGATGTGAGGCTCATAACAGGTCGAGAACCTACTGATAACACTTACCAGTAGTACTTTATATCAGCCCTGGCCAGGAACTTCCAGTTATAGCCAATCTAACACAGAACAACATCGACTCCCTATACCGGGAGAGACGAATCCCCTCTTATCGCTCATTGCCTCCATGTGATTCGGGACTGTACCCAAAAGCCACCGTTTTGCACGCCCTCTTGGATATGGTAAGGTGGAAATCAAAGCATAGTGGGAATCATACAAGACTCTGTGACGATCTCGGGTCTACAGACTACCCTATACCAGTGTCATCAGAGAACTGCCATCTGACGTGAGGTATAATACCATCTGGGAGTTCTCGGCGAGTCCGTCCAGTATACCCAGTCTCCACTGAGCACCCGTACACCATCTTTGATGTCAAACACCGATGGATATGGGATCATCCATCGCCCATCATATGGGTCAAGATGCGTATACGCTAGTCTACTCTGGTGTATCGATGCCCTGTCTCGACACACCCTCGACTAGGAACAGTTATAGGATGTACTCGTTGACTACCCTGGCCCTACCAGTATGATCTCATCATAGTCCCAGTAGTCGAGTACATATCCTAAGGGATTTATCAACATGTGAGAGTAAGACAGTAAACTAATATGAGTCAACATGTTAAGGTAAAGTGAAACCAAATAGCATACTATCATGTCGAGCAAGAAAGTCCTCTCTATATATATCCAAGCATCCACTATAATATACATCATATGTACAATAATGGCCTCTAGGGCATACATATAACTAACAATCTACCACTTGCACTAAGGCCAGTTGTTGTAGTATCTCATACCCAACATCCCGAAGAGTCTCTCAAACTGTATCTGGAGAATGGCCTTCGTGAGTGGATCCGCAGTATTGTCCTTCGTGTCAACTCTCCTGACCTCGATCTCCCTGCGATCAACTATCTCCCGGATCAGGTGATACCACCTCAGAATATGTCTGGACATCTGACGGGACCTGGGTGTAGGGTTCCTAGGCACACAGTAGAGGTCTCACAAGGCATCAACCATGCCATTTTACAAAAATATGGTGCCGAGAAACCCTAGTTAACGGATCGTTGCTAGAAATCTAGGCGAAAAGTAAACTAGTTAACACTTAACTACTAGAATATGGAAATTACAACCTTTGTAGATCCGGATATCCACCTCCACGGCTCCGCAACGAAGTCTCCTCGCTGTCCAAGTCGAACTCCGGGCTCTAGCGTCGGCTTCATCGGAGAATGAACGGGCTTGGTCATCGACGACGATGCCGAAGATGATCTACGTCGAGGCATCGCTAGATCAAGCTCCCACTTCACAAAGTGATGAAACTTTTGAAGAAAACACACTCTACTACTTGGCAAGAGGTGGAGGATGAAGAAATAGGAGGTGGGTTCTCTTTAGAATTGGATTTCTCACTCTCAAGCTCAAGTTGCAATTGATGGCCTCAAGGTTTCAAACTTGAAGATGAAGAAGAAGATGAGCTAGAATTATGATAAGTCTATTCTAAAATGAAAAGAAAAACAATACTTATCATAATCAAACTAAGGTTAAGTGTAGAGAGCAAACCATGGTAAGTGGGAATAGTTAGTGTTTAGCATGAAGACAAAATGGTCTTTGAGTCAAACCTTCATGAAGCTTCATCAAGCTTCATGACAAAAAGAAAACCATTTTGTTTTCATAAAATTATTTAAATAAAAAGGAATGGATAAATAAATGAGTGATTAAAACAAAACCCTAATTATCTACTTAACCATGGTTTTATTCTTTATACTTAACCATATAAACATGCATCATCAAATATGATACATACAAGTGCACAAAAGTATATCACATATACATCATGCACACCAAGTGAGAAAATCCATATAAAGTGAACCAATATTAGTTAATGCAAAGTAATATATCAAATATATAATTATACATTAAATCATTAAATCAACATTTGATTCAATGATCCGGTCATGTCGCACATAACCGACTAGTATTCAATGTATCGATTTATCGAATCAATGATTCGATAACTAGGTCATATCGAATATAACCAATCGAAACATTTATCGCGAGAATGAAATGCGGTATCACATACACGCATTATTCTCGGTCCTGCACACATCTCATATGCGCTCCTATTTCGTTTCGCTTGAGCCAGGAAACCTCTGTGTAGGACTCTAAAGACTCGTCAATACGCCGGTAGCAGGTGATGATCATATCAAGCACCTACAAGCCGCAAGCGGTCTGCTAAACGTAACGGCCATCCGGGTATTGAGCGGTCAGAAGATCGACGAGCTAGCCCGCTCACACTCCTGTGAATCCAACCAGTAACACTTACCGTACAGTCCGGTCTGTTCGTCTGATACGTCGCATATCAAGTCTAGGGGTGGTAAACGTCAGACCCCAATACTCGATAAGTCGTGCCGATGTGAGGCTCATAACGGGTCGAGAAACTACTGGTAACACTTACCAGCAAATCTCTGATCAGCCCTGGCCAGGGACTTCCCTGTTATGGCCAATCGAGCACAGCGCAACATCAACCCCCAATACCGGGAGAGACGAAACTCCTCCTATCGCTCATTGCCTCCATGTGACTCGGGACTGTACCTAAAGACCACCGTTTTGCACGCCCTCATGGACATGGTAAGGTGGAGATCAAAGCACAGTGGGAATCACACAAGACTCTATGACGATCTCGGGTCTACAGACTAACCTGTACAAGTGTCACCTGAGAACTGCCATCTGACGTGAGGTATAATACCATCTGGGAGTTCTCGGCGAGTCCGTCCAGTGTACCCAGTCTCCACTGAGCACCCGTATACCATCTCTGATGTCAAACACCAATGGATATGGGATCATCCATCGCCCATCACATGGGTCGAGAAGCGTATACGCTAGTCTACTCTGGTATATCGATGCCCCGTCTCGATACACCCATGACTAGGGACCTTGAAGGATGTACTTATGGACTACTATGTCCCCACTAGTATGATCTGCATCATAGTCCAGGTAGTCAAGTACACATCCTAAGGGCTTTACCAACATGTAACCATAAGACAGTTTAAAGAGACAAGTATACATGTTAAGATAAAGAGTAACCAGATAGCATACTATCATATCGAGCAAGAAAGTCATCTCTATATATGTCCAAGCATCCAATATAATATACAACATCTGTACAATACTGGCCTCTAGGGCATACATACAACTAACAATCTCCCACTTGCACTAGGGCCAGCTGCTGTAGTATCGCATACCGAGCATCCCGAAGAGTCTCTCAAACTGTATCTGGGGAATGGCCTTCGTGAGTGGATCCGCCGTGTTGTTCTTCGTGTCAACCCTCCTGACCTCGATCTCCCGGCGATCAACTATCTCCCGGATCAGGTATACCGCCTCAGAATATGTCTGGATCGCTGATGGGACCTGGGTTCCTTGGCCAAAGCCACCGCTCCATTGTTATCGCAATACAAAGGTATTGGATGCTCAATGGATGGAACCACTCCAATTTCAGTAATGAACTTCTTGATCCAGACAGCCTCTTTGGCAGCATCGTTGGCAGCGATGTATTCAGCCTCCATCGTCGAGTCTGCCACGGTTTCTTGCTTGGAACTCTTCCAGCTAACCGCCTCTCCGTAAAGGGTAAAGACAAAGCCCGACTGCGACTTAGAGTCGTCCTTATCACTCTGGAAGCTCGAATCGGTAAAGGACTCCACTTGGAGTTCTCCGTTACCATACACCAAGAACATTTCTCTAGTCCTTCGCAAGTACTTGAGAATGCTCTTCACAGCTGTCCAGTGACTCTCTCCAGGATCAGCTTGATACCTGCTCACTACACTTAGTGAGTATGGTACATAGCATTGCATACATGATAGAGCCTACTGCCGAAGCATAGGGTATCCCTTGCATGCGAGCTCTCTCCAAATCAGTCTTGGGAGACATCTCTTTGGAGAGAGTGACTCCAGAGATCGTGGGCAAGTTCCCACGCTTGGACTCTTCCATACTAAACCTCTTTAGTATGGTGTCAATGTACCTGGATTGGGACAATCCCAAAATCCGTTTGGATCTATCTCTATAGATCCTAATTCCCAATATGCAGGAGGCATCACCAAGATCTTTCATTGAGAATCTTTGTGATAAGAAGAGCTTGACCGATTGCAGCATAGGAATATCATTTCCTATCAAGAGTATGTCGTCCACGTACAATACGAGGAAGACAACCATACTCTCTGCCACCTTCTTGTAGATACAAGGTTCATTTGGATTTTTGACGAAATCAAACTCTTTGATAACGACGTCAAAGCAGATGTTCCAACTCCGCGATACTTGCTTTAATCCATAAATGGATTTAAGCAGCTTGCACACCTTCCCGCTGCTCCCACTGTCTACGAAGCCCTCTGGCTGAGTCATGTACACGCACTCTTCTAAATCACCATTTAGAAAGGCGGTCTTAACATCCATTTGCCAGATTTCGTAATCATGATAAGCAGCGATGGCAAGCATGATCCGGATGGATTTAAGCATAGCCACTGGAGAAAAGGTCTCGTCATAGTCCACACCTGGTCTTTGACGAAAACCCTTTGCTACAAGTCTAGCTTTGAAAGTCTCCACTTTCCCATCTACACCAAGTTTCTTCTTGAACATCCACTTGCTCCCAATGGGTTTTACCCCTTCAGGAGCAACGTCCAAAGTCCATACTTTGTTGGTGTACATGGATTCCATCTCGGACCGCATAGCATCCAGCCATTTTACTGAGTCCCCACTCGTGATGGCCTGCTCGAAGCTAGTTGGGTCATCATCTTCCATGATGCAATCCTCGCTTCCACCATCAATGAGAAAACCGTAGTATCTCTCAGGTGGACGAGAAAACCTACTAGATCGGCGGAGAGGCTGGGGTTCGTCGGGTGCAATCGAATCTTCTGGTTCCACTAAATCTTCAGTTATAGTTTGTGTATCTGGAATTTCTTCCAGCTCTACCACTTTGCCACTAATTTCTTTTTCAAGGAATTCCTTTTCTAAAAAGGTGGCATATTAAGAAACAAACACTTTTTGTTCTTCAGCATGGTAGAAAAGATATCCTTGGGAATTTCTAGGATATCCTACAAACTTGCAAAGAACTGACCGTGCCTCGAGTTTGTCTGGATTTTGCCTTTTGACATAGGCCGGACAACCCCATATCTTAACTCGTTTAAAATATGGTCTCTTCCCACTCCATATCTCATATGGTGTGGTAGGTACAGATTTAGATGGAACTTGATTCAATAGGTATGTTGTTGTTTCCAGCGCATAACCCCAGAAGGAAATAGGTAACTCAGCTGTGCTCATCATAGAGCGCACCATATCTAATAGGGTGCGATTCCTCCGTTCTGATACACCGTTGTGCTGTGGTGTATATGGAGGAGTCAGCTGAGAGAGAATCCCATTCTCTTTTAGGAAGTCCAGGAATTCATTGCTCAAGTATTCACCTCCTCGATCAGATCGTAGGATTTTAATACTTTTTCCGGTTTGGTTCTCAACTTCTTATTTATATTCCCTAAATTTCTCAAAAGCTTATGATTTGTGTTTCATCAGGAACACATACCCGAACCTAGAGAGATCGTCAGTGAATGTAATGAAGTATGAAGAACCATCCCTGGCATGTGTAGACATGGGACCGCATACATCACTATGTATAAGTCCCAAGAGTTCGGTAACTCTTTCTCCGTGTCCCGTAAACGGAGTTTTGGTCATCTTGCCTTTGAGACATGACTGGCAAGTGTCATAAGATGAAAATTCGAAAGGTTTCAAATATCCATCCTTATGCAACTTAGCCAGTCGTGTCACATTGATGTGACCCAGTCTACAATGCCACAAGAAGGATTCGTTGAGTTCAGAACTCTTCCTCTTGTGTGTGTCTGTTATGCTTAGAACTGTTGATTGATTTAGAACATAAATGCCATTGCATAACGTGCCTGATCCAACCAACTTTTGGTTACGGAAAATGTTCATAACATTGTCCTGTAATACAAAATTATATCCTTCTTTGCTTAATAAAGAAACCGATATAATGTTGCATATCAGGTTCGCCATGTAATAGCATTCGTTCAGAACCAATGTATTACCAGTTGGTAATACAAGGTGATATTCCCCGACAGTCTTAGCTGCAACAATTGCACCATTTCCAACTCTTATGTCTTTATCACCTTCTCCAAGTTCTCTACCTTTCTTAAGCCCATGTAACTGATTACATATATGGGATCCTGACCCGGTATCCAATACCCAGGACGTAGAGCAAATGGAGAAACAGTTCTCAGTAACGAACACACCCGAAGAAAATGCATCATCATGTACTTTCTTCATTCGGGTGGCATGGGAATCCTGGTATTCCCCTATATCCTGTTCAGTCCTATAACCCTTATAGGAAAGAATGGAACCAACGTTCCCCAGCACAGTATAACATGCGGGTTCGGTCAATACATCCATATTATTATCTTCATTAGGGCATGAAATGGTCGCTACCTGGAGAGAGAGAGAAGAAAACACTTTAGCGTATGCTCGTGCAAGATCAGACTGGTTATTATCTTATCTAATCAGGATGGCTCCCACTGCTTTTTATCAAATCTTCCTTCAAACCCTAAAAGGAAAGACTAGCCGGGATTAGTTACACACTGCAAGTTCGCTAATCTTTCAGCCAGGCCAGTGTCGGTACTTTGAGGGAGGTCCCCCGTGCTTTCGCACGAACCTAATTAATGTAAATCTCGTTTTCCCAGAGGCGTAACCTCGTTAACACCTTTCTAGACACCTACTTGATCGGCTAATTGCAATGTGTAAAACTCTCCCAGGAGTAACTCTTACTCGCAGTGGGTATCGGGATCCAACTATCTCATAGAAGGTATGCAATCTCATTGCAAATTTCAACACTTGAAATTCCCGATAATTTTTCGCCCCTAGCAGCTATATGACCTTAACATAGTCAACAAATCACAAGTGCTAATCAAGTTCAACCCGTCATTTCCTGATTGAATTAAACCCACCCGCACGACCCTTAACATAGTCAACAAAGTCGTACGACTACCCTAATCCAATCTGCATCATATGCATAAGCAGATAAATACTGGTCAGCCACCGCACACTACGCCTTAACATAGTCAACAAACGTAGAACGAATACTAACTAGTACTTATCTGAAATGACGGAGGGCTACGACAGGTTTTTCTGAAAACCATGAGCGTAATGAACTTGATATCGTTGTAGAATCAAATGAAGTTTTGAAATGGAGTGATTTTGAGGCTTTTCTAGTTTTGCTAAAGGAGTCACTCCCGGTGAAGGGATCTCGGTCCTTTCCTCGTTGAATGAGGTGCGGGATATATCATATATATCGCTGTGCAAAGCAAAAACCCAAAAGCAGTCAAAAGAAAACCGAGTGTGTAGCATCTGCCAGTTATTGCTAAAGGAGTCACTCCCGGTGAAGGGATCTCGGTCCTTTCCTCATCGAATAAGGTGCAGGGTATATCATATATACCGCTGTGCAAAGCAAGAACTGTAGCTACCTGTTTTATTTTAAAATTCGATTCCACAACATCTTAGGTTTCTTATCTTTCATTAATCACATTAATTAAGTCCCATCATTTAAATACCTAAACATCACAGATAGATATGACGTACACTTATGCCATCCGCATTCGCCTCGATGTCCCCTCGTGCACCGTTAGGTTAGGTAACTAACGACAGAGCAGGGCAGGGCTAGCGCGGGTGTAAAACATAAGTAACGTCTATATAATATATCATATATACTATATACTATATCCATCATAGAGTCACAACACAGATATCGCAGCAGAATAAACATATGAAATATTGGATATACTAGGACGTCCGTGTTTTCAATACGAGCCAGTATAAAACACGGATTCCACGGTCGTGATGCATAGCCAATCCCACACCCTTAGACCCCTACGAAAGCGGCAAGCAACCCTGCCAATTCTAGGGTTAGGAGACCCGGACTCGACCCCTCGAGTTGGTCTCCCTCTGGACCCCAGAACCCGGTTACTTGTGCTCCCCTCCTTTGGTCTATCCTAATGCGGAAAAGTAAATAATATACAAAAGGTGACAACTTCCGCTACCTAGAAGTGCCCCAAATAAAAGAATATTACATACAAGTTTTTACATGAATGAAAATGAAAAACACTCATCTCACATAAAAACCCCCGGCTATTCGAACACGACGATCCAATATAACATATCCAGCAACACATAACATCACATGCCATCAACGTAAGTAAGTATGCATACCCCAATTGTCGTTGACGTATAGCAACGAAACCGGCGATATGAACATACTACACTTACGGTCACAGAAAAGAAAGTGTAAAACTACAACAATTGGAATCCGCAACTTCTTTAGACATCACATGCCTAATCAAATGAAATACTTAGACATCACATGCCTAACAGTTATAAACCCCGCATTTTAGTCTCATTATCGAAAACACTTTTTCAATATAAAGTGAAACTAAACCGCTAGATTTATAACATTAATTCAGTTATCACATAACTGTTTGTGAATTCCAATTATTGTATCACATTCCAGATAAACAGAAAATGTTAAACTTTCCGATCGAACATCCGAATACCCAAGTTTTCCCGATACAGCTCAACAAATGAAATAAGTCTAACAACATTCAGTTCGTGCCTCAGTACCGACGGTCCAGCCGTAGAAGGGTCAAGCCAACGCCTCACATGTGGCACGCCGTACTGCCCCAAACCCGAAGGTTCAAAGGGCAGTTCAAGACGGTCACATAATCGAGTTAAGGTTTGTTGTCTTCTAGAGGGTCCATCACGTTACTTGCACTACGTAGAACGTCGTTAAACTACGGAAAAATCCAACACTTGGAAATTTCCCGACAGGGGAAAAATTGGGTATTTATATCCGGTCGAACTTTTTAACATATTTTGAAAATTATCCGGAAAACACTTAGACAAATTTCGATAATCCGATCGAATCGTCGATTCCCTATACAACCCCAGAATACTCAACTCTGGAGTCAAATTAAAATTCCCAGAAAACTCAGAACAATTAATCAGGAATTACTGTGCAAAAACCAAGGGCTGACGTCACTATTTAGCCGCGGAACCGCCGCAGAAGCCTAGCTTCTGCCGCGGTTCCGCCGCAGAAGCCTAGCTTCTGCCGCGGTTCCGCCGCACTTTGTACTGTTCACTGGAAACGTTTTGCACAGTAATTCTTAGATTTTATTGCTGAATTTTTTAAGCATTTTTAATTGACAAAAAAACACAAATTTGAAAAATTTCCAGAGAGCTATTTTGGGGTCGGGTTTTCGGTTCGTCCGGGTTTCAAACTCCGTCTAGACTTCGCCTAAGGCTCTAGCTAGGCTCTGATACCACTGTAGGGTTCCTAGGCACACAGTAGAGGTCTCACAAGGCATCAACCATGCCATTTTACAAAAATATGGTGCCGAGAAACCCTAGTTAACGGATCGTTGCTAGAAATCTAGGCGAAAAGTAAACTAGTTAACACTTAACTACTAGAATATGGAAATTACAACCTTTGTAGATCCGGATATCCACCTCCACGGCTCCGCAACGAAGTCTCCTCGCTGTCCAAGTCGAACTCCGGGCTCTAGCGTCGGCTTCATCGGAGAATGAACGGGCTTGGTCATCGACGACGATGCCGAAGATGATCTACGTCGAGGCATCGCTAGATCAAGCTCCCACTTCACAAAGTGATGAAACTTGTGAAGAAAACACACTCTACTACTTGGCAAGAGGTAGAGGATGAAGAAATAGGAGGTGGGTTCTCTTTAGAATTGGATTTCTCACTCTCAAGCTCAAGTTGCCATTGATGGCCTCAAGGTTTCAAACTTGAAGATGAAGAAGAAGATGAGCTAGAATTATGATAAGTCTATTCTAAAATGAAAAGAAAAACAATACTTATCATAATCAAACTAAGGTTAAGTGTAGAGAGCAAACCATGGTAAGTGGGAATAGTTAGGGTTTAGCATGAAGACAAAATGGTCTTTGAGTCAAACCTTCATGAAGCTTCATCAAGCTTCATGACAAAAAGAAAACCATTTTGTTTTCATAAAATTATTTAAATAAAAAGGAATGGATAAATAAATGAGTGATTAAAACAAAACCCTAATTATCTACTTAACCATGGTTTTATTCTTTATACTTAACCATATAAACATGCATCATCAAATATGATACATACAAGTGCACAAAAGTATATCACATATACATCATGCACACCAAGTGAGAAAATCCATATAAAGTGAACCAATACTAGTTAATGCAAAGTAATATATCAAATATATAATTATACATTAAATCATTAAATCAACATTTGATTCAATGATCCGGTCATGTCGCACATAACCGACTAGTATTCAATGTATCGATTTATCGAATCAATGATTCGATAACTAGGTCATATCGAATATAACCAATCGAAACATTTATCACGAGAATGAAATGCGGTATCACATACACGCATTATTCTCGGTCCTGCACACATCTCATATGCGCTCCTATTTCGTTTCGCTTGAGCCAGGAAACCTCTGTGTAGGACTCTAAAGACTCGTCAATACGCCGGTAGCAGATGATGATCATATCAAGCACCCACAAGACGCAAGCGGTCTGCTAAACGTAACGGCCATCCGGGTATTGAGCGGTCAGAAGATCGACGAGCTAGCCCGCTCACACTCCTGTGAATCCAACCAGTAACACTTACCGTACAGTCCGGTCTGTTCGTCTGATACGTCGCATATCAAGTCTAGGGGTGGTAAATGTCAGACCCCAATACTCGATAAGTCGTGCCGATGTGAGGCTCATAACGGGTCGAGAAACTACTGGTAACACTTACCAGCAAATCTCTGATCATCCCTGGCCAGGGACTTCCCTGTTACGGCCAATCGAGCACAGCGCAACATCAACCCCCAATACCGGGAGAGACGAAACCCTTCCTATCGCTCATTGCCTCCATGTGACTCGGGACTGTACCCAAGGACCACCGTTTTGCACGCCCTCATGGACGTGGTAAGGTGGAGATCAAAGCACAGTGGAATCACACAAGACTCTATGACGATCTCGGGTCTACAGACTAACCTGCACAAGTGTCACCTGAGAACTGCCATCTGACGTGAGGTATAATACCATCTGGGAGTTCTCGGCGAGTCCGTCCAGTGTACCCAGTCTCCACTGAGCATCCGTATACCATCTCTGATGTCAAACACCAATGGATATGGGATCATCCATCACCCATCACATGGGTCGAGAAGCGTATACGCTAGTCTACTCTGGTATATCAATGCCCCGTCTCGATACACCCACGACTAGGGACCTTGAAGGATGTACTTATGGACTACCATGTCCCCACTAGTATGATCTGCATCATAGTCCAGGTAGTCAAGTACACATCCTAAGGGCTTTACCAACATGTAACCATAAGACAGTTTAAAGAGACAAGTATACATGTTAAGATAAAGAGTAACCGATAGCATACTATCATATCGAGCAAGAAAGTCATCTCTATATATGTCCAAGCATCCAATATAATATACAACATCTGTACAATACTGGCCTCTAGGGCATACATACAACTAACAATGGGTTCCTTGGCCAAAGCCACAGCTCCATTGTTATCGCAATACAAAGGTATTGGATGCTCAATGGACTTCTTTATCTAGACAGCCTCTTTGGCAGCATCGTTGGCAGCGATGTATTCAACCTCCATCGTCGAGTCTGCAACGGTTTCCTGTTTGGAACTCTTCCAACACACAGCCCCTCCATTGAGGGTAAAGACAAATCCCGAGTGCGACTTAGAGTCGTCCTTATCACTTTGGAAGCTTGAATAGGTAAAGGACTCCACCTGGAGTTCTCCGTTACCATACACTAAGAACATCTCCTTAGTTCTTCTCAAGTACTTGAGAATGTTCTTCACAGCTATCCAGTGACTCTCTCCAGGATCTGCTTGATACCTACTCACTAGACTAAGTGAGTATGCTACATCGGGTCTGGTACATAGCATCGCGTACATGATAGAGCCTACTGCCGAAGCATATGTATCCCTTGCATGCGAGCTCTCTCAAAATCAGTCTTGGGAGACATCTCTTTGGAGAGAGTGAGTCCAAAGATCGTGGGTAGGTTCCCACGCTTAGATTCTTCCATACTAAATCTCTTTAGTATGGTGTCAATGTACCTGAATTGGGACAATCCCAGTATCCGTTTAGATCTATCTCTATAGATCATAATTCCCAGTATGCAGGAGGCATCACCAAGATCTTTCATTGAGAATCTTTGTGATAAGAAGAGCTTGACCGATTGCAGCATAGGAACATCATTTCCTATCAAGAGTATGTCATCGACGTACAATACGAGGAAGACAACTGTACTCTCTACAACCTTTTTATATATACAAGGTTCATCTACGTTTTTGATGAAGTCAAACTGTTTGAATACAACATCAAAGCTGTTCTAACTCCGTGATGCCTGCATCAACCCGTAGATGGATTTAAGCAGCTTGCACACCTTTCCGCTGCTCCCACTATCTACGAAGCCCTCTGGCTGAGTCATGTACACGCACTCCTCTAAATCACCATTTAGAAAGGTGGTCTTAACATCCATTTGCCAGATTTCGTAGTCATGGTATGCAGTAATAGCAAGTAAGATCCGGATGGACTTAAGCATAGTCACTGGAGAAAAGGTTTCGTCATAATCCACACCTGGTCGTTGACGAAAACCCTTTGCAACAAGTCTAGCTTTGAAAGTCTCAACTTTTCCATCTACAACATGTATCTTCTTAAAGATCCATTTGCTCCCAATGGGTTTTACCCCTTCAGGAGCAACTTCCAAAGTCCATACTTTGTAGGTGTATATAGATTCCATCTCAGATCGCATTGCATCCAGCCACTTCACAGAGTCCCCACTCGTGATGGCCTGCTCGAAACTAGTCGGGTCATCATCTTCCATGATGCAATCCTCGCTCCTACCATCAAGGAGAAAACCGTAGTATCTTTTAGGTGGATGAGAAACTCTACTACATCGACGGAGAGGCTGAGGTTCGTTGGGTACTACTGAATCCTCTGGTTCCACTAAATCTTCTGTTACAGTTTGTGTCGCTGGAACCTCTTCCAGTTTTACCTCTTCGCCACAAATTTCCTTTGCAAGAAATTCCTTTTCTAAAAAGGTGGCATGTCGAGAAACAAACACCTTTTGTTCCTCAGTGTCATAGAAGATATACCCTTGTGAATTCCTGGGATATCCTACAAACTTGCATAGGACAGACCTTGCCTCGAGTTTGTCCGGATTGTGCCTTTTGACATAGGCCGGACAACCCCATATATTAACATACTTAAGAGATGGTCTCTTCCCTTCCCATATCTCATATGGAGTGGTAGGCACTGATTTGGTAAGAACCATATTCAATAGGTGTATGGCTGTCTCAAGCGCATACCCCCAGAAGGAAATAGGTAACTCAGCAGTGCTCATTATAGAGCGCACCATATCTAATAGGGTGCGATTCCATCACTCCGATACACCGTTATGCTGTGGTGTATAGGGAGGAGTAAGCTGAGAGAGAATCCCATTCTCTTTTTAGATAGTCTAGGAACTCATTGCTCAAGTATTCTCCTCCTCGATTAGATCGAAAGATCTTAATACTTTTGCCCGTTTGGTTCTCTACTTCGTGCTTATATTCTCTGAATTTCTCAAAAGTTTCAGACTTGTGTTTCATCAGGAACACATGTCCGTATCTAGAGAGATCGTCTATGAATGTAATAAACTAGGAAGAACCGTTCCTGGCATGTATAGAAATGGGACCACATACATCACTATGTATCAGCCCTAAGAGTTTCGTAACTCTTTCTCCGTGTCCACTAGATGGAGTTTTAGTCATTTTGCCTTTGAGACATGAATGGCAGTTTCATAAGATGATAATTCAAATGAATTCAAATATCCATCCTTATGTAACTTAGCTAGCCGTGTCGCATTGATATGACCTAGTCTATAATGCCATAAGAAGGATTCGTTCATTTCTGAACTCTTCCTCTTGTGTGTGTTTTGTATATTAAGGACTATAGTTTGATTGAGAATGAATATGCTATTATGTAACGAGCCTGATCCAATCAACTTTTGATCTAGGAAAATGTTCATAACATTATCATGTATTACAAAATTATATCCTTCTTTACTTAATAAACAAACTGATATAATGTTGCACATCATGTTCGGTATATAATAGCAATCGTTCAGAATCAATGTATTACTACTTGGTAATACTAGGTGATATTCGCCAACTATTTTGGCTGCAATATTTGCACCATTCCCTACTTGTACGAAATGATCACCTTTTCCCAATTCTCTACCTTTACGTAGCCCACGTAACAAATTACATATGTGGGATTCCGATCCCGTATCTAAAACCCAGGACGTAGGGTGAACTGAGAAACAATTCTCAATAACTAACACACCCGAAGAAGATGCATCAACATACTTGTTCTTCGTTTGGGCGGCGTGAGAATCCAGATATTGTCCTATTCCTTGCTCAGTCTCATAACACTTATAAGAAAGAATAGGACCAACGTTCCCCTGCTCAGTATAATAAGCGGGTTTAGTTAATATATCGATATTATTATCTTGATTAAGGCCTGACACGGTCGCTTCCTGGAGAGAGAAAGAAGGAAACACTTTAGCGTATGCTCTTGCAAGATTAGATTGGTTATTATCTTATCTAATCAGGATGTCTCCCACTGTTTTTATCAAATCTTCCTTCAAACCCTTAAAAGGAAAAACTAGACGGGATTAATTACACCTTACAAGTTCGCCAATCTTTCGGCCAGGCCAGTGTTGGTACTTTGAGGGAGGTTCCCCGTGCTTTCGCATGGAGCTAATTAAAATAAACCTCATTTTCCTAGAGACATAACCCCGTAAACACCTTTCTTGTAACATTTCAAAAAAAAGTAAAATATTATTTTTGGGAATTTTTATAATTTAATATTATTTTAATGAATATTTTAATATTTCGGTATAATTAAATACAGATAAATGGGAAAAATTTTCGAAAAATTTTGGAAAATTCTAAAATAGGGTATTTTAAGGAATTATGCCATTTTAAGTTTTTAGCGATTTTTGTGCAAAACACGCACATATCTTTTTTTTCCTACACTTATGCATTTTCTATCATGTTTCTTTTAGGGTTACTATTCTAGTGAGAAGGATTTAGAGTGAAAAGAAAAGAAAAGAAAAAGGGAATAGAATATTAGGTATGGTGAGAGAGAGA
This sequence comes from Agapanthus africanus, assembly GCA_030015575.1. Lineage (NCBI taxonomy): Eukaryota > Viridiplantae > Streptophyta > Magnoliopsida > Asparagales > Amaryllidaceae > Agapanthus > Agapanthus africanus. Next base: position 459,838,959 of record CM057337.1, on the reverse strand, counting down.
AAGGGGGGTGTTTACCTTTGACTTGTGTGAGCCATTCCTCTTCATTTTCCAACACTCATCTCTCTCCCTTTCCCTCATGTTGCTGCTGCTGCTCCTACTCCTCACTTCCTCCTCTCTTCAAACCCTCAAATCACCATGAATCTCATCTCAAAACCCTATCTCCTTTTCACTAAAAAGATGCACAAGCTCAAGACCAACACATTGGACCAAGAAAGCAAGGATTTTGGCTACTAGGGGCAACTCAAGAAAATTCTTGAGTTGCCAAATGAGGTATTTTCTGGACCTATAGCTTGGTTTTTGTATTACTTATACCCCATGTGTAGATTAGAACCGATATTGTGTGATGTTGTGGACTAAATGAAAACCTAGTTAGGGTTAAGGGAATTTGATAGTTTTAATATGAAATTATGCTCAGTAGAGGCTGTACAAACACCTTAGTGCTAGATTTGAGACCCAAACCTGAGACTTGAAACCCGGAATACAGATTTAGAAATCGATATCGGAAGATTTGTGGAATCTGTGAAGGTTATATTGAATCTGTTATCACCCTGAGACACTGAAAATATTTTTGGTTGGACAGTGATATATGCAGGCACCCAGGAAGCTAACCCCAAGACCCCATCCCCTAACTCTTTTTCCCGGCCGCCAATTTAATCCCTCTGTCCATAATTTGCGGCCAGACCTGGACCAAATTGTGTCGTTTTGGTTTTGGTGCCCCCTTATCAGTAGATTAGACCCCGGGCATGTCTAAAATTGTTCAATTTGACCTAGGGTGAAATCTGGATCCTTTTCCCATAGTTGTTGTTTTGGATTCATGTTTCCGTATTCAGTATTTTTAATTCTGAATTTACTTATTGTGTTTTACCTCGACTACTTGGCGTTTATACGACGATATCGAGGATTGATTGATGGTTTTGAAAGCGTACCCATAGGTTCTAACCTATAGGCCCCTTAGCGTATCGTTTTGGTTTTCATGTGTCGTTTTAGTTTTGAGTTGGTTTTAATACGCATTCATGATACGTTGATGTGTAGGTACCCCATGGAGACTTCGGGACGACAAGCAAGCACGTGGCGACATCGACAAATGAAGACGCAAGGTGAGTAGATTATATCTACGGGGGAAGTCGGGTGGATGGCGTATAGTACCCCCGCAGTCCGTAGTTGGTATACTATATATGTATATATTATATATATGATAGTTATAGTGTGTCGTAGATATTGTGTTAGATGTACTATGGTTAGATTAGGGTTAGAAGTAAACTAGTGTAGTTCCTAGTTGTGAACCCTAGAATAGATTTACACCCATACGCATACCCTTGCATATTCATTATACTTACTGTGTTGATGATGATAGTGGATGACATTGGAGATGAGTCGATGAGATTGGGCATAGTGCCGTGATATCGGTGATATGATGTGATTCGTATTTGGGATACGACATATGATTTTTAGCGGGCCTTTGGATGTGTGTTCATACACGCATTCATACTTATATATAGATGGTATCGATTGTACTAGACTTAGATCAGTACCCAAGATTATGTGATATGATGATAATGATACCTGATATGTGATGAGAGGAATGTGATATTGACCCGTACCCAGCTATTGGGATGTCGTACGACGATTTACCGTACGAGCTATATATTGATGATAGATCCGCACTCATGACTCGAGGATGTCAGATGATATACTATATCGTACGCGATACTATTGAGGTGGGATCACCGAGTATTATATTTATATATATATATATATATATATATATCGACTCAGATTTAGATGGTTTCCATACCCCTCCTGATTGACTTGATAGTTAGATGTAGATTACTTAGTAGACTTTAGACTAGACTCGAGTCATACCTATTTCAAAACTAACGAATCGGGAGTATTTCAAAGATAGGAAAAAAGGACTCTACGGACATTTTCAAGGACGCATATTTTCTTAAAACACCGTAGCCCTTATTTTACCCACAAAAACCCCGATTCGTCTTATTTCAAATGGCATAACTGCATGACATATACATATGGATGTAGATTCTTTATTGTTGCGTTGATTATTCAATTTCCGCATATTCATGCTATTCACATCGCTTTGCATGTGTTTATTTCTATATTACCATCATGCTGTTAGAACACCAGCACCATTATCGATGATGCGTATGTTCCACGTACACTTGCTTGCCGGCTCACATACTTCATCATCGATAATTGCCATGTCACTAAACAGTAGTATTATTGCATCAGGATATGACCCTTGTATTTTCATACTATTATTCCATGTTGCATGATATACGGTTATACTTGCATTTCATTTATATGTCACATACATCATGCTTTCTGATTATGCGCATTGAGATATGTCGTTTCCATGATATTTCTGGATTTGGGAACCGTGGGTATTTCAAAAAGATTATGTAGATGTTTTAAAAATCCGGTTTCCCTAATATGATATTTCATCTTCCACCATGAGTTTTATCGGTTATGATATATATATATACCCCATGCGAGGAGGCGTAGAGGCCGTATGAAGGTAGATGGTGGGACCATGAGGTACCCGGGGCGAGAACGGATCGCTGGATTTGTTAGACAGTGAGCCTGTCAGGGGAACCATACCGTCTGGTGACATTACCTTTTACTCGGCGGTTATCTTGGGGATACCAACTGGAGTTATGTACGTATGCATACGTCGAAATTCGAGGGTCGAAGCTGGGCCCTCGGGTTTCGAGATAGCGTATGATACGTACCTATCAGGGCCAGTCTTGGTGATAGCGCCTGATAGATGAGGATTTACGTGCCGATGCTAGGCACAGGTTTCATGATGTTTTCGAGTGTCGATGCTAGGCACTCAGGTTCCATGATTTTGATTATATCCTCATATTTACAATCATGATGCTTTTTGTCATTGGGTGACAGGTGGACGGGATCCACATATATACAGATATTGATCACATACAGACTTTGATTACATTGATCATACTTCATATGTATATATAACAGTGGATGAGGACACTGTTATATATGCCATTACACCAATATTAGTGGAATGGGACGCTAATATATGTGTATTGATATCAATTTAGATACTTCATCATACTTATTCATGCAGACATACCGCATATTTATGATATGTTATTACCTGAGGCACTGGCACGAGCACCTGGCACTACATACATGTTTAGATGTTACATTGCTACCTTGTCATGCTTTAGACTTATTCTTTGAGGTTTATATTATATCTGATCGTACTGACCTAGGATTATATCGTGCATTCGGTTTCTGCTTGTAGATATTTTCTATTCATGAGTTGGCAACTCACCCCCGTTGTGCCACAGTTCTTGCAGGTTTTGCCGTACAAGTTCCATGGCGGCATTTCTGGCACACTGTTTCTTTTGCGGGTGATTTGCTTTGGAAGGTGGGTTCTTTTGCATCAGAACCACCATTGTATATGTATTATTTATTGTATCTAGAAATTCCATCAACCAAAAACTTGTATATTGTTTCAGACTTAGGAAGCCCGTTATGTATTATTTCGATCATAGAGTCGCGTGTAGTTGTATTACGGTTTTCATGCTGTTTGAGTTCCTTTTTTTGAGTTTTGATCCTCGCCCTTCGGCGTTGTATATTATATTGCTTGCTTGGTTATGACCGTCGATTGACGAAGAGCTAGCTCCTACTTGGGGATGCCTTTTATCATTGCATATATATTATTCTCGTTGTACCCCGTTCGGGGCCAGCTTTTACAAAGGAAACTTTGCCGAAATTTTCATAAAAGACGATACATTTTAAAATGCATATTCGGCTTAGTTATTTAAAAACCTTGACTTCAAAACTTGTTTTCTTCACTTCTTAAAACTAGTTTTCTTTATTTACTCCTTAAAATGGTTTTAGATTTCTGGGCTTTTTGTCTTACTTGGATTAGATGTGATCCTATAGACTTCATATGATTCAAGTGTCAGTCACGAGCTATTTCGGGTCGTGACAAAGTTGGTATCAGAGTGCTAGGTTAACCTTGGTTCGAGTCTAAGTTTGACTATGTGGAGCCTAGGGCGTTTATATATATACGGAACTTAGGCTTGACCTTACGGAACTTAGACTTAGTCGAGGGGGTATTATACCCGAACTTTCGTCGCGTAGGATGACCCTTGGTTGATGGAGTAGGTGACTTCAGTAGAGTGACGTACCGTGTGTATGTTCCGCGGCATACTTACGACACGCCACACCGCTTAAGGAGCCTTAGGATGTACATTTCCTTGCACAGTACTATATTCATTCCTATGATCTACCCTCATCGATACTGGTTATAATTTTGCTGCCACGATCATACGGGCAAAGAGAGCTACGGCTAGAGTTGCGTCAGCTTGAGCTCGTTGCAGACAAGGACTGACCAAGGCGTGATTCCAGAGACGTACGATTGCATAGAGGCTTCGTCTTATTGTGTTTTCGCTCCATGAGCGTTTGACAGATCGCTTTCACGAGATTTCTCGGACGTGCCGATTGGTACCAGAGGATCAGGCTACTGCTAGAGGCCAGCCAGGATGTGATGACCATTGATATATCGCTTATTCAGGATGATTGAGGCGCGTTTCAGCGTACAGACGAATGAGCCAGTTGTTGCTGCAAATGACGAGATATCGTCCAGATGATTGGAGCTATTGCAGCAAGAGTATATACTTAGAGATATGATGGTGAGTCGCTAGTCACCGAGGATGAATGACTAGGACATGTGGTTCGTTCTCTTACCCCGATGCGAGGTCATCAGATAGATTGATTCCAGCTAGAGACGACTTCACGTAGATTCGTTGAGAGTCGATTGAGACGATCGAATGTCAGGAGCCCATTTTCCAAGTTTAAAGTATTCGGAAAGACATGCAAGCGATTCTATGGACCCTCTAGAAGAATGAAACCCTAACTCGACATAATGACCGTGTGAAAGCCTTTGAACCTTAGGGTTTGCGGCAGTTCCACGACGCCATTAGTGAGGCTTGGGTTTGCCCTTCTACGGCTGGACCACCGACGCTGTGGAATATACTCGATACTATTAAACTGTACTCAAGATGTTGATCTCTTGGGGGATTATGAGGTTATGACGAGTCGATCGGATGGTTCGACATCATTCGGATATCATGTGATGGGACATACTGCTTGGGAGACTCCAGATACGAGCATAGCCGTTGGAGCACAGTCCACGCAGCCACGATGAGACGAGTCCGAATCAGTCGACATTGGAACAAGTGTAGTAAAAAGTTCGCACGAGGTTCCGACGAGATGACGTTCCACTCCGCTGACATTAGAGATGTGATGCACGCAGAGGCATTGTATATGGATATATCTTCCAGAAAGAGGCGCGATGAGTATGCAGCCGTTCCGGAACAAGAATTGGCTTCAGTAAAGGACGATGACTTCCGGGTAATTCGGCAGAAAAGAGATATGAGAGAGACTTCGGATGGACCGTAGCCGAGAATATTGCAGTGCGCAGATAGAGACGTGACGTCGAAGTGGACGATGATACAGACAAGCGGGACAAGAGGTTCGTGTGAGACGCTGACGAGCTGTCATTACTTCCCGTCGAGACTAGAGACCTGATAGGCTTACAGAGGCATTGGGATACGGCCAGTTTCCGAGGAAATGTGTGCGGAACACGCAGATGTCCAGAAAACGAGAAAGGATTATGTAAGAGTACCAGTCTCCATATAGTTCGGCATAGGCAAGATCGGAAGAGACCCTGAGTAGGATTCCTTCCAGGACACTCTGCAATGATATTTGCACCCAGGATCAGATGTGTCACGTGCATTCAGAAAGCCAGAGGAAGACGCCAGTGACATGCTGCTTTACGAGAGGTCATGAGGATTGACCGAGAGATGACCAGAGAAGTGCCAGAACGGAATCGTCCCCGTTAGCACACCTGACCGGGCCGATGAGCCGATGGATCGTGAGATTGGTAATCCACAGATGAGATAAGGACCCAGAGACAGAGGACGCCAGACCATGAACAGGAGGCAAGTAGATGTCTTACGCTGCTAGAATTGGATGCACCTACACCTTCCCGACTTTGAAGGAGTATATACCGACGACGGTATTTATGATTTGTGATTTTGTGATTCAATTATCACGTATCCGTCACCTTGGATTTCGGTATTTTGGGCGTTCTGTTTGCATGATTTAGTCTTGATGACTGAGTTTCATGATATTTATTTTCTTGCACCATGGTTGCACCTACTGGGTATTTATACTTTGCGCATAGTTATTACTCTTGAGGTATTGATTGTGATTTCATGCCTATTTTATGCCGGTGATTTGATTTACGCTTCCAGCATAGTTTTCATGCACTTTTAGTGTTTTGATTTGATTTGTGCTCGCTAATGCACACGGTTGTGAGATTATACACGCGGTATACCTGATCTTGATTGAGCCGTATTGTATACCGTCGATTTTGATTATGATATTGATGTTGATTTTTCTTGCACTCCGTGCATTTGATTTGGATTATCGCGCGCGATGAGCTCATGTTTTGAGATACGATTTTGGTGCACACCAGATGCACAAAGTCGGGATTCATCGTTCATGTCAGATGACCTGATTTTACTGTCAGGCACACACGTTGCCTATGACACATGTTTCGTACACACCCGTTGCACCTAGATGTTGTTTTGTGCACCTGTATGGTACATATATGGATTTTGATTTCCTTGCGCACCAGACGCACAGGATATTCTTACATATACCTTTTTAGGATTTATTTCTTATTGAGCAGGACTAGTCAGAGGACAGTACCTGAACATATTTTACACGCATTTCCTTTACTTATTCACATATATAGATTTTATATATACATGTATAAATTTGATATACATCATACGGGTTTTGTTTTGGATTAGACATTTGTGTCTTTATCAAGACTTCGATGATTGCGGGATACTTGACGGAGTTTCGATTTTGAGCTATCTGCTCATTACTTATGCGCATGCATTGCGCTATGATGCGTTTTATGTATGGATGTTTTCGGAGCCCCGAAAATTTGGATTTTTACTGAAATGTTTTAGAATTAGGGGGTTTAAATTTAAATTCGGGGACCGAATTTCTTTAAGGAAGGAAGATTGTAACATTTCAAAAAAAAATTATTATTTTTGGGAATTTTTATAATTTAATATTATTTTAATATTTCGGTATAATTACATACAGATAAATGGGAAAAATTTTGGAAAAATTATGGAAAATTCTAAAATAGTGTATTTTATAGAATTATGCCATTTTAAAGTTTTTATGATTAATTATATGCTAATTTAGTGCTAATCGCGATTAAAAATCGCTAATCGGTTTTTAGCAATTTTGTGCAAAACATGCACATATCTTTTTTTTCTACACTTGTGCATTTTCTATCACGTTTCTTTTGGGGTTACTATTCTAGTGAGAAGGATTTAGAGGGAAAAGAAAAGAAAAGAAAAAGGGAATAGAATATTAGGTATGGTGAGAGAGAGAAAGGGGGGTGTTTACCTTTGACTTGTGTGAGCCATTCCTCTTCATTTTCCAACACTCATGTCTCTCCCTCTCCCTCATGTTGCTGCTGCTGCTGCTCCTGCTCCTCACTTCCTCCTCTCTTCAAACCCTCAAATCACCATGAATCTCATCTCAAAACCCTATTGTCACGACCCGAAAGTACGGAACGTGACCGGCACTTAGATTACGAGGCGTCTAGAGGCGCCACGTAACCTAAGTAAGCCGAAGCCCAGAAATCTAAACCATGAAAAAGAAGAAGAAGCAGTAAAAGAAAACAAGTATAAAAACATCAGCAAATTTTACCAAAAATTTCGGCAGAGTCTCCTCTGTAAAAACTGGCCCCCAAACGAGTACAACAAGTATAATATACATAAACAATAAAAAGCATCCCCAAACGGGAGCTACCATCAACGCCAATAGGCGGAAACAACCACAACAGGCACAATAATATACAACGCCAAAGGGCGAGGCTCAAAACTCAAAAGAAAACAAAACCACCAGATCAGAATAATACATGCGCGACTCTAAGGTCGAAATAAAAGTCTGGCCCAATAAACTTATCAAGTAATATAAATATGGTTGATGGAGCTTACTAGATACAAATGAATGAATAAACGTACAATGGTGGTTCGGATACAAGTGAACCAACCTACCGTGGAAATCACCCTGAAGAAAAGATGTGCCAACAAGCTGCCACGGAAACCTGTACATCGAACCTGTAAAGAATTTGGCACAACGGGGGTGAGTTGCCAACTCGTGAGTAGAAGACATCTACGAAAAGAAATCGAATGCACGACGCTATCCTAGGTCATAATAATACACTACTATATCTCAATCATCTAGTAATAGCAGGGTAATACTACGTGTAAGTGCAAATACTCCGTGTCGTGTCAGTGCCTCATATAGTACTATGTCATATGAATGGATATGCATGCACCACGAATGTAAAATAAACAAATCCTGAAATCCAGGTATATCTGTATAAGAAATCTTTAGCTGTTATCATAGTAAAGTGTGTATAAGCATCTGAAATCTCAACAATGAAATCCATGGAAATCCGTGTCAAGCATCGACACAACACATATAATCTCAAGTCTCAATATGTCGGGCTCCGTCAGTCCGGATCGGCCCATATCATCAAATCTCATGACAACGGTCGGTATCCTCCGGATATCCGCCGCGCCAGACATCACCGGTAGGTAGTCTTCCCCTGCCAGGCTCATCGTCTACAACTCGATCTTCTTGCCCCGGGGTACCACACCGGGCCCACCATGTACCCGAGACGGTTCATCCACTCCTCGAATCGGGTCTCGAAATCCAACAGAAAACATGAAATCTCATGGTGGACGACACATACATCACGAGAAAACCGCATCTTATTTTAAAAAGAGAAGAGGAGAGAGAGAGAAGTTTTTATATATTTTTGCGGTTTTCCCCAAAAATCCAGAAATCTCATAGAAATCCAAATCTCAAAATCATGAGTAAGTATATGATAAGTGTCGGCATATGCCCATAATACTGCATGATAACATGAAAATATGAATGCATGAATGTCTAAGCAATAAATATCATGTCCGTACTAATGTCAGAGAATAATCACAATATTATAGCGGTCTAGTTGTTAACTGATTCTATCCATAAAAGTCAATATGATCTAAAGTGTACGTGACATAGTAATTACCGATGATGATGTGTGTGAGCCGGCAAATAAGTGTGCGTGGAATATGCGCATCATCGGTAATAGTGCTGGTGTCCTAACAGGTAAAGTTTATACTGATTATAGCAACATATAAAAGAATATGCACCATGATGATTACAATATGAATGCAAGACAGATGTGCATTATCCACTTCTCTGCGATATACGAGTACAACTACCACTATGTGAGTCGAACCTAAACCAGTGTCCATCTAACATCCTAAGGAACTAAACCAAATAGACTAGTCAGTAAGAAACTAGAGTCTACCTAAGGTCTGAATCAATATCTCTAATAGTCGGCGATCCAGCCTCAATAGCGTCGCGTACGTAGTACGGCTTCCTCGAATCAAGAGTGCGGATCAATCATCAAATCTAAGCCTCGTACGGTAAAATCCATCGCACGGCATCCCAATATCGGGGTACGGTCAAGTATCTCCTAGGTGTCTCCTCATTCGTATAATGTCATCATCAACACATCTCATGATCAAGGTGCTAAACTGTGATCGCATACATCAATCATATATCATTGCCATCATGATAAGCATCATTAGTTTATCCTCAGAAATATCATGTCATATGTATCATATTGTGATTAAGTCATACTTATATGATATCGGCATCAGGTCACACCAATATAATGTCGTAATCAAGTTATACATATATCATATCGTGATCAGTCACAAGTTACAGTCCGGGTACTATTCTAGCGTCCCATGTACATCAATATCACCACCATTCTTTATAATTTATATATTCATGTTCATTATCTCATTCTCTAATGATCCGCTAACACTTTAATATGACTGTATAGTCAAGAATCACGGCATCAAGCCCAGTTACATTGTTTCATCATATCTCGGATATCATATCACATCAATGTATCCCATATACGTGTTGTATATATATATATATATATATATATATATATATATATATATATATATACCTCGTCCTATATATATATATACACATGAACGTATACACCATGTCGTGTTTCAGTGTGTGAGTATGTATGTTTCTACCTGAAACCTATGAACCTCTTCCAAGTTACTCATCCTCTGATATGGTTTTCCTAAATCAGTCTAGTCCAGCCTAGGGTCAATACTAGGGTCCTACTGATTAAGAATCTAGGGTCACATCTGGTTTCCTAATGTCAATAAGCACTATTCCTATTCTACGTTGCGGGGGTGCTAAACGCCATCCACCCGACTTCCCCCCGTAGATATACATCTACTCACCTGGTCCATGTCTGCCGAAGACGGTGTCGCCATCCTCCTCTTCATCGCCCACAGTCCACGTGAGGGGTACCTAAACGCAAACATATAAATAGCATCGTAAACCGAATCACATACAAAAGTCAAACGATCTAAAGGAACAAGCATAGGTTAAAACCTATGTCCCGTCCACGCAAAAGAACCAAATACCGCTCGATATCGGCGTACAAACTCCGACGGATCGAAATAACATCAACAACAACTTGTAGTTTTAAAACACATTACTTATACTATAAAACATGATTAAATCCATCGAAACCCGAAAATCTATCAAACCGTCCAATTTCGCAAAACCCGAAAATGCCAGTTTACCGTTTTTCATCAAAACTTAACATTTAAATGAAACCAATGGTCATAAAACTCATTAAATAGCATAACTAGACTATACAAACTATTACTATATTTTTATTACACAAACTTGTATAAATTTGAAATTTCTAGTTTGCACCCTTTAACAATTTTCAACATTTTTCAAGCAAAATACCACAATTCCACCACAAAACATGATTTTGCATAAATTAATGACTTAAACCACAATTCATGATGATAATGATATAATGAAACCATAATTATATTTTTAATCTCATTTATATAGGAATTTTTAAAATCTAGTTTACAAAATTAGCAATTTTTATCACAATTTATCAATTAACCATAGAAACTAGCAATCAAACTAAGTTTTTCTTTCCATTAACATGCTAATATTTCCACTAAAACTATAATCCAATGATAACAACCCAAATTAGAATTTTATATTAACCACAACCACATTTTGCAAAAACCTAGTTAACTAAATTCCTAATTTAAAACAATTTTTGAATAACAATTTGTTAAACAATAACCATGCAAGATTTCCAAATACTAAAAGTGTTAAACTAACTACTATAACCCTAATTAATTATTAAAAATCATAACTTGAATTTAGAACCCTAGCTTGCATTTTAAAAAAAAGAACATAGAATTAATTCATTAAATCTAATTAAGCTTAATATGAACATCTAATAACAATAAGTCAAAAGAAAGAAAATTATACCTTCAAAATGTGAAATCCAAACAAGAAATGAGCCTCCAAAATGCATGCTTTCCATCTCCAAATTTCATATAAAAATGAGCAAGGAATAAAGAGTATGGAATAAATAGGATTTTGTGGAATTTTAATTGAATTTTTGATGTGTTTTTGATGAATTTTGAATAAAAATGATGTGGGAAATGGGGGGGGCAGCCATGGGGGGTTGTGGCCGGCCCTAGAGAGGTGAGGGAGAGAAAGAAGAGAGTGGGAAAAGTGTGTAGAAGTTTCAAGTGAAGAAACATCAATAAAAGTCTTTTCATGCTTTATTTATTTATTTATTTATTTCTTTACTATAGCAACTCAAGAAAGCTCTAGAAAATAGGAAAAATTTGCAAATAAATTTTGCATGATACACACTAATTTCTAATATGCCATGGTTCATTTTTGCAAATTAAAACCATTTAATTTTGTATTACACTAATTTAGTGTAAAAATAAAGCTTATGTTAATATTTAAAATAATTAATTTAGGAAAAATATTTTATTAAACTAAAAATTTATAAGTGGCTAAATAAACACTATTTATTAGTAATTACATAATTAAATAGGTATTTTTGAATTTATAATGAAAAACAATTGCGGTTTGGTTTTACGAAAAAAACATTTTGCTTTACCGAAAATCATAAAATTTACTTAAACAATTTTATTCATTTAATTATTTATTTAATTATTTTTAAAACGTTACAATCTTCCCCCCTTTTAGAAATTCGGTCCCCGAATTTAAATTAAAACTCCCCCTCCAAATATTAAAACATTTAGCAAACACTCAAATCGTCGGGGCTCCGAAATCATCAATACATAAAAAAATCAACTCCGTCAAGCATTACGCAATCATCGGAGTTATGGCGAGAATAAAATTTCAAAACTCAATATGAAAACCATCATAATATACATCAATCTATAACTTATATATAGTTCGCATCCTAGTAAAATCGCCGAATCATCATAATAAAGAAGCATACAAAAACCCCTCTTGAAAATCGACATGCAATGCACGTGTCACGGCATAAGTAGCGGACGTTTTATTTTTAAAAAAATAACTATATATATATATCTTTTATTTAACATACACGTCCCGCCTGGTTACTAAATCAAATAATAATGACTATGAAAACATACTGCTCAAACTGAAATCAATCACAATCACATCATAAAAATATCATGTGCGTCCGGTGCGCACTGAAATCGAAACCAACTAAAGATACCATGAATACACACAAAAACAAAACTAAGTGCAACAGGTGTGCACCAAAAACATCTGTCAAGTGCAACGGGCGTGCACGACTCAATATCAGGTGCATCTAATCTGCACAAAACCCCGATTTAGTGCATCTGATTTACACAAAATCGCATCAAGTGTGCCAAGTATGCGCAAGAATCCTAATCAGGTGCACATGGTGCACGAAAACATACATCGAATATCAGAATCGAAATCACAATACGAAAATGGATAAAAACTAGGTCGAAGCATATATCAAAATCATGTGTAACCCACGAAATCAAATAAAAAAAATCTCAAAATATATAAAACCAAATCAAGTGTACTGGGTGTATACTAAGCAACATCAATACAACTGATATGTGAAACACAGATAGAATGAAGGTACACACAGGAAATACCAATCGTAGAACAAAGTCCTCAAAATACAAAAATCCAATCAACGAAAATAGGAAATTCAAATCACTAAATCACAATCGTAAACACTATCGTCAATGTGCTCCTCTTTCCTCTGATGTCGACTGCTTCGAACTCGTTCTTTCATAGGTGTGCTGACTGCGCTACAAACGGCAATACTCATGTCTAGAGCCTCCCACATAGCCGATCCCTTCACTTGATATCCGGACTACATTAAACTTTTCGATCGATCCATCAAAATCTCATAATTCCCCGAGAGCTCAACACTCAAGTACAGTTTAAAAATATCCGGTACATACCCCAGCATCGATGATCCAGCCGTAGAAGGGCAAACCCAAGCCTCACTAATGGCACCGCGGAACTGCCGTAAACCCTAAGGTTCAAGGGCGTTCTCGTGGTCATTATGTCGAGTTAGGGTTTCATTCTTCTAGAGGGTCCATCGAAATACCTGCATGTTCTTCCGAATACTTTAAACTTGGGGAAATGGTTTTCTGATAATCGTTCGAACCCTTTAACTTCATCCTGACGGCATGTGAATACCCTTCATCCGCACGCTAAACAATGCTTCAATCCTCAATAATAACCAATACTCTAATGGTTATCGCATTCGAGCCGCAGCTCCCTCTGCCCGTGGTAACAGAAACCACCATCCGACATCGACGAAGACAGATCAAAGGAACGAATGAAATACGGTGCAAACAATGTACATCCTAAGGCTCCTTAAGCAGAGTAGCGTATCGTAAGTATGCCGCGGACCATACCCACGGTACGTTACTCTACCTAAATCGCCTACTCCATCAACCAAGGGTCACCTAGACTTATACAAGGTTAAACCTAGCGCTCTGATACCAACTTTGTCACGACCCGAAAGTACGGAACGTGACCGGCACTTAGATTACGAGGCGTCTAGAGACGCCACGTAACCTAAGTAAGCCGAAGCCCAAAAATCTAAACCATGAAAAAGAAGAAGAAGCAGTAAAAGAAAACAAGTATAAAAACATCAGCAAATTTTACCAAAAATTTCGGCAGAGTCTCCTCTGTAAAAACTGGCCCCCAAACGGGTACAACAAGTATAATATACATAAACAATAAAAGGCATCCCCAAACGGGAGCTACCATCAATGCCAATAGGCGGAAACAACCACAACAGGCACAATAATATACAACGCAAAAGGGCGAGGCTCAAAACTCAAAAGAAAACAAAACCACCAGATCAGAATAATACATGCGCGACTCTAAGGTCGAAATAAAAGTCTGGCCCAATAAACTTATCAAGTAAAACAAATATGGTTGATGGAGCTTACTAGATACAAATGAATGAATAAAGAAACAATGGTGGTTCGGATACAAGTGAACCAACCTACCGTGCAAATCACCCTGAAGAAAAGATGTGCCAACAAGCTGCCACGGAAACCTGTACATCGAACCTGTAAAGAATTTGGCACAACGGGGGTGAGTTGCCAACTCCTGAGTAGAAGACATCTACGAAAAGAAATCGAATGCACGACACTATCCTAGGTCATAATAATACACTACTATATCTCAATCATCTAGTAATAGCAGGGTAATACTACGTGTAAGTGCAAATACTCCGTGTCGTGTCAGTGCCTCATATAGTACTATGTCATATGAATGGATATGCATGCACCACGAATGTAAAATAAACAAATCCTGAAATCCAGGTACATCTGTATAAGAAATCTTTAGCTGTTATCATAGTAAAGTGTGTATAAGCATCTGAAATCTCAACAATGAAATCCATGGAAATCCGTGTCAAGCATCGACACAACACATGTAATCTCAAGTCTCAATATGTCGGGCTCCGTCAGTCCGGATCGGCCCATATCATCAAATCTCACGACAACTGTCGGTATCCTCCGGATATCCGCCGCGCCAGACATCACCGGTAGGTAGTCTTCCCCTGCCAGGCTCATCGTCTACAACTCGATCTTCTTGCCCCGGGGTACAATACCGGGCCCACCATATACCCGAGACGGTTCATCCACTCCTCGAATCGGGTCTCGAAATCCAACAGAAAACATGAAAACTCATGGTGGACGACACATACATCACGAGAAAACCGCATCTTATTTTAAAAAGAGAAGAGGAGAGAGAGAGAAGTTTTTATATATTTTTGCGGTTTTCCCAAAAAATCCAGAAATCTCATAGAAATCCAAATCTCAAAATCATGAGTAAGTATATGATAAGTGTCGGCATATGCCCATAATACTGCATGATAACATGAAAATATGAATGCATGAATGTCTAAGCAATAAATATCATGTCCGTACTAATGTCATAGAATAATCACAATATTATAGCGGTCTAGTTGTTAACTGATTCTATCCATAAAAGTCAATATGATCTAAAGTGTAAGTGACATAGCAATTACCGATGATGTGTGTGAGCCGGCAAATAAGTGTGCGTGGAATATGCGCATCATCGGTAATAGTGCTGGTGTCCTAACAGGTAAAGTTTATACTGATTATAGCAACATATAAAAGAACATGCACCACGATGATTACAATATGAATGCAAGACAGATGTGCATTATCCATTTCTCTGCGATATACGAGTATAACTACCACTATGTGAGTCGAACCTAAACTAGTGTCAATCTAATATCCTAAGGAACTAAACCAAATAGACTAGTTAGTAAGAAACTAGAGTCTACCTAAGGTCTGAATCAATATCTCTAATAGTCGGCGATCCCGCCTCAATAGCGTCGCGTACGTAGTACGGCTTCCTCGAATCAAGAGTGCGGATCAATCATCAAATCTAAGCCTCGTACGGTAAAATCCATCGTACGGCATCCCAATATCGGGGTACGGTCATGTATCTCCTAGGTGTCTCCTCATTCGTATAATGTCATCATCAACACATCTCATGATCAAGGTGCTAAACTGTGATCGCATACATCAATCATATATCATTGCCATCATGATAAGCATCATTAGTTTATCCTCAGAAATATCATGTCATATGTATCATATTGTGATTAAGTCGTACTTATATGATATCGGCATCAGGTCACACCAATATAATGTCGTAATCAAGTTATACATATATCATATCGTGATTAGTCATAAGTTACAGTCCGGGTACTATTCTAGCGTCCCATGTACATCAATATCACCACCATTCTTTATAATTTATATATTCATGTTCATTATCTCATTCTC
Organism: Agapanthus africanus; assembly: GCA_030015575.1. Taxonomy (NCBI): domain Eukaryota; kingdom Viridiplantae; phylum Streptophyta; class Magnoliopsida; order Asparagales; family Amaryllidaceae; genus Agapanthus; species Agapanthus africanus. The sequence continues at coordinate 459,822,604 of CM057337.1, read as the reverse complement.
TAATGATCCGCTAACACTTTAATATGACTATATAGTCAAGAATCACGGCATCAAGCCCAGTTACATTGTTTCATCATATCTCGGATATCATATCACATCAATGTATCCCATATACGTGTTGTATATATATATATATATACCTATACCTCGTCCTATATATATATATACACATGCACGTATACACCATGTCGTGTTTCAGTGTGTGAGTGTGTATGTTTCTACCTGAAACCTACGAACCTCTTCCAAGGTACTCATCCTCTGATATGGTTTTCCTAAATCAGTCTAGTCCAGCCTAGGGTCAATATTAGGGTCCTACTGATTAAGAATCTAGGGTCACATCTGGTTTCCTAATGTCAATAAGTACTATTCCTATTTTACGTTGTGGGGGTGCTAAACGCCATCCACCCGACTTCCCCCCGCAGATATACATCTACTCACCTGGTCCATGTCTGCCGAAGACGGTGTCGCCATCCTTCTCTTCATCGCCCGCAGTCCACGTGAGGGGTACCTAAACGCAAACATATAAATAGCATCGTAAACCGAATCACATACAAAAGTCAAACGATCTAAAGGAACAAGCATAGGTTAAAACCTATGTCCCGTCCACGCAAAAGAACCAAATACCGCTCGATATCGGCGTACAAACTCCGATGGATCGAAATAACATCAACAACAACTTGTAGTTTTAAAACACATTACTTATACTATAAAACATGATTAAATCCATCGAAACCCGAAAATCTATCAAACCGTCCAATTTCGCAAAACCCGAAAATGCCAGTTTACCGTTTTTCATCAAAACTTAACATTTAAATGAAACCAATGGTCATAAAACTCATTAAATAGCATAACTAGACTATACAAACTATTACTATATTTTTATTACACAAACTTGTATAAATTTGAAATTTCTAGTTTGCACCCTTTAACAATTTTCAACATTTTTCAAGCAAAATACCACAATTCCACCACAAAACATGATTTTGCATAAATTAATGACTTAAACCACAATTCATGATGATAATGATATAATAAAACCATAATTATATTTTTAATCTCATTTATATAGGAATTTCTAAAATCTAGTTTACAAAATTAGCAATTTTTATCACAATTTATCAATTAACCATAGAAACTAGCAATCAAACTAAGTTTTTCTTTCCATTAACATGCTAATATTTCCACTAAAACTATAATCCAATGATAACAACCCAAATTAGAATTTTATATTAACCACAACCATATTTTGCAAAAACCTAGTTAACTAAATTCCTAATTTAAAACAATTTTTGAATAACAATTTGTTAAACAATAACCATGCAAGATTTCCTAATACTAAAAGTGTTAAACTAACTACTATAACCCTAATTAATTATTAAAAATCATAACTTGAATTTAGAACCCTATCTTGCATTTTAAAAAAAAGAACATAGAATTAATTCATTAAATCTAATTAAGCTTAATATGAACATCTAATAATAATAAGTCAAAAGAAAGAAAATTATACCTTCAAAATGTGAAATCCAAACAAGAAATGAGCCTCCAAAACGCATGCTTTCCATCTCCAAATTTCATATAAAAATGAGCAAGGAATAAAGAGTATGGAATAAATAGGATTTTGTGGAATTTTAATTGAATTTTTGATGTGTTTTTGATGAATTTTGAATAAAAATGATGTGGGAAATGGGGGGTTGTGGCCGGCCCTAGAGAGGTGAGGGAGAGAAAGAAGAGAGTGGGAAAAGTGTGTAGAAGTTTCAAGTGAAGAAACATCAATAAAAGTCTTTTCATACTTTATTTATTTATTTCTTTACTTTAGCAACTCAAGAAAGCTCTAGAAAATAGGAAAAATTTGCAAATAAATTTTGCATGATACACACTAATTTCTAATATGCAATGGTTCATTTTTGCAAATTAAAACCATTTAAATTTGTAATTTACACTAATTTAGTGTAAAAATAAAGCTTATGTTAATATTTAAAATAATTAATTTAGGAAAAATATTTTATTAAACTAAAAATTTATAAGTGGCTAAATAAACACTATTTATTAGTAATTACATAATTAAATAGGTATTTTTGAATTTATAATGAAAAACAATTGCGGTTTGGTTTTACGAAAAATACATTTTGCTTTACCGAAAATCATAAAATTTACTTAAACAATTTTATTCATTTAATTATTTATTTAATTATTTTTAAAACGTTTCAATCTTTCCCCCTTTTAGAAATTCGGTCCCCGAATTTAAATTAAAACTCCCCCTCCAAATATTAAAACATTTAGCAAACACTCAAATCGTCGGGGCTCCGAAATCATCAATACATAAAAAAATCAACTCCGTCAAGCATTACGCAATCATCGGAGTTATGGCGAGAATAAAATTTCAAAACTCAATATGAAAACCATCATAATATACATCAATCTATAACTTATATATAGTTCGCATCCTAGTAAAATCGCCGAATCATCATAATAAAGAAGCATACAAAACCCCTCTTGAAAATCGCCGTGCAATGCACGTGTCACGGCATAAGTAGCGGACGTTTAATTTTAAAAAAAATAACTATATATATATATATATCTTTTATTTAACATACACGCCCCGCCCGGTTACTAAATCAAATAATAATGACTATGAAAACATACTGCTCAAACTGAAATCAATCCCAATCACATCATAAAAATATCATGTGCGTCCGGTGCGCACTGAAATCGAAACCAACTAAAGATACCATGAATACACACAAAAACAAAACTAAGTGCAACAGGTGTGCACCAAAAACATCTGTCAAGTGCAACGGGCGTGCACGACTCAATATCAGGTGCATCTAATCTGCACAAAACCCCGATTTAGTGCATCTGATGTACACAAAATCGCATCAAGTGCGCCAAGTATGCGCAAGAATCCTAATCAGGTGCACATGGTGCACGAAAACATACATCGAATATCAGAATCGAAATCAAAATACGAAAATGGATAAAAACTAGGTCGAAGCATATATCAAAATCATGTGTAACCCACGAAATCAAATAAAAAAAATCTCAAAATATATAAAACCAAATCAAGTGTACTGGGTGTATACTAAGCAACATCAATACAACTGATATGTGAAACACAGATAGAATGAAGGTACACACAGGAAATACCAATCGTAGAACAAAGTCCTCAAAATACAAAAATCCAATCAACGAAAATAGGAAATTCAAATCACTAAATCACAATCGTAAACACTATCGTCAATGTGCGCCTCTTTCCTCTGATGTCGACTGCTTCGAACTCGTTCTTTTATAGGTGTGCTGACTGCGCTACCAACGGCAATACTCATGTCTAGAGCCTCCCACATTGCCGATCCCTTCACTTGATATCCGGACTACATTAAACTTTTCGATCGATCCATCAAAATCCCATAATTCCCCGAGAGCTCAACACTCAAGTACAGTTTAAAAATATCCGGTACATACCCCAGCATCGATGATCCAGCCGTACAAGGGCAAACCCAAGCCTCACTAATGGCACCGCGGAACTGCCGTAAACCCTAAGGTTCAAGGGCGTTCTCGTGGTCATTATGTCGAGTTAGGGTTTCATTCTTCTAGAGGGTCCATCGAAATACCTGCATGTTCTTCCGAATACTTTAAACTTGGGAAAAAGGTTTTCTGATAATCGTTCGAACCCTTTAACTTCATCTGGACGGCATGTGAATACCCTTCATCCGCACGCTAAACAATGCTTCAATCCTCAATAATAACCAATACTCTAATGGTTATCGCATTCGAGCCGCAGCTCCCTCTCCCCGTGGTAACAGAAACCACCATCCGACATCGACGAAGACAGATCAAAGGAACGAATGAAATACGGTGCAAACAATGTACATCCTAAGACTCCTTAAGCAGAGTAGCGTATCGTAAGTATGCCGCGGACCATACCCACGGTACGTTACTCTACCTATATCGCCTACTCCATCAACCAAGGGTCACCTAGACTTATACAAGGTTAAACCTAGCGCTCTGATACCAACTTTGTCACGACCCGAAAGTACGGAACGTGACCGGCACTTAGATTACGAGGCGTCTAGAGGCGCCACGTAACCTAAGTAAGCCGAAGCCCAGAAATCTAAACCATGAAAAAGAAGAAGAAGCAGTAAAAGAAAACAAGTATAAAAACATCAGCAAATTTTACCAAAAATTTCGGCAGAGTCTTCTCTGTAAAAACTGGCCCCCAAACGGGTACAACAAGTATAATATACATAAACAATAAAAAGCATCCCCAAACGGGAGCTAGCATCAAAGCCAATAGGCGGAAACAACCACAACAGGCACAATAATATACAACGCCAAAGGGCGAGGCTCAAAAATCAAAAGAAAACAAAACCACCAGATCAGAATAATACATGCGCGACTCTAAGGTCGAAATAAAAGTCTGGCCCAATAAACTTATCAAGTAATACAAATACGGTTGATGGAGCTTACTAGATACAAATGAATGAATAAACGTACAATGGTGGTTCGGATACAAGTGAACCAACCTACCGTGTAAATCACCCTGAAGAAAAGATGTGCCAACAAGCTGCCACGGAAACCTGTACATCGAACCTGTAAAGAATTTGGCACAACGGGGGTGAGTTGCCAACTCGTGAGTAGAAGACATCTACGAAAAGAAATCGAATGCACGACGCTATCCTAGGTCATAATAATACACTACTATATCTCAATCATCTAGTAATAGCAGGGTAATACTACGTGTTAGTGCAAATACTCCGCGTCGTGTCGGTGCCTCATATAGTACTATGTCATATGAATGGATATGCATGCACCACGAATGTAAAATAAACAAATCCTGAAATCCAGGTATATCTGTATAAGAAATCTTTAGCTGTTATCATAGTAAAGTGTGTATAAGTATCTGAAATCTCAACAATGAAATCCATGGAAATCCGTGTCAAGCATCGACACAACACATGTAATCTCAAGTCTCAATATGTCGGGCTCCGTCAGTCCGTATCGACCCATATCATCAAATCTCACGACAACGGTCGGTATCCTCCGGATATCCGCCGCGCCAGACATCACCGGTAGGTAGTCTTCCCCTGCCAGGCTCATCGTCTACAACTCGATCTTCTTGCCCCGGGGTACCATACCGGGCCCACCATGTACCCGAGATGGTTCATCCACTCCTCGAATCGGGTCTCGAAATCCAACAGAAAACATGAAATCTCATGGTGGATGACACATACATCACGAGAAAACCGCATCGAAGAGGAGAGAGAGAGAAGTTTTTATATATTTTTGCGGTTTTCCCCAAAAATCCAGAAATCTCATAGAAATCCAAATCTCAAAATCATGAGTAAGTATATGATAAGTGTCGGCATATGCCCATAATACTGCATGATAACATGAAAATATGAATGCATGAATGTCTAAGCAATAAATATCATGTCCGTACTAATGTCAGAGAATAATCACAATATTATAGCGGTCTAGTTGTTAACTGAATCTATCCATAAAAGTCAATATGATCTAAAGTGTACGTGACATAGCAATTACCGATGATGATGTGTGTGAGACGGCAAATAAGTGTGCGTAGAATATGCGCATCATCGGTAATAGTGCTGGTGTCCTAACAGGTAAAGTTTATACTGATTATAGCAACATATAAAAGAACATGCACCATGATGATTACAATATGAATGCAAGACAGATGTGCATTATCCACTTCTCTGCGATATACGAGTACAACTACCACTATGTGAGTCGAACCTAAACCAGTGTCCATCTAACATCCTTAGGAACTAAACCTAATAGACTAGTCAGTAAGAAACTAGAGTCTACCTAAGGTCTGAATCAATATCTCTAATAGTCGGCGATCCCTCCTCAATAGCGTCACGTACGTAGTACGGCTTCCTCGAATCAAGAGTGTGGATCAATCATCAAATCTAAGCCTCGTACGGTAAAATCCATCGTACGGCATCCCAATATCGGGGTACGGTCAAGTATCTCCTAGGTGTCTCCTCATTAGTATAATGTCATCATCAACACATCTCATGATCAAGGTGCTAAACTGTGATCGCATACATCAATCATATATCATTGCCATCATGATAAGCATCATTAGTTTATCCTCAGAAATATCATGTCATATGTATCATATTGTGATTAAGTCATACTTATATGATATCGGCATCAGGTCACACCAATATAATGTCGTAATCAAGTTATACATATATCATATCGTGATCAGTCACAAGTTACAGTGGGGGTACTATTCTAGCGTCCCATGTACATCAATATCACCACCATTCTTTATAATTTATATATTCATGTTCATTATCTCATTCTCTAATGATCCGCTAACACTTTAATATGACTGTATAGTCAAGAATCACGGCATCAAGCCTAGTTACATTGTTTCATCATATCTCGAATATCATATCACATCAATGTATCCCATATACGTGTTGTGTATATATATATATATATATATATATATATATATATATACCTATACCTCGTCCTATATATATATATACACCTGCACGTATACACCATGTCGTGTTTCAGTGTGTGAGTGTGTATGTTTCTACCTGAAACCTACGAACCTCTTCCAAGGTACTCATCCTCTGATATGGTTTTCCTAAATCAGTCTAGTCCATCCGAGGGTCAATACTAGGGTCCTACTGATTAAGAATTTAGGGTCACATCTGGTTTCCTAATGTCAATAAGCACTATTCCTATTCTACGTTGCGGGGGTGCTAAACGCCATCCACCCGACTTCCCCCTGTAGATATACATCTACTCACCTGGTCCATGTCTGCCGAAGACGGTGTCGCCATCCTCCTCTTCATCGCCCGCAGTCCACGTGAGGGGTACCTAAACGCAAACATATAAATAGCATCGTAAACCGAATCACATACAAAAGTCAAACGATCTAAAGGAACAAGCATAGGTTAAAACCTATGTCCCGTCCACGCAAAAGAACCAAATACTGCTCGATATCGGCGTACAAACTCCGATGGATCGAAATAACATCAACAACAACTTGTAGTTTTAAAACACATTACTTATACTATAAAACATGATTAAATCCATCGAAACCCGAAAATCTATCAAACCGTCCAATTTCGCAAAACCCGAAAATGCCAGTTTACCGTTTTTCATCAAAACTTAACATTTAAATGAAACCAATTGTCATAAAACTCATTAAATAGCATAACTAGACTATACAAACTATTACTATATTTTTATTACACAAACTTGTATAAATTTGAAATTTCTAGTTTGCACCCTTTAACAATTTTCAACATTTTTCAAGCAAAATGCCACAATTCCACCACAAAACATGATTTTGCATAAATTAATGACTTAAACCACAATTCATGATGATAATGATATAATGAAACCATAATTATATTTTTAATCTCATTTATATAGGAATTTCTAAAATCTAGTTTACAAAATTAGCAATTTTTATCACAATTTATCAATTAACCATAGAAACTAGCAATCAAACTAAGTTTTTCTTTCCATTAACATGCTAATATTTCCACTAAAACTATAATCCAATGATAACAACCCAAATTAGAATTTTATATTAACCACAACCACATTTTGCAAAAACCTAGTTAACTAAATTCCTAATTTAAAACAATTTTTGAATAACAATTTGTTAAACAATAACCATGCAAGATTTCCTAATACTAAAAGTGTTAAACTAACTACTGTAACCCTAATTAATTATTAAAAATCATAACTTGAATTTAGAACCCTAGCTTGCATTTTAAAAAAAAAGAACATAGAATTAATTCATTCAATCTAATTAAGCTTAATATGAACATCTAATAACAATAAGTCAAAAGAAAGAAAATTATACCTTCAAAATGTGAAATCCAAACAAGAAATGAGCCTCCAAAATGCATGCTTTCCATCTCCAAATTTCATATAAAAATGCGTAAGGAATAAAGAGTTTGGAATAAATAGGATTTTGTGGAATTTTAATTGAATTTTTGATGTGTTTTTGATGAATTTTGAATAAAAATGATGTGGGAAATGGGGGGGGGCAGCCATGGGGGGTTGTGGCCGACCCTAGAGAGGTGAGGGAGAGAAAGAAGAGAGTGGGAAAAGTGTGTAGAAGTTTCTAGAGAAGAAACATCAATAAAAGTCTTTTCATGCTTTATTTATTTATTTATTTATTTCTTTACTATAGCAACTCAAGAAAGCTCTAAAAATTAGGAAAAATTTGCAAATAAATTTTGCATGATACACACTAATTTCTAATATGCCATGGTTCATTTTTGCAAATTAAAACCATTTAAATTTGTAATTTAAACTAATTTAGTGTAAAAATAAAGCTTATGTTAATATTTAAAATAATTAATTTAGGAAAAATATTTTATTAAACTAAAAATTTATAAGTGGCTAAATAAACACTATTTATTAGTAATAACATAATTAAATAGGTATTTTTGAATTTATAATGAAAAACAATTGCGGTTTGGTTTTACGAAAAATACATTTTGCTTTACCGAAAATCATAAAATTTATTTAAACAATTTTATTCATTTAATTATTTATTTAATTATTTTTAAAACTTTACACCTATCTCCTTTTTCACTAAAAAGATGCACAAGCTCAAGACCAACACATTGGACGAAGAAAGCAAGGATTTTGGCCACTAGGGGCAACTCAAGCAAATTCTTGAGTTGCTAAATGAGGTATTTTCTGGACCTATAGCTTGGTTTTTGTATTACTTATACCCCATGTGTAGATTAGAACCGATATTGTGTGATGTTGTGGACTTAAGGAAAACCTAGTTTGGGTTAAGGGAATTTAAGAGTTTTGATGTAAAATTGAGCTCAGTAGAGGCTGCACAAACACCTTAGTGCTAGATTTGAGACCAAAACCTAAGACTTGAAACACGAAATACGGACTTAGAAACCGATATCGGAAGATTTGTGGAATCTGTGAAGGTTATATTGAATCTGCTATCACCCCGAGACACTGAAAATATTTTTGGTTGGACAGTGATATGTGCAGGCACCCAGGAAGCTAACCCCAAGACCCCAGCCCCTAACTCTTTTTCCCGTCCGCCAATTTAATCCCTCTGGCCGCAATTTGGAGCCAGACCAGGACCAAATTGTGTCGTTTTGGTTTTGGTTCCCCTTTATCAGTAGAGTAGACCCCTGGCATGTGCAAAATTGTTCAATTTGACCTAGGGTGAAATCTGGAGCCTTTTTCCTTGGTTGCTGTTTTAGATTCATGTTTCCGTATTCCGTATTTTTAATTCTGAATTTACGTATTGTGTTTTACCTCGACTACTTGGCGTTTATACGACGATATCGAGGATTGATTGATGGTTTTGAAAGCGTACCCATAGGTTCTAACCTATAGGCCCCTTAGCGTATCGTTTTGGTTTTCTTGTGTCGTTTTAGTTTTGAGTTGGTTTTAATACGCATTCACGATACGTTGATGTGTAGGTACCCCATGGAGACTTCGGGACGACAAGCAAGCGCGTGGCGACGTCGACAAATGAAGACGCAAGGTGAGCAGATTATATCTACGAGGGAAGTCGGGTGGATGGCGTATAGCACCCCCGCAGTCCGTAGTTGGTATAATATATATATATATATATATATATATATATATTATATATGATAGTTATAGTGTGTCGTAGATATTGTGTTAGATGTACTATGGTTAGATTAGGGTTAGAAGTAAACTAGTGTAGTTCCTAGTCGCGAACCCTAGAATAGATTTACACCCACACGCACACCCTTGCATATTCATTGTACCTACTGTGTTGATGAGGATAGTGGATGACATTGGAGATGAGTCGATGAGATTGGGCATAGTGCCATGATATCGGTGATATGATGTGATTCGTATTTGGGATACGATATATGATTTTTAGCGTGCCTTTGGACGTGTGTTCACACACGCATTCATACTTATATATAGATGGTATCGATTGTACTAGACTTAGATCAGTACCCAAGATTATGTGATATGATGATAATGATACCTGATATGTGATGAAAGGAATGTGATATTGACCCGTACCCAGCTATTGGGATGCCGTACGACGATTTACCGTACGAGCTATATATTGATGATAGATTCACACTCATGACTCGAGGACGTCAGATGATATACTATATCGTACGCGATTCTATTGAGGCGGGATCACCGACTATTATATTTATATTTATATATATCGACTCAGATTTAGGTGGTTTCCATACCTCTCCCGATTGACTTGTTAGTTAGATGTAACGAATCGGGAGTATTTCAAAGATAGGAAAAAGGGACTCTACGGACATTTTCAAGGACGCGTCTTTTCTTAAAAGACCGTAGCCCTTATTATACCCACAAAAAACCCGATTCGTCTTATTTAAAATGGCATAACTGCATGACATATACATATGGATGTAGATTCTTTACTGTTGCGTTGATTATTTGATTTCCGCATATTCATGCTATTCACATCGCTTTGCATGTGTTTATTGCTATATTACCATAATGCTGTTAGGACACCAGCACCATTATCGATGATGCGTATGTTCCACGTACACTTGCATGCCGGCTCACACACTTCAGCATCGATAATTGCCATGTCACTACACAGTAGTATTATTGCATCAGGATATGATCCTTGTATTTGCATACTATTATTCCATGTTGCATGATATACGGTTATACTTGCATTTCATTTATATGTCACATACATCATGCTTTCTGATTATGCGCATTGAGATATGTCGTTTCCATGATATTTCTGGATTTGGGAACCGTGGGTATTTCAAAAGGATTATGTAGATGTTTTAAAAACCCGGTTTCCTTGATATGATATTTCAGCTTCCACTATGAGTTTTATCGGTTCTGATATATATATATATACCCCATGCAAGGAGGCGTAGAGGCCGTATGAGGGTACATGGTGGGGCCCGGAGGTACCCCGGGGCGAGAATAGATCGCTGGATTTGTTAGACGGTGTGCCTGTCAGGGGAACCATTCCGTCCGGTGACATTATCTTTTACACGGCGGTTATCTTGGGGATACCGACCGGAGTTATGTACGTATGCATACGTCGAAATTCGAGGGTCGAAGCTAGGCACTTGGGTTTCGAGATAGCGTATGATACGTACCTATCAGGGCCAGTCTGTAAGTCCATGTCACGCACCCCACTAACTTGTGGGGAGGCGGAATATATGAAAAATGATTATCAAAGCTTCATAACACGGACTTGAGCGCATGAATCGTAATCTAAACCATTGCTAACGTTATACTAGAGCTTTAACTACTCGGTACCGGAGTTATACCTCACGTTACATGTCCTTCGGGTCTTCATCGCTGTCCTCCACTCCTCGTAGGCTCCTTGGAACATCGGCAACTTCACGGCCTCCTCGAATCAAAGACGATCCACCCGAAAGCTTCTACGCCAAGCTTAATCTCAAACTTGAGATAACTTGGTTGCTTAAAGTGCTAATCTAAGCTACCTAGAGGATATAGAGTGAGGTTATGGATGTTTTAGTCTATCTAACCCTTGATCTCAACACATGAGAGGTTAGGGTTAGGGTTTCAAGAGAGAGTGAGCTTGAGGAGAGAGAAGGTGAGAATGATAATGAGAACAAAAGTCCTTCTCACTTGAATATATGATACATAATGAATTATCAAATAATATCAATTAATTGATTATTCACCATGTTTCATTTAATCAAGGAGAGTGATTCATCATGTGAGTCATTAGATCATTAACGAAGCATTAATGATATGATGAATCATATAAATGAGTCACACAAAGCAATCATGAAAAAGCCACCTCAACCCCTCATGTCACCACTCTTCTAGAACCTTCTCGACAAATTACGAGAACGCCCCTCCAATCCGTGAAAACACGGAAAAACTATAGACTGTATAAATCTAAAAACCTGATACTAGAATCTGGCTTAAACCAAAGCCTGCTAGTAAAAACTGTCCGAAAAGTCGTACGTGCGTAAACACACGTATGCATCCGAACCCTTGTCGTAAAAACCATACGACGTCTATATCGTTTCGCCTGGAGCAGGGAAACTCTCTGTGTGGGACTCTAAAGACTCGACACTACGCTGGCAGTGGGTTTAACCACAGACCGCAAGCGGCACTAGCTGTACGTAACGGTCCCCAGGTAGATGTCGATAAGAAGGCCGATGAGGTAAATCATCCGAACTCCCACTGAGCCTGATGTGACAATCTCCGTACAGTCCGGTCTGTTCGCCTAAGACTATCGCATATCAAGCCTAGGGGGCGGCAAGCGTCAGTCCCCTAATAGCTGTATAAGTCGTGTTTGAGCGAAGCCCATTACACCCTGAGAAGCTACTGGAACCTACCAGTATATCTTGTTTGCCCTGGCCAGGAACTTTGTGTAATGGCTCTCTGACACAGCGCGATATCATCTCCCAATACCGGGAGAGACGAATCCTATCTAACCGCCACTGCCTCTAAGTGCTCGGGACTGCACCCAACTGCAACCTGTTTGCACGACTCCTTTGAGCCGTGGTAGGGTAGCAATCTAAGAACAGTGGGACACACTCGAGGCGAAGCAGCAGTGTCAAGTCTGCGGACTATGCTGTACTCATGTCACCTGGGAACTGATAACTGACGATGGGTATAATACCAACCAATCAGTTCCTCGGCGAGTCCTGTACGGTGTACTCGTAACCTAACGAGCACCTGTATACTATCTCCAGTATGGCGTACTGATGGCTGTGGGACATACCATTTCCCCAACTGGGATGAGAAGCGTATACACTTAGTCTACTCCGGAATATCGATGCCCTATCTCGACAATCCAACGACCAGGGACCTGTATAGGATGTTGCTTACAGACTACCCAGCCCCTATTAGTGTGACTGCCATCACGACGCTGGTAATCAAGCAAAGATCCTATGGGCTCTACTAATATGTATAAGTGATTTGTTACAAGAAACATATGCACATATTAAAGTAGACAAAAACCATGTAGCATACTACCATTTTTAGCAAGACTGTATATAAATAACTGTGAATATCCCAAGCTTCCATTAAGTAATATACAATCTAGTATGATACAATAATGGCCCCTAGGGCATATACACTAACAATCTCCCACTTGCACTAGGGCCATGAGCTGGCATATCGTAGACCTATCATCTCGAATAGCCTCTCGAACTGCGTCTGAGGAAGGGCCTTTGTGAATGGATCAGCAATGTTATTCTCTGTCTCTACTCTCTTCACCTCGATCTCCCGGCGATCTACGATCTCCCTGATCAGGTGATACCGCCTTAAGATGTGTCTGGACTTCTGATGGGACCTGGGTTCCTTTGCTAAAGCAATAGCGCCGTTGTTGTCACAATACAGAGGTATTGGACCAACACTGGAAGGAACCACCTGAAGTTCTGTGAGGAATTTCTTTATCCAGACAGCTTCTTTTGCGGCATCGCAAGCAGCTATGTACTCTGCTTCCATTGTTGAGTCAGCAACGGTCTCCTGCTTGGAACTCTTCCAACAGACCGCCCCTCCATTGAGGGTAAAGACATAACCCGACATGGATTTGGAATCATCTTTGTCACTCTGGAAGCCGGAGTCGGCAAAGGCCTCCATCTGGAGGTCTTTTCCGCCATACACCAAGAACATCTCCTTAGTCATTCTCAGGTACTTGAGAATGTTCTTTACTGCTATCCAGTGCTTCTCCCCTGGGTTTGCCTGATACCGGCTTACAACGCTCAATGCGTATGCTATATCTGGTCTGGTACATAACATCGCATACATTATAGAGCCTACTGCAGAAGCGTAGGGTATAATCGACATGCGATCCCTTTCCAAATCAGTCTTGGGAGACATCTCTTGGGAGAGGGTGATTCCGTGACAAGCCGGTAGGTTACCGCGTTTAGAATCATCCATACTGAATCTCTTCACTATGGTGTCTATGCACCTGGACTGTGAAAGTCCCAACATCCTTTTTGATCTATCACGATAGATCCGGATTCCCAGAATGTAGGTGGCATCACCTAGGTCTTTCATGGAGAATTTATGTGACAAGAATCTTTTGACTGACTGTAACATAGGAATATCATTTCCTATTAGGAGAATGTCATCCACGTACAAGACGAGGAATACTACAGCTCTCCCTACAATCTTACTGTATATGCATGGTTCATCTGGATTTTTGATAAAGTCAAATTCTTTGACAGCATCATCAAAACAGATGTTCCAACTCCGTGATGCCTGCTTTAGTCCATAAATGGACTTAAGCAACTTGCATACTTTACCGCTGCTCCCACTCTGAATGAATCCTTCTGGCTGATCCATATAGACGCTTTCTTCCAAATTTCCATTTAGAAAGGCCGTCTTTACGTCCATCTGCCAGATTTCATAATCGTGGAAAGCAGCAATAGCAAGAAGGACCCGAATAGATTTAAGCATAGCCACTGGAGAAAAGGTTTCGTCATAGTCCAAACCAGGTCTTTGACGGAAACCCTTTGCAACAAGTCTAGCCTTATAGGTTTCAACCTGTCTATCCACACCAATCTTCTTTTTGAAGATCCATTTGCATCCTACGGGTTTTACCCCATCTGGAGCAATGTCCAAAGTCCATACTTTGTTGGTGTACATGGACTCCATTTCGGTTCGCATTGCATCCAGCCATTTTACTGAGTCACCGCTCTGAATGGCTTGCTGGAAGCTAGTAGGCTCATTATAATCAATAGTGCAATCCTCTCTATCCCCGTCTATGAGAAAACCGTAGTATCTCTCGGGCGGATGAGATTGCCTACTACTCCTGTGGAGTGGCATCGGGATGTCCTGTTCACCTGAACCTTCTTGTTCTACCAAGGTTTCAGTAATAGCTTGTGGATCTGGAATTTCTTCCAGTTCTATTGCGCTCCCACTCTTCTAATTTTCTAAAAATTCAGTTTCTAAGAAGCAGGCATGACGAGAAACAAAAACCTTTTGTTCCTCTGCGTAATAGAAATAATATCCCTTGGAGTTCTTTGGATATCCGACAAACTTACACTTTACTGAGCGTGCCTCGAGCTTGTCCGCATGCTGCTTTTTTACAAAAGCAGGACATCCCGATGTCTTAAAATGTTTTAGACAGGGTTTCTTCCCACTCCACATCTGATATGGTGTGGTAGGCACAGTTTTGGTAGGAACCTGGTTCAAAAGATATGCAGCTGATTCTAGTGCATATCCCCAGAATGATCGCGGTAACTCAGCGTTACTCATCATGGAACGAACCATATCCAATAGGGTTCGATTTCTCCTTTCTGATACACCGTTATGTTGTGGTGTGTATGGAGGAGTAAGCTGAGAGAGAATTCCATTCTCTTTTAAGTAACCCAGGAACTCGGCACTTAAGTATTCACCACCTCGATCAGATCTTAGTGTCTTTATACTTTTGCCTGTTTGTTTTTCCACTTCATTCTTGTATTCTTGGAATTTCTCAAAGGCCTCGGATTTGTGCTTCATTAAGAAGACATATCCATACCTAGAGAAATCATCCGTAAAAGTAATGAAGTAGGAATAACCACCTCGCGCATGTGTAGACATTGGAACGCACACGTCACTGTGTACGAGTCCCAAGAGCTCGCTTGCTCTTACTCCGTGTCCAGTGAACGGAGTTTTTGTCATCTTTCCCATGAGACAAGATTCACAAGTAGCATAAGATTGATATTCGAACGGATTCAAATATCCTTCTTTATGTAACTTAGTCAACCTCCTCTCATTGATGTGACCTAGTCTACAATGCCATAAGAAAGCCTGATTTGTTTCCGGAGACATTCTTTTAAGTGTGTTCTGGACACTGAAAATCTGAGCTTGATTTAATACGTATATTCCGTTTTCTAATGTACCTGACCCAATCAAAACTTGATTTAGGTGGATGTGAACCACATCTCTTGTAAAAGCCAAATCATATCCTTCCTTAGAAAGTAAGGGTACAGATATGATATTACAAGTCGTACCTGGTACATAAAAACAGTTACGCAGAATTAATATCTGCCCAGTTGTCATCCCAAGATGATATTCCCCTACGGATTCAGCGTCCATGCTCATTCCGTTAGCAACTGTGAGGGTCATATCACCTATCCCGATAACCCTACGATTTCTCAGAGCCTGTAACGAATTACAGATGTGAGTTCCTGATCCGGTATCCAATACCCAGGAAGTAGGGTTAACTGACATACAGTTTTCAATCATAAACACACCCGAAGATGAAGCCACAACATGCTTCGAATCCTGGTTACTGGCTTCTAAAGCCCTGCAATCTTTCTGCCAATGTTCATTCCTGTAACAATAGGAACGTCCCTATTTTACTATATCCAGTCCCGAAACTTTTGCCTTTCTCTTTCCTTTTTCCCTTGTCTGACGGATATTCATATTCGCGACAGTGGAAACTGGACCTGAGACGGCGGGATCTTGAGTAGTAATAGGGTGGTCCAGCTTGTCATAGCCAATAGACATCTGGACAGACCTTTTCCAGTCATATAAGTCATATTCAGTCAATTTGTTATCTAGATGTAACCTATGTGTGGTCACAGGGTCGCTGCAATTTAAGAGAGAGAGAAGAAAACATTTTAGCATGATGCTGTTGTACGTTTAGATTGGTTTTTAATTTATCTAAACAGGATGGCTCCCACTATTTCTCGAATCCCTCCTCAAACCATAAAAGAAGAATTAGCCAGGACAATTCTCACCGCACAATACTTGCTTAACTGTTCAGCCAGGCTAGTGTCGATACTTCAAGGGAGGTTTTCCAACGCTTTCGCGAAGTTCCTTAATTAAATAACCTCTTTTCTCTGGGGGCGTAACCCCGCTGACACCTTTCTAGGCACCTACTTGGTTTATAGCATTGATCGTTAAGTGACGAATCTCCTGATAAGTAGCGTATACTCACAGTAGGATCGGGATCCAAAATATCATCGTATGATAATGTTGAAGGAATCCTACCAACATACATCAAACTCCAAAATGGTATGCACCTCTCTGCAAATTTCAGTTTCTTTAGAAATTCCCGATGTGGATTTTTGCCCCATGCTCTTATGACCTTGACTAAGGGCCAACAAATCATAAGTCACATGTCAAGTTCTACCCGTCATTGTCCAGGTTAATTTGAACCCACCCGTACATATTCTTGACTAAGGGCCAACAAAGTAATACGACTGTCTCAAACCAACGCATCTATCTATGCAACAAATGAATACCCCAGCAGCTACCAAACACTATGTCTTGACTAAGGGCCAACAAACATAGCTTGAATACTACTGACTATCCATAAGAAATGACGGAGGGCTACGAATGGTTTTGGCAAAACCGTGAACGTAGTGAACTTGATATAATCGAAGGAACCTGATACTTTTCAAAAGGAGTGGTTAAAGCTCCGCAATTTAAAAAATCTGATCCTTTTAAAATAACCGAGTGGTTTCTTTTTAAATTTGTTCCAACGATTAAACATCGGTTTATTTTCTTTGCATTATAATAATGCGTCCCATCATTTAACCTATCATTGCAGAAAACTACGAAAATACCACGTCCTCTTATGCCATCCGCATTCGCCATGGGGTCCCGTCATCACCCGTTAGGTTACTTAACTAACGACAGAGCGGGGGCTG
Source organism: Agapanthus africanus (assembly GCA_030015575.1). Taxonomy (NCBI): domain Eukaryota; kingdom Viridiplantae; phylum Streptophyta; class Magnoliopsida; order Asparagales; family Amaryllidaceae; genus Agapanthus; species Agapanthus africanus. Next base: position 459,804,992 of record CM057337.1, on the reverse strand, counting down.
GGCTAGTGCGGGTGTAAAACATAAGTGACGTCTAATAGCTATCATATATAGATATTGTACATTCGTCAGACGCAATAATAAGCATTCCAGATCACAGATAAACTTTATTGGATATGCAAGTAATCCGGGTTTCTTTTGAGACTGCAATGAAAGACGGATTACACAGTTGTGATGAATAGCCATTACCCCACCCCAGACCCCTACGGGTACGGCAAACTACCCGCCAAGTACCAGAAGTGAAGCGATCTGCCTCAACACTTTAAAATACCCGGTAGTTTGTGCACCCCACCTTGGGTCTATCCTAGGAGCAAAAACAGTAAAAAGAAATAATACAACGGTGGCTACAACCGCAACCTGGATGTGCCCCGCAAAATAATATTACAACTTATTACAATTACATCGAATGAATTAATACAATAACCCATCACAAAACCCGGCTATTCACCACAACAGTCCAATACAGTTTATATACACAAACAGTTATATATTACATCACAGATATGTGCAACCCCTTGCCAACCGACATACTAGCAGTTAGGGGAGGTTTACGAACACATAAAACATTACAGATAAAGATCCAATTAGCAAATTGATTAGAACATCGATCGATTACCTATATCCGTGTCTACCCCCAAAAGCAAATCATCACAGAGGAAACCTGGGCAGAAACAGTATATACAGGAAGACAAAAAACCCAAAAATATGAATTACTGTGAAACTCCGAGTCAACTCAGCGTTGACTCGGCGGCGTTTCCGCGGCAATAGCACTCTATTGCCGCGGAACCGCGGTCGTTTAGTCGAGTTGCCTCCTCGAATTTTCCCAGATTTCTTATAATTCCCTGCTGTGAATTTTAAGGTATGTCAAAAAAATTTTGCGACACTTTTAAAATATACAGAAACTGTCAAGGATTAGGGTTTTGTTTTCCGTGTTTTCCGTCGATCGAACTTCTAATCAGTTGCTAACAAGCTAGTAATGGTTTAGTTGGCTCTGATACCACTGTAAGTCCATGTCACGCACCCCACTAACTTGCGGGGAGGCGGAATATATGAAAAACGATTATCAAAGCTTCGTAACACGGACTTGAGCGCATGAATCGTAATCTAAACCATTGCTAACGTTATACTAGAGGTTTAACTACTCGGTACCGGAGTTATACCTCACGTTACATGTCCTTCGGGTCTTCATCGCTGTCCTCCACTCCTCGTAGGCTCCTTGGAACATCGGCAACTTCACGGCCTCCTCGAATCAAAGACGATCCACCCGAAAGCTTCTACGCCAAGCTTAATCTCAAACTTGAGATAACTAGGTTGCTTAAAGTGCTAATCTAAGCTACCTAGAGGATATAGAGTGAGTTTATGGATGTTTTAGTCTATCTAACCCTTGATCTCAACACATGAGAGGTTAGGGTTAGGGTTTCAAGAGAGAGTGAGCTTGAGGAGAGAGAAGGTGAGAATGATAATGAGAACAAAAGTCCTTCTCACTTGAATATATGATACATAATGAATTATCAAATAATATCAATTAATTGATTATTCACCATGTTTCATTTAATCAAGGAGAGTGATTCATCATGTGAGTCATTAGATCATTAATGAAGCATTAATGATATGATGAATCATATAAATGAGTCACACAAAGCAATCATGAAAAAGCCACCTCAACCCCTCATGTCACCACTTTTCTAGAACCTTCTCGACAAATTACGAGAACGCCCCTCCAATCCGTGAAAACACGGAAAAACTATAGACTGTATAAATCCAATAACCTGATACTAGAATCTGGCTTAAACCAAAGCCTGCTGGTAAAAACTGTCCGAAAAGTCGTACGTGCGTAAACACACGTATGCATCCGAACCCTTGTCGTAAAAACCATACGACGTCTATATCGTTTTGCCTGGAGCAGGGAAACTCTCTGTGTGGGACTCTAAAGACTCGACACTACGCTGGTAGTGGGTTTAACCACAGACCGCAAGCGGCACTAGCTGTACGTAACGGTCCCCAGGTAGATGTCGATAAGAAGGCCGATGAGGTAAATCATCCGAACTCCCACTGAGCCTGATGTGACAATCTCCGTACAGTCCGGTCTGTTCGCCTAAGACTATCGCATATCAAGCCTAGGGGGCGGCAAGCGTCAGTCCCCTAATAGCTGTATAAGTCGTGTTTGAGCGAAGCCCATTACACCCTGAGAAGCTACTGGAACCTACAGTATATCTTGTTTGCCCTGGCCAGGGACTTTGTGTAATGGCTCTCTGACACAGCGCGATATCATCTCCCAATACCGGGAGAGACGAATCCTATCTAACAGCCACTGCCTCCAAGTGCTCGAGACTGCTCCCAACTGCTACCTGTTTGCACGACTCCTTTGAGCCGTGGTAGGGTAGCAATCTAAGAACAGTGGGACACACTCGAGGCGAAGCAGCAGTGTCAAGTCTGCGGACTATGCTGTACTCATGTCACCTGGGAACTGATAACTGACGATGGGTATAATACCAACCAATCAGTTCCTCGGCGAGTCCTGTCCGGTGTACTCGTAACCTAACGAGCACCTGTATACTATCTCCAGTACGGCGTACTGATGGCTGTGGGACATACCATTTCCCTAACTGGGATGAAAAGCGTATACACTTAGTCTACTCCGGAATATCGATGCCCTATCTCGACAATCCAACGACCAGGGACCTGTATAGGATGTTGCTTACAGACTACCCAGCCCCCACTAGTATGACTACCATCACGACGCTGGTAATCAAGCAAAGATCCTATGGGCTCTACTAATATGTATAAGTGATTTGTTACAAGAAACATATGCACATATTAAAGTAGACACAAACCAAGTAGCATACTACCATTTTTAGCAAGACTGTATATAAATAACTGTGAATATCCCAAGCTTCCATTAAGTAATATACAATCTAGTATGATACAATAATGGCCCCTAGGGCATATACACTAACACAGTCTTGGTGACAGCGCCTGATAGATGAGGATTTACGTACCGATGCTAGGCACAGGTTTCATGATGTTTTCGAGTGTCGATGCTAGGCACTCAGGTTCCATGATTTTGATTATATCCTCATATTTACATGCATGATACTTATTGTCATTGGGTGACAGGTGGACGTGATCCACATAGATACAGACATTGATCACATACAGACTTTGATTACATTGATCATACTACATATGTATATATAACAGTGGATGAGGACGCTGTTATATATGCCCTTACACCAATATTAGTGGAATGGGACGCTAATATATGTGTATTGATATCAATTTAAATACTTCATGATACTTTTTCATGCAGACATACCGCATACTTATGTTATGTTATTACCTGAGGCACTGGCACGAGCACTTGGCACTACATACATGTTTAGATGTTACATTGCTACCTTATCATGCTTCAGACTTATTCTTTGAGGTTTATATTATATCTGATCGTATTGACCTAGGATTATGTCGTGCATTCAGTTTCTGCTTGTAGATATTTTCTATTCACGAGTTGGCAACTCACCCCCGTTGTGCCACGGTTCTTGCAGGTTTTGCCGTACAGGTTCCATGGCGGCATCTCGGCACACTGGTTCTTTTCCGGGTGATTTGCTTTGGTAGGTGGGTTCTTTTGCATCAGAACCACCATTGTATATGTATTATTCATTGTATCTAGAAATTCCATCAACCAAAAACATGTATATTGTTTCAGACTTAGGATGCCAGTTATGTATTATTTCGACCTTAGAGTGGCGTGTAGTAGTATTACGGTTTTCATGCTGTTTGAGTTTCTTTTTTTGAGTTTTGATCCTCGCCCTTCGGCGTTGTATATTATATTGCTTGCATGGTTGTGACCGTCGATTGACGAAGAGCTAGCTCCCGCTTAGGGATGCCTTTTATCATTGCATATATATTATTCTTGTTGTACCCCGTTCGGGGCCAGCTTTTAATAAGGAAACTCTGCCGAAATTTTCACAAAAGACTATACATTTTAAAATACATATTCGGCTTAGTTATTTAAAAACCATGACTTCAAAACAAGTTTTCTTCACTTCTTTAAACTAGTTTTCTTTATTTACTCCTTAAAATGGTTTTAGATTTCGGGGCTTTTTGGCTTACTTGGATTAGATGGGGTCCTATAGACTTCGTATGATTCAAGTGCTAGTCACGGGCTATTTCGGGTCGTGATATTTCTAGTCACCTACTTGATCGGCTAATTGTCCTGTGTAAAAGTCTCCCAGGAGTAACTTTTACTCGAAGTGGGTATCAGGATCCATCTATCTTATAGAAGGTATGCAATCTCATTGCATATTTCAATACTTGAAATTCCCGATAATGCTTTTACCCCTAACGTGCTATGACCTTGACGATGTTGGGGTAAAAATTTACACCCCGGTTGACCAAGTCAAAATCAAAGTCAACCCCAAGCCAAGTGGGCCCAAGCCCAGATCAAGTGGGCCCATGCCCGGGTCGAGTCCGAACATGAAACGGTCGGCCTCCCCCCATGCCAAGATAAAAAAAATTTAATAAATAATTTTGTTGTATTTCTTTTATTTTATTTTATGAATGAATGTAAGAGAAATGGGCATAAAGCCAAATTTTTGTAAAGCCCATGGCTTATGTGCAAAAAGAAATGGCACATGAGCCATGGGATAGGCAAAATGCCATTTTGTGAAGCCCAAGGGGCTATGTGTAAAATGTATAGCCTATAAAAGCAAGGATAATGAAAATAACCCAACAACTTTTTCTCTCTCCAAAGAGCAAATCTAGATCTGAGATCTTTCTCCTTCCTCAAGGTTCTAAAACCTTCTTCTTTCTTTTGAATTAAATCAAGAGTTTTACTCTTCCTTTTATAAAACTAAATAGTTTTTTACCACAAAATCCACAAAGGGGAACTCAGATCTTCCATCAGATCTCAAAAAGAAGAGATTTTTAAAATCTCACACTTCTTGATCTTCAAGATCCGGCCAACAAAAGAAGAAGAAGGAGACCCATCTCCAGAAACCCCACTTTGGGGAAGAACTGGGGCTCAAGGGATGCAGCCCTTCATCAGCTTCAAAACATATTAGGAGTTTCACTCTACTCTAATTTCTCTTTCGAGAGTTTCGGGGCCTAAAAGCCTTTTTTTCTCGCCGGCGCTCGAGCGCCTTGCGCTAGAGCGCCCAGCGCTCAAGCACCCAGCGCCCACGTGCCGACACGTGGCGCGCTTGCGCTCGATCGCCCAGCATTCAAGCGCCCAGCGCCCACGTGCCGACACGTGGCGCGCTTGCGCTCGATCGCCCAGCGTTCAAGCGCCCAGCGCCCACGTGCCGACACATGGAGTGCTAGCGCTCGAGCGCCCAGCGCCCAAGCGCCTAGCGCCCATGTGTCGGATACGTGGTGCGCTAGTGCCCAAGCGCACGGCACCTAAGCGCACAGCGCTCAAGGCGCTGGCCCTACGCGTCCTTTGGGCGCTTTTTCCCTTTTCTTTTATATACATATGTATACATGTATATACATATATATATACACACACACACACTCCACAACACTGTCCCTCCCAAAAAAAAATTTTGAGCCGGGGCGCTGCCCCGCACCCCGCAAGGGGGATGCTAGCCCCCTTCACCCCCAGCCAGCTATCCAGGTAGCGGGACCCCGTAAAAACTCTGCTTGGCTCCCGATATATCCAAAACCCCCTTTCAAAACACAACACACGCACGCTACACATTGAGTTCACATGACCAGTTTAACCCGTTAATCGGAGGTTCCCTCGCTCCAAAGGCGAGGGGTAATTAACGGCAGCTTAGTCTGCGGCTGCCGGAGATTCAGATCCCTATAATCAATAATCCCCAGCCTACCCTAGGCAGGGGGAATCTGTATTGTGCCTGACAAGCGCGCGCGTATTCCCATCTCAATGGGGTGATGAAAAACACCCTACAGATTCTGGCACGCCCGATGGGACCTTTGTCTCCTCCTATATTTCGGGTTAAACATTCATGTGAAGTCAATCAATATACATATCGATTGCCTATACTAAAATGATTTTTTTTCCGTGCAGCCATCAACTTTCGACGACAATGTCTCCCAAGGCGAATTCAGCTTCCAACGCAACCCCGATCCCGTACATGGTCAAGGTCAATGCTCGTGTGGTTCTCCCCGCAAGCCTCAGTCGACAGTAGGAGGAACTGCCTCGCCAGTTTGGCTCCGTCATCATCTACCCTGCCGGAGGAGCTTATCTGGCAGAATCCCGGCGGAACAGGTAGCCAAGCCGGTCTCAAGGGGGAAGAGGCCGAATGTTGTGATCGCCAAGGAACCACAACCGAAACTTAAGACGGTGTCTGAACGGCTCTCTTGCGCTCCAGCTGGAGGCAAGACTTCCGATACAAAGGGCAACATCAAACGTTACGGACGAGCCCAGGCGATGACTCCAACAAATGAACGATCAGGCGTCTTCTCTAGCCTCTCTATCAATTGGTCTACGGTGTCTTCCCAAAGAGCAGGAGCCTGCCAAGCGATCATATCAGAAAATTTAAGGCAGATGCGGCTCAGGTATCGAGCCAACAAGAGGGCCAGGACTCCGGCCAGGTGGAATCGTGTAAGATTCCAGGAGCAGAGTCATCCTGCGGCGATAGCTGAATCGGCCATAAAAATCAGCAATTCCTTCGAACTTCTGAAGTGGGTTCAGAAAAATGCCGTGACCACCAGAATTAAGAAGACAGCGGTCCGAACGTTGCTACAAAGAGACATGTCCTGGCCCTAACAGAAAAAGTGTGACACGGTCTCTTCAAGAGTCTATCAGGTGCTCTGTGCCGCACGAAAGCAGTAGGGCAAACCCAGAAAAGAAGCGCCACCACCATTCAAGAACCTGGTTAGGCCAGCCGCCTGCAATCGACTGCCCGCTACCGAAACGGGGGGGGGGGGGGTCAAGACAGCGATCTGTGAAATCAGCCGCCGATAATAAAAAGACGGCTGGATATGTTATCCATACGGTCTATATGGCTGGTGGGCGCCCCAGCGACAACCTTCGCAGCAAAAGAAAGGAGGGGGCCACCACATCCCAAGCTCAATTTGGCTTGAATGTGGTTGCTGCTTCCCAAGAACAGCCGCCTCCGCTGGATGAAGAAAACCCTCTCGATGAGGATGATAGGCAGAAAGACCCCTCGGTCCATGCAGAGTCAAGCTCGGACAGTGAGGAAGAGCCGACTTTCCGCCCCAGGACCGCGGAGCAAGAGCTGCTTCAAGAGCTTCGAAAACAGCTCAAGAGCAAAGATAAAGAGATGGCCAAGCTCTATTCGAAAATTGACGACCTAACGAATGTTGTGATGCAGCTTACGGCTCAAATTGCTCTAGTGCCTCCCAATCATGCACAAGTCGCTACTCATCAGCCGAGTGATGACAATCCGAAGCAGCCAATGCCTGTTCCTTTGGGTCCAAGACTGGTCGAGCCGCATGAAAGCCGGTCACATTCGGCTTCTGGGGATGCCTTGGCCCTAGATAGCACTATCCCGCTAACACAAGATCGGATAATGGATTTGGTCACCAGCAAAGTTAAAACATTGGTGGCCGAAGCTGAAGCTCAGAAAGAAATTGGCAGTAGTGGGTGGCCATATCCCGCACAGTACGATCTGATCGAGTTCCCGAGCGGCTACGTCATTCCAAAGTTCGGAAGATTTGACAGGACGGGAAATGCAAATCAGCATGTTGCCCACTTCAAAGCCTCGTGCGGAAATACAAGGGGCAATGACCCGCTCCTTCTTCATTAGTTTGTCAACAGCCTGACCGGTGTCGCCTTCGACTGGTATGCGAGCATACCAGACGGGTCCGTCATTACCTTTGCCCAAATGGAGTCTCTGTTTTGGCAAAGGTTCATGTGTGTCAGTGATAAAATCTCCATTGTCGACCTTGTGAGGACCAAGCCGTGGAAGAATGAAAGCAACATCGACTTTATCGCCCGATGGCGTAATCTCACGGTCAAGTGCGAACCGCCGCTGGAGCAGGACCAGTCTGTCAGCCTTCTCATTGGGAACCTCAGCAATTGGATGGTCCCATTCTTGTGTACAGCGGGCCTCAAGACATTTCAGGATCTAACCAAGAAAGTCCAAATGCTGGAACGCTCGAAGCAGGAGTCCCCGCCGGACTCTCATAGAGACAAGACATAGAAAAGCAAGCGGGACGACAACTGTAGAAGCGGGAGTTCCAGCAGTACCAATGCCTTCAATGCGTCTGACAATGAAGAAAAACGAAGGGCGGGTGAATCCAAAACCAACCGGTCTCAAAAGCTATTGCTGGGAGGAGATGGGCCTTCCCTAGAGGAGAAAAAGAAAAAGGTTTACTCTTTCAGAAGGGACAAGGTCCGCAAGATATTTAAAGATGCCTTGAACAACGGCCTACAATTGCTGGAGTCGAAAAGACCCCAAGAAGCAAAAATGACCGACAATCCCCTGTATTGCCCGTACCACTGAGTAGTGAGCCATGCGATCGAGGATTGCTATATTTTCAAGGACTGGATCGAGAAGCAGTATAAGGATAGAGAGATCGAGCTGTCTAAAAGTGTGTTGGTGAACAATCAAGTTGCAACCACCAACTTTATACAAACAAAAACTGAAGCCTTCTTGGAGCAGACAGCCGAACCCGCTACCCTAAGAGGTGAAACGGACCCACCGCAGCCTCCGTGGAGTACACACATATCTAATAAGACGAAGAAGATGATAAAGCTACTTCAGAAAGAGCCCGGGACGGAGTAGGAAGGGTAGAAAAAGCCTACCATGCCAGCTGCCAATGCGGCTCCATCAGGCTCAAAGTCTAAAAAGCTCAAGAAGAAGAAAAGTGCAGCTCGGCGTGAAAAAGAGTCTGCAGGGAGATCGACCATTCAAAAATATATTGATTCCCTCGAAGACTATGAACAGAAGGAAATGACTCTAATTCAATTGAAAGAGTTCTTCCCTGTAGAAGCGGCTGAGATTCTGGAAGAGTTAGAAGAAGACTCCGATGAAGGGATCCCTATAGTGACCTGCTACGCCATCCATTTGGGCAGCGACTCAGAGGAGGAGCTCTGTTTTTCCGAAGAGGACGAGGAGCTCGCCACAAAGGCCAATCAAATCCAACTCAAAAGCGGTAGAGCTCTACCGCCAAATCAGGGCAATGCCCCAAGAGGGAAGGAAAAACAGGTCGCTAATGAAGAAGATGGCAGAGAACTCGCCCATGAAGATTCGAGTCCTTCCCTAGTAGACTGTAATGTTTTGGCTCACCTTCGAAAGCTTCCGTCTCTCCTTAGCATCTATGAAGCCTTAGTCCTATCTAAAGAGCTTAGAGATGTTCTCATTCACGCTCTACAAAACCACGAGCGGTATCAGGCTCGCTTTGCGGAAATTAATATGAAAGAAGCTCAGTACACTTTGCAAGCCGCCGCAGTCACGTTTAAGGATGAAGACTTGCTACTGGGAACGGCTGAGCATAATCGGCCGCTTTACGTGACCGGGTACAGTGACGGAGATCGGATTAATCACTTATTGATTGATCCGGGGTCTTCAGTGAACATCATGAACTTGCAGATGCTGAAGAGTTTGTCAATGGACGTCCGACACCTATCAAGGGAAAGAATTGTCATTCAAGGCTTCTACCAAAATTGCCAGCAAGTTCTGGGGTCCATAGCTCTGCCAATCAAATTCGGGGATCTGCAAACTGAAGCTAAGATATACGTGATCGACGCCGACACGTCTTATAAGATTCTCTTGGGACGGCCGTGGCTCCACGATTACGGCATCATCTTGTCAACTCTCCATCAATGCATGAAGTATACTAAAAATGGCGAAGAAAAACGCATTGACGGAGACATCCAGCCGTTCGGTGTGCATGAAGTCCGATATGAAGATTCTCAGTACTTTATGAACCACCAAAATGCTAAGCCACAACTGACTGAGGATAGAGCGTCCCTAAGACTTAAAAGCAAATCCGAGCCGGCTGCCACTTTCAAAAGCAAAAACGCCCAAGTGCGCCCGCGTTTCGGTAGCGACACTGATGAGTCCGAAGTTGGAAGTCCGTCCTTCCATAAAACTCGCCCTCATTTCGGTAGAGATACGGACGAATCTATCACTGAAGCCCCATCTAGTAGCAAAGTCTGCCCTCATCTTGGCAGCGACACTGAAGAATCAGAGGAAGAGGACCTGCCGTGCAACAGCGGTGCAGATTGGACCCCCATGCAACAAGCAAAACTACGAGAGATCTTCGAAATTGCGGAAGGGTCCCTAGCCATCACAAGGGTACCGGAGCAGATGTGCAAAGAGCTCGATGCGTTGTCAGTCTCTACCGTGGACCAGCCGAAAACTTTCTACGTCCCCGGAAGGAAAAGTGGACAGAAAGGCATCCTGTTTTATGGGTCAAATCCTTTTGTGCACCCGGATGATTTGTCTGTCGCATGCCTTCCCTATGAGAGGGGCATAAGAGCCGTCCTCAATCCCAGATACTATGCACCAGAGATGCGGAAATATTTCAGAAGGTGCGGATGCCGGCTATATCAAACGGAGTCCGAAGCAAAGTTTTATGAAGGACTATGGCATCCGCCTCAGGTCTGAGCACTCATCGATGGATGAATTCCAGATAGGCGGGGCATAGGTTTCATCCGTTCTGAGTCTGAGGCGTGCTACATGATCCATATTGGTGAAGCCAGTTGATTGGTACGTGAAAGTGTGTCTGTAGTTTAACCGCAATCAATAATGGTGTCGCGTGTAGCTAGACCGAGATGAGTACGGGTCGTCCTCTGGGAAACGTGGAACTTTTTACTCTTACTTTAGATGTGTTGAGAAAGAGAGGAGGGATAAAGAATTTTATAGAAAGATTTCTAGATCTACGTTAAACAAGAATGTAAAATATATATCTAGATTATTTTAAAGATGTAATTAATATAATAAGAAGGCTTATAGGGTTCGTTAGGATTTAGTAGTTATGGACGATTAATTAAAAGTTACCATTTTTATCCATTAATAGATTTAGAACTAGAACGACGGTGATGCGTGTAGATTAGGGTTTCTGGAGGGAAAAAGAATCCCACTCTTAACCCTTATCTCGACACGGAACTCCGTTCATTATCTAGCCTTTACCAAAACAATCATTAATCTAATCTCTAATCGCGGTCGGAACTAGCAAAGAATTGCTAGCGCGCCCGATTAGGATGTTAATGATTCTTTTGATAAAGTTCCTAAACTTTATAGGACTTAAAAAGGGTTTAGTTATTTTCATCATCCATTAGCCTACCCTAATCCTACGAACCCTAACAAGCGGAGAATTACTCGCGCATGTTGGGAGAAAAAGAGATGGAAAGAAATTGCATAATTAAACTACGAAGAAATAGAATAAGAAAAAGAGCTACCTTTATTAATCAACAGAATCAATTACACTTTGTTCCCTTAGAAAATGATTACAAATACTAGTTTGCTTCTCGATCTCTTCTAAGGAGGTAGATGAACCGTTGATGATCAGCCTGGATGCGTGAGCCGTCTTGGACTTCGTGATCTCTTCGGCTTGATAGCTTTTCCAAGAGGCCCTCGGTTCCCTTTTATAGTGCAAAGCCAGAATCTTTTAGTTGGAAACTTGGTAAAATTCAGCAGAGATTTACTCCACAAAATTTTAGCACACAATCTCTCTAGATTGCCGCGGATCCGCGGCCAACAGGGGGATTTGGCCGCGGTTCCGCGGCCAATGGTGAGGATCTCTTCACCAATTTTCTTGGGCTATCTGATTTTGACATTTGGCAATCCTAGGCATCTTTAGAATTCAAAAATCTTCTCTCGGTTGCTTCCAGACTTGGTCTCCAAGTTTTGCTTCTTAATTTTGCAAGTTTTCTTCAACAAATTGATTTGTTTAATAAATTCTTCATAACAACTTGGAAATATTCTGCACAACAACTCAAATAAGATTTTAGTAGACTTTATTCTACTAGGATTAGGTCAATAATATTATTTGCATACATTTTCCTACCAAATGATACTTAAAATATATTAACACATGGAAAATAATGTTTTTACACATAAACCCTCATATGTATAATATATTATAATAAAGTTCTTTTTTAATATGAAAATGGTAGGAAAAATGTAATACAAATGTGCAGTTTTATCAACTGAACAAATACCCCCAAACTTATCTTTGATCGTCCCGAGCAAACTAGTTTATTCAAGAGGAGAAAAAGAAAGGAGAAAACTAAGCACACTTTCCTAGGCAAACATGATTGCACGGAGCACGTGCAACAAGCCGTTAAAGCTCTAGGTGTCCCTAGTAGGAGGAGTGTTGTCTCCTGAGGGTTTTCAGCGGATTACACCCACAAAATCCTTTAATAAAAGAGAGATGGTGAAATTTACATATAAAGATAAGAACCATAAAAGAAAGGCCTTGAAAAGAAGAGTTTCCAACTATACTAGCTTTTCAGTTGTCATGAGCCCTATCTTAATAGTCATGAAAAAATGTTAGAAATCACATCATCCCTCAATAAAACATCGTCTTTATTCTTCATTCCTACCTTTCATCCAAACATTAATCATATAGCCCCACGTGTGGGTAAAGAACATCCCTACACTCGGAGAATTCAATTCAAGCAATCATACTCTTGTCTATCTACCTTAGTACTTTTTAATTTGATGAATATTAAGATTTGCTCACACATTTTCATGCGACCGTTAATACTTCTTGAGGTACTAACAGACCGATTACTCGTGTGCTTGCTGATTAGGTGATAGTATTTTCCTCGTCTTGCACCACCTAAGGCTTAGCAGTGACTCCCAGACCAGTTGGCCTTAGGGCACTAGGTGAAAAGGCACTCTCGCTATATTTTTTTATTGCTGCCTTGGCGATAAGAAAACCAGTGTTCAATTTTTTCTTTTCACCATTTTTATATTTTCTTCATTTTTTTTTCATACTTTGGCTTTTAGACAAGAGCATTTCAAGGTATTCTCTACTATCCCGAGTTTCAAGACGTGTGTAAGTGCATATAGTAGGGTATCAACATTCAAATGTTTGGCTTCCAGAATAGAAACTATTTTTCAGACTTATTTTTATCCTCAGATTAGTGACTTCCTTCATCTTACTAACCCTTGGGACAACAGCTCATAACTACTTATTACCAGTTCGTTTAAGAAAACTTCTAATTTTCTTGGTTTTCTTAAACTATTCCTATCTTTTGGATGTAATTTTTCACTTTCTACTCTTTTGTTATCAAAATAATATTTATTTTCTTTTAAAATTTTTGAAAACGTTGTGCTTATGCAAAATATGATGCAAATTGATGTGTAAATAAGCACAAACCTCCCCCAAACTTGTTTTCAACAGTGTCCTCACTGTTGCTATCTGCTGGATCATAAAAACCTGTAAGCTTGGGTGGTCATTATTAATGGGGGCAAGAAGTCATTTGATCACAAAAACCTGTAAGCACAAATCCTCCCCCAAACTTATTTTTGGCTCATAAATTTAAGGACAAAAGTTATGTTCAAGAGCCAAAAATATACTCCCCCTCAAACATGAGTTAGACAATACGAAGCATTTTAAGAGGGGGTGAGTCATTTGGTCAAAGTAAGGCTTTACAAAGACCAAAAGTTAACACCAACCATTCAAAGATTTTATCAGTATAGCGTATAGGTTGGTGGAAGAATGTGTTGTATCGAGTCAAGAAAAAATGGGGAAGGGATAAGAGGTGGTCTGGAAAGGGTTTGAAATTAGAGAAAAGAAAGAATGAGGATGAATGTGAATGATTAGAATGAAGGAATGGTGATGGTTCAACCTCTAGAGGTGGAGATTGATCAATCACAAAATCCGTAATGTTTAAAAATTCAAGTTCATCAGCAAAAAGTTCTTCAAAACTTTTATCGATGGTGTGATTGAACATTTTGCTGTCAAAGAGTTTTGTGCCAGAGTTTATTCTACTTGATTTATCAAAAATCATTGAGGTAGAGGACTCGAAAAACTCTTCTACCTCATTTTCAAAAATATCTAAATCAAGTTGAATTTCTGGTATTATTGAACTTGAATTAACGGATTGTGATTTATCAAAACTCACTGAAACTATAGGAACGGAAGAAGAACCGGAGAGAATAGAAGGTGAAATGGGTAAAAAAATTGGTGTGTCGAGTGTTGCTGAACCAGATGTGGAAGATGGAGGCTGTATTTTGGTCTGATCTTCGGGTAGACCATTATCATCAACTTCAAGACATATTTGTGGTTCGGGAAGAATTAAAGGCTCAAGATGATGACCACAAGGAAGTGAAAGGATTTGATGAATTGGTGGGACAAAATCATCCAAAATTTCGGGTTCATCAATTAATGTATCCCCAATGTCAATCACCTCATTCAAGTGAAGGTTAAAATTCTCAAACACCTCATCAAAAGTATGGCTTTCAATCAGTTTTGGTTCAAGAGTGGAGGTGTAGAGATCACAAGGGTTGGGTATGGTTTCACTTGAAATGGACCCTTCACAGTTAGGTAAATCAAACACTACACAGTCACACAACTTATCAGACATTGTACTTGATGAATCTATGAAATTGGAGTTGTGGAGTTCAGTTTGGAATGGGAAGGTTTGATTAGGAAGGGTGTACAGTTCTGTCTTACTACGCAAATCCTTCATAATTTGATTCGTCAGTTCCATAAATTTTTCTAATGTCTGCTCCAGACTAGTCTTGGGTTGATAAGGAGTTTCAGTATAAGATTGAAATTCCTGTGGATAATTAAAACTCCCAAATGACTGATTAGAAGAACTGTCTAGAGTAGGTGGAAAAGTCGGATTGGATTGATAGGAACAGAATGGTTGCTGAACTTGGGTAGGAGTAGGATCAATATTATGATAAGAAGAATATTGATATGGGTTGGTTGGTTGGCTATATACAAACCACATATCAAACACTTCTCCGGATAGTGGTGGTGATGGTTGATATGGGTCCGGGTTAAAACTTTGGCCTCTAGACCTAGCTATATGCTCAGCAATGGACATTCGTCTAGGGGCTTCCTCACTCTGGGTATCAACTGAAACAGGTGTAGGATTAGGATACGGTTGATAAGACCTAGACTGAGGTGGCCAACTGTTTCTTCCTGCTTGTTCTATATGATCTCTTAAGGACATGGAAGAGCCGGACGGTATACCGAAGGGATTTCGAAAACAAGAGATATCTGGTTGTGGACAGCAAAGCTCGGCAAGTGTTCTTCTGTTTAGGTTACCCATTATAAGAATAGAAGAAGGGGGAAGGGGTAAAAAGGGGAGAAAATAATTGGTTTGTTTTTGAAAAAGTGGACTCAAGACAAATCACCCTAAGATGCACAAGCAACCCTAGAACTAAGGTCACCTAGGTCCAGTCTCTAGACCGCTCCTAGACTTTCAAAGGACAAGCCGCAGGATCAATCCTCTACCGCCTCCGTACTACCCTTGTAGCCAGGTAAGTGCCAGTTAAGTGGGAAGGAGCCACGTCGTGGGCCTAATTAAAAACCACTAGCCTTTGACACAATTGCCTAGGCAATACGAAAGTAATGCGGATAAACGATAGATTACCCACGACCTTCCTCTGTCCTTATTGAGCGCGACAGTCCTTCGTGTCTGGTCTAGATATTTTTTTAAATTAATGAAGGGTTGATCTATATGCTCAGTTTGTGATTTGTGGGGCTTAGGAAGGGTGATGAAATCCCCACCTAATCTTGATTTGGTCTTTGCCCCTTAAAGTCCGTATTAAAATATGCAAAACAAAACCAATCACAAAACTTTTGCAAAAAGATTTTTTTTTAGCGGCGCAATTTTGCAAAGAATCCTGCAGAAAATAGATTTTATTGGATTTGAGAGGAGAGAGAAGGAGTTAAGAAAGATACCAGAGAAATGTGAAACCCTAGATCTCCTGTTTCCTCCAGTCCGTAACTCCAGATTTCCTCGCAAAAAAAATTCATGCATAAATCGTTAAATATGCAATTTGCAGTTTTGTGTTAATAATGATATGACTCGTCTAAGAAATCAACACAAATAGTAAAAATAAAAAATTACGCACATATCCCCGGCAACGGCGCCATTTGATTGATACGTGAAAGTGTGTCTGTAGTTTAACCGTAATCAATAACGGTGTCGCGTGTAGCTAGACCGAGGTAAGTACGGGTCGTCCTCTGGGAAACGTGGAACCTTTTACTCTTACTTTAGATGTGTTGAGAAAGAGAGGAGGGATAAAGAATTTTATAGAAAGATTTCTAGATCTACGTTAAACAAGAATGTAAAATATATATCTATATTATTTTAAAGATGTAATTAATATAATAAGAGGGCTTGTAGGGTTCGTTAGGATTTAGTAGTTATGGACGATTAATTAAAAGTTACCCTTTTTATCCATTAATAGATTTAGAACTAGAACGACGGTGATGCGTGTAGATTAGGGTTTCTGGATGGAAAAGGAATCCCACTCTTAACCCTTATCTCGACACGGAACTCCGTTCATTATCTAGCCTTTACCAAAACAATCATTAATCTAATCTCTAATCGCGGTCGGAACTAGCAAAGAATTGCTAGCACGCCCGATTAGGATGTTAATGATTCTTTTGATAAAGTTCCTAAACTTTATAGGACTTAAAAAGGGTTTAGTTATTTTCATCATCCATTAGCCTACCCTAATCCTACGAACCTTAACAAGCGGAGAATTACTCGCGCATGTTGGGAGAAAAAGAGATGGAAAGAAATTGCATAATTAAACTACGAAGAAATAGAATAAGAAAAAGAGCTACCTTTATTAATCAACAGAATCAATTACACTTTGTTCCCTTAGAAAATGATTACAAATACTAGTTTGCTTCTCGATCTCTTCTAAGGAGGTAGATGAACCGTTGATGATCAGCCTGGATGTGTGAGCCGACTTGGACTTCGTGATCTCTTCGGCTTGATAGCTTTTCCAAGAGGCCCTCGGTGCCCTTTTATAGTGCAAAGCCAGAATCTTTTAGTTGGAAACTTAGTAAAATTCAGCAGAGATTTACTCCACAAAATTTTAGCACACAATCTCTCTAGATTGCCGCGGATCTGCGGCCAACAGGGGGGTTTGGCCGCGGTTCCGCGGCCAATGGTGAGGATCTCTTCACCAATTTTCTTGGGCTATCTGATTTTGACATTTGGCAATCCTAGGCATCTTTAGAATTCAGAAATCTTCTCTCGGTTGCTTCCAGACTTGGTCTCCAAGTTTTGCTTCTTAATTTGGCAAGTTTTCTTCAACAAATTGATTTGTTTGATAAATTCTTCATAACAACTTGGAAATATTCTGCACAACAACTCAAATAAGATTTTAGTAGACTTTGTTCTACTAGGATTAGGTCAATAATATTATTTGCATACATTTTCCTACCAAATGATAATTAAAATATATTAACACATGGAAAATAATGTTTTTACACATAAACCCTCATATGTATAATATATTATAATAAAGTCCTTTTTTAATATGAAAATGGTAGGAAAAATGTAATACAAATGTGCAGTTTTATCAACTGAACACCAGTGAAAGATCAAATGATGATGACGAGATAGCCGAACTAGAAGAAGCTCCTCAAGAACTCGAAGATGGCGGACAAGCAACTTTTGACGAGCTAATCGAGTTTGACTTAGGAATACCGGATAATCCAAGGCCAACCTACATTAGCTCGCTCTTGTCAGAGGAAATGAAAGTGCAGATAATCGCCCTGCTGCACGAGTTCGTCGAATGCTTCACGTGGACGTACAAAGAAATGCCTGGCCTTTCCCCTGAAATAGCCGTGCTTAAGCTGGCTATATCTCCTGATGCTAAGCCAGTCAAACAAGCTCCTCGAAGAATGAGAAGGGAGTTGGAAGAAAAGGTCATCGAGGAAACCAAGAAACTCATCGATGCCGGCTTCATCAGGGAGGAAAAATATGCGGACTGGATCACATTCATAGTCCCAGTGAAGAAGAAAAATGGGCAGATCCAAGTTTGTGTCGATTTCAGAGACCTCAACAAGGCATGTCCTAAAGACGACTTCCCGCTATCAGTCATGGAAATGATGGTCGATGACACCTCAAATTACGAGCTGTTCACCTTTATAGATGGATCATCCAGGTATAATCAGATCAAGATGTCTCTTGAGGATGAGAAGCACACAGCATTTCGAACCCCGATCGGAATATACTGCTACAAAGTGATGCTGTTCGGACTGAAGAACGCAGGCACTACATATCAAAGTGCAATGACCAATATCTTTGATAACCTAGTCCATAAAGTCGTCGAATGCTATGTTGATGATCTAGTTGTCAAAACTAAAGCCAAGGCCGACCACATCCAAGATCTTAGGACCGTTCTCACCAGACTGGGGAAATACGATCTGAAGATGAATCCTTTAAAGTGCGCTTTTGGCGTGTCACCTGGAAAATTCCTAGGCTTCATAGTCCGACATCGAGGGATCGAAGTTGACCTATCAAAGATAAAGGCCATCATGGAGATGCCCCCTCTTAAGAGTCTGACACAGCTAAGATCTTTTCAAGGCAAGCTTGCTTATATACAGAGCTTTATCTCAAATTTATCGGGGAGATGTAGGCCCTTCTCAAAGCTCATGAAGAAAGGAGCTCCTTTTGTCAGGGATGCCGAATGTCAAGAACGTTCGAAAGCATCAAACGGTACTTATTGCACCCTCCAGTGCTGGCCGCTCCCATTCCAAATAAACCGCTGATTCTCTACACTGCCATGCTGGATGAGTCACTCGGTGCGCACCTTGCTTAGAACAACGAGGAGGGAAAAGAGAATGCCCTCTACTACCTCAGTCGAACTTTAGTCGGGGCGGAACACAACTATTCCCCGATCGAAAAGCAATGCCTGGCTCTGATATTTGCTGTGAAGAAGCTGATGCACTATTTGCTCGCTCATCGGGTTATGCTGATCTCCAAGGTCGACCCGCTCAAACACTTGATGACCAAAGCAAGCCTAGCCGGTAGAATGGCAAGATGAGCTGTCATGCTACTTGAGTTTGACATAGTTTATACTCCTCATAAAGCAGTAAAAGGGCAAGCTCTTGCAGACTTTCTCGCTGCTCATCCCATAACAGAAAGGTCACCACTCAATTGCGAGTTACCCGACGAACAAGTGCTGCATCTCGAGAATAACGAGCCATGTTGGGAGCTCTACTTCGATGGGACCTCATCGATAAGGACCTCCAGTAAATCAAGCATCCCGGAGATAAAAGCAGGGATAGGATTAGTGTTCATCACGCCATCAATGGGAACCCTACGGTGTTCTTTTGCTCTCACTGAGCCTCGCACAAACAATGAGGCCGAGTATGAAGCTCTGATAGCTGGTTTGGAGCTCGCCATAGAAATGGAAATCCTTTGGCTACGGGTTTACGGTGACTCCCAGCTTGTCGTCAACCAAGTAAGCGGCGACTATAAGATATACAAACCCGAGTTAGCTCGGTACAGAAGCCGGGTGGTGGAACTCATGAAACGGTTCACTGACATTGAACTAATGAGAGTCCCTAGAGCATTGAACGGAAAGGCTGACATACTCGCTCGCTTAGCCAAGGAGCTGGCTAATCCTGACATGGACAAAATTCTGATCACAGTCAGGAGCCGGCAAATTCTACCCCCTATCTCTCTACGAGACGAGGAAAGCATGGAACAGAAGAGCAGTCCCACCGAAGAAGCTTCGATCGTTCAAGACGAGCCCGATTGGAGAGAACCCTTCATAGATTACTTCCGATACGACAAGCTGCCCGAAGGAAGGTCTGCGAGGGTTCAGCTGAAGAAGAGAGCTCTTCGATACGTGTTTGTAAATGACACGCTATACCGCAGGTCATATGACCAACTCTGGCTCAGGTGCCTGTCATCGGCCGAAGCCCAAAAAGTCATGAAAGAAGTTTACTCAGGCGTTTGCGGTGCTCACCAATCTGGCCCCAAGATGCGACTGCAAATTAAACGGCTTGGGTATTACTGGCCCACCATGATACGAGATTGCGGAGAGCATGCAAAGAAATGTTATATCTACCAAATTCACGGTGATTTTATTCACAAGCATCCCAATCCATTGCATCCTACGGTAGCGTCGTGGCCCTTCAAAGTCTGAGGAACCGACATAGTTGGCCCAATTGACCCTCCGTCATCTAGAAGCCACCGGTTCATACTGGCCGAAACAGACTACTTCTCTAGATGGGCTGAAGCTGTCCTACTAAAAGAGGTTAAGACAGGAGATATTCTGATATTCTTCCAGCATAATATTCTATACCGCTTCGGTACACCAAGAAGAATCATTTCTGACAACGGGCCTTCTTTTTAGAGCTTCAAAGTCTCAAGATTCGCTACTCAACACAAGATAGACTTGAGATATTCCACCATCTATAATCCAAGAGCCAATGGGCTGGCCGAAGCCTTCAATAAGACTCTATGCAAGCCCCTGAGGAAAAATGCTTCAGCCAACAAGAGAGACTGGAATCTCAAACTTCATGAGGCGTTGTGGGCATATCGTACCACGCACCGTACTCTAACTCAGTCCACTCCATACTCATTGCTCTTCGGAGTGGGGGCGATCCTCCCCCTCGAAGTCGAAGTTCCAAGCTTAAGAATGGCTGTTCAGCACGAGTTGACAGAGGAGGAAAACGTACTCCTTCGGCTTGAAGAGCTCGACGCCCTCGAAGAAAAGAGGCTCACGGTGCAGCAAAATCTGGAGCTATACCGATCCCAAATGTCACAGGCATATGACAAGATAACCCGTCTCCGCGATTTCAAGAAAGGCGAATTGGTGTTGGTCCTCAAAAGACCGATCATCCCCAATCGACATGCCAAGGGAAAATTCGAGCCAAACTAGGAAGGACCATACGTCATCGAGAAAGTGTTCGATGGGGGATCCTACCAACTAATAAGTGCCGAGGGAGAAAGGCCCATGCCACCCATCAATGGCCGATATCTCAAGAAATATTACGTGTGAATGCTCCAAGTCGTAGGCGAATTGAGCACACCCACCCTACGGTCCGGATCATACATCCTGCAAAACCGTACACAATCCACGGGCGTAAATGACCCCTATCTCTCCCAAATCCTGCCGGTGAGACCACTTTTAAAGCCCCACCAGCGGGAAAAAAAAGAAGAAAAAAAAGGTATGTCCACAGGCAAAACGGGCACGGATGAAAACCCGAAAAGGCTCCGTGAGTAAAAACAGCAGGACTATCGGTGAGTTTGTGAAAACCCGAAAGGGCGCAAACTCGTGAAAAGAGATGAAATACACTCGCAAAGTCCTCTCGACCTTGTGAGGAGAAAATCCCTGCGTGAGATCCTTACGACTCACAAAGAAGCAACACACTTAGGAATCCTCACGATTCCTAAGGAGAACATACACCTGCGAGATCCTCTCGACTCATAGGGAGAAAACGCTTTTATGAGACCCTCACGGCTCATAAAATTGAAAAGCCTTAGATGATAGGGACCCAAACCTGTCTCCTAAGCCGTAGTTCCCCAACGGCAACGGCGAATGATGAGTCGCTCCTGGTACCATATTCCAGTGTAGCTATGCAGACGCCAACCAAAATCCAATTTCTCAAAATTCTTCAGCCCTATGGCCAGTCCCCAAATTGACTGCCGTATACAATCCACGGGCTCAAATAATTCTCATCATACCCATGCCCCACCACAATCACCAGTTACGCGGCTGTTCTCCGCCTCTGGAATTATGCTCCATTGAGAAGACCCACTCATGTATCCTCACGATACATGAGGAGAACAAACCTTTGTGGGATCCTTACAACTCATAAAGGAAAAACACACTTAGGAGTCCTCACGACTCCTAAGGAGAAAATACACCTGCGGGATCCTTACGACTCGTAGAGAGAAAATGCTTTTATGGGACCCTCATGGCCCATAAAATTGAAAAGCCATAGGTGATAGGGACCTAAACCTGTCTCCTAAGCCATCGCTCCGCCAACAGGAAAAGGCAAACGATGAATTTCTCCTAGCACAAGTGCTTCAGTGTTAGAAACGCTGATGCCTACCCGAACCTCAAAATTCCAAACTCCGATCCAAATGACCTCTATGTCGTTAAACTGGGAACGAGGGAAATTTCCTCATGGAAAATGATGATTCTCTTCTGGTACCATATTCCAGTGTAGCGATGCTAATGCCAAACCAAAACCAAAATCCCCAAATCCTCTCATGGCAAATGATCATTTACTCCTGGTACCATATTCCAGTGTAGCGGTGCTGATGTCAATCCAAATCACATCAAATCAGCAAAACAACCAATGACCTCCCAGGCAGAATCAAATTCCACCTCGGAAACAAGTCAACTTCGTCCCTGACACCGCAAGTGTAAGTGTACGGTAGCGCCCCGGCCGTCTTTCCGAGGCCAAAATGCGGAAACGAAACCTTTTCTTTAACTTTAAATTGGCGCTACCGCATACTAAAACCCGGATCGGACTATTAACCTACTACTAGCAAACAAGAGAAAGGGTAGAGAGGCTATACCGAGCGATCCGTGTCCTTCGGTCTTTGGCCACCATCCCAAGCTCCTCGCGGCATCTCCAGTCTTCATCTCCTCGTCGGAAAGGGGGCACCACATCCACGAGTCTTTTTATGGGCTCCCGCTTCATCTGAAGCAACTCGGGCACGAAGTGTGCTAGCCGACGTGCCCAAAGTTGAAGTAGAGTATGTTGTGATCACTTTGTCTCTTGCATCCATGGCTTGGATGGAGGTTATAGATGATTCCTTTCATGGAAATTATGAGCTAGAAGAGGAGGAAGAAGAAAGAGCTATCTTTTTCCTTTTTGTGATGCTATGATAGAATGAGAGAGTGAGGAAAAATAATATGAGAGCTAACAATATTCACATGGCAGCCCCTTTCTCTCTCTTCCTCTCATATCATCACAAAACAATCAAATAATGTGACATTTACACACATAAAGAGACCATGAGTCACCATGTATGTCCATGTCACAATGAATGCACAAAATGATGATTTAAGCTCATAATTTCCATTATCCAAACATTAATCCAAATGTTTGGTCGAACAAAAAAGATACGGAAACATCTAAAATAAACTCGTGACGGATCACAAGGATACCCCTCACCTGTATATACTTACCTGCACCCGCATTCCGACTGAATGCGAATGCGATGAGACTAAAGTTGTAGGGTTCCTAGGCATACTAATGAGGTTCCACAAGGCATCAACCATGCCATATTAAAATAGTTAGGTGCCTAACAACCCGAAGCAAGATCGTTAACTAGAGATTAGGCGAAACTTAAAGCTAGTAAATCATATTTACACTAAAGGAAAGGGACTACAACCTTTGTAGATCCGCTCCACCACTTCTTTGGCTCCGCGTTGACGTCTCTCCGCTGCGATCATCGGATCCCGGACTTTAGCGATGGTTTCATCGGTGAAATGGGCGGGCTAGGTCGTTGACTTCGATGCCGAAGATGATCTACGTCGAGACGACTCAAACTCAAGCTCCACCTTCACTAGGTCATGAAACTTGTGAAGATAACACACTCTACTACATAGCAAGTGGTAGAGAATGAAGAAATAGGAAGTGGGTTCAGATTGGATTTGGATTTCTCACTTGGAATCATCACTTAGAATTTTCTAGTAAGCTTTCTTCAACTCATGAAGAAGATGAAGAAGAAAAGAAAAGAATGAATTATTTGATAATAGAAAATCCAAGTGATTCTTATCATTTAGCAACCATGGGTGAGTGTAACAAGTGTAGAGAATAAACTAGGGTTTAGTTAAATGGTTAGGTTAAGGATAAAAACAAAATGGCTAAGCCTTTGTCAAAAGTATCATGAAGCTTCTAGTGTAAAACAAAGAAAGCCACCCATTTTGTTTTTGCCAAAAGGAATAAATAAACAAATAAATAAATAAATAAAAAGCTTAACCATTTTCCTAAACATGGTTTAAATCAAACATACACCCAAGTTTTCATGTATCATCAAACATGATACAATCAAGTGCACAAAAATATATTATATATACAATGTGCACAATCTAGTGAGAAAATAATCTTAAGTGAACCAATACTAGTTAATGTAAAGCAATATATCAAATATATAATTATACATTAAATCATTAAATCAACACTTGATTTAATGATTCGGTCATACTGCATATAACCGACTAATATCAAGTGTATCAATGTATCGAATCAACACTTGATTTGGTAACCCGGCTATATCTCATATAACCGTCCAATGATACAAATCGCGAGAATAGAATACAGTATCACATACTGTTATTATTCTCGGTCCCGCACATATCTCATATGCGCTCCTATTTCGTTTCGCTTGAGCCAGGAAACCTCTGTGTAGGACTCTAAAGACTCGTAAATACGCCAGCAGCAGGTGATGATCATATCAAACACCCACAAGCCGCAAGCGGTCTGCTAAACGTAACGGCCACCCGGGTATTGAGCGATCAGAAGATCAACGAGCAAACCAGCTCACACTCCTGTGAATCCAACCAGTAACACTTACCGTACAGTCCGGTCTCGTCGTCTGATATGTCCCATATCTCGCCTAGGGGTGGTAAACGTCAGACCCCAGAAGCTCGATAAGTCGTGTCGATATGAGGTCTATAACAGTTCGAGAAACTACTGGTAACACTTATCAGTAAATCTCAGCAACCCTGGCCAGGGATTTCCGGTTATAGCCAATCGAACACAGCGCAACATCAACTCCCTATACCGGGAGAGACGAATCCCCTCCTATCGCTCATTGCCTCCATGTGATTCAGGACTGTACCCAAAAACCACCGTTTTGCACGCCCTCTTGGACGTGGTAAGGTGGAAATCAAAGCACAGTGGGAATCATACAAGACTCTTTGACGATCTCGGGTCAACAGACTACTCTGTACCAGTGTCACCAGAGAACTGCCATCTGACATGAGGTATAATACCATCTGGGAGTTCTCGGCGAGTCCGTCCAGTGTACCCATTCTCCCTGAGCTCCCGTATATCATCTCTGATGTCAAACGCCAATGGATATGGGATCATCCATCGCCCATCTGTATGGGTCGAGAAGGTATACGCTAGTCTACACTGGTATATCGATGCCCTGTCTCGATACACCCACGACTAGGGACCTTGAAGGATGTACTTATGGACTACCATGTCCCTACTAGTATGATCCGCATCATAGTCCAGGTAGTCAAGTACACATCCTAAGGGCTTTACCAAGATGTATCAGAGAGATAATCAGTGTACACGTTAAGGTAAAAAGCAACCAGATAGCATACTATCGTGTCGAGCAAGAAAGTCCTCCCTATATATGTCCAAGCATCCACTGCAATATACATCCTATGTATAGCAATGGCCTCTAGGGCATACATATAACTAACAATCTCCCACTTCCACTAGGGCCATCTGATAGAAGTGGTTGTAGTATCTCATACTCAACCATCCCCTAAAAAGTCTCTCTCTGGGAAAAAGCCTTTGTGAGTGGATCCGCCGTGTTGTCCTCTGAGTCTACTCTCCTGACCTCGATCTCTTGGAGATCAACCATCTCCATGATCAGGTGACACTGCCTCAGAATATGTCTGGATCACTGATGGGACGGGCGTTCCTAAGCATAAGGCACAACTCCATTGTCTCACAATGGTAGGAACGAAGTTCATCTCATGAACTAATATACACCCAGACTTCCTTTTTGGTAGCATCTTTGGTAGCGATGTATCCAGCCTTTATCATTTAGTAAGCCACGGTATCTAGCTTGGAACTCTTCCAACATACCGTCCCTTAACCAAGGATAAAGACAATGCCTGCGACTGACATTCAGTCGTCCTTATCACCCTGGAACCTTTCCAGTGATTCTCTCCAGGATCGATTGATACCATCTTACTACACCTAGTGAGAATCCTAACATCCATTTAGATCTATCTCATAGATCATAAACCCAGGATTTAGGAGGTATCACTTTGATCCTATATGGAGAACTATTGTGATAAGCGGAGATTGACCCAGCGTAGCATAGGAAACTCCTTCCCTATCAAGAGTATGTCATCCACGTACTCCACGAGGATCATTACCATACTTCCTACTACCTTTTTGTATATACAAGGTTCATCTACCATTTTGATGAAGTCAAACTCATTGAGTACTACATCAAAACAGACGTTCCAACTCCGCGATGCCTGCTTTATTCTATAAAGCAACTTGTGCACGTTTCCGCTGCTCCCACTGTCTACGAAGTCCTTTGGCTGTGTGCTTATAGACGCCCTCTTCTAAAACATCATTTAGAAAAGCTGTCATGACACCCAACCACCAGATATCGTAGTCATGGTATGTAGCCATGGCAAGTAGGATCTGGATGGACTTAAGCATAGGCCCCAGAAAAGGTTTCATTATTAGCCACAACTGGTCTACGATGCAAACCTTTAACAAGTCTAGCTTTGAAAGTCTCAACCTTTCCGTGTACACCAAGTAATCTTCTCAAGATATACTTGCTGCTGATGGGGATTTAACCCTTCAGATAAAGCAACCAAAGTCCATACTTTGTTGGTGTATAAGGATTCCATCTCAGATCACTAAGCATCCAGCCATTCTTATAGAGTCTTACTCCTGATGGCCAGCTCGAAACTAGTTGGGTCATCATCTCATGATGCAATCCTCGCTCCCACTGTCATAGAGAAACCGAAGTATCTCTCAGGTGGGTGAGGAACCCTACTAGATCGGCGGAGAGGCTGGGGTTCTTTGGTAACTATTGAATCCTTTGGTTCTATAAAATCATCTGCTGTAGTTTGTATAGCTGGAACCTTTCCAGTTCTCCATTACAGACCTCGCCTCGAGCTTGTCCGGATTTTGCTTTTAAACATAGGCCGGTCAACCCCAAATCTTAACTAGCTTAAGACATGGGCTCTTTCCATACCATATCTCATATGGAGTGGTAGGCTGTGATCTGAATCAAACCTAATTCAATAGTTATGCAGCTTCTCAAGTGCATAACCCCCAAAAGGAAACAGGTAACTCAGTAGTACTCATCATAGAGCGCACCATATCGAATAGGGTGAAATTGCTCCGTCCCGATATACCATCGTGCTATGGTGTATACGGAGGAGTAATGCTGAGAGAGAATCTCATTCTCCTTTAGAATAGTCCAGGAATTCTATGCACAAGTATTCTTCTCCTTGATCTCATCAAAGGACATAATACTTATACCCGTATTGGTTCTCTACTTCTAACTTATATTCTGTGAATATCTCAAAAGGTTCGGACTTGTGTTTCAACAGGAACATATGACTGAATCTTGAGAGATCATCAGAGAATGTAATGAAGTATAAAGAACCGGTCTTGGCATGTGTAGACAGGGGACCTTGCATACATTAACATGTATCAATCCCAAGAGTTTACTAACTCTTTCTCTGTTTCCAGTAAACGGAGCTATGGTCATCTTATCTTTGTGACATGACTAGCAAGTTTCACAAGATGTAAATTCAAACTGATTTAAATATGCATTTATATGTAACTTCAGCTAGTCGGGTCGCATTGATATGACCTAGTCTACAATACCTCAAGAAGAATTCGTTCATTTCTGAACTCTTCCTCTTGTGTGTGTTCTGTATATTAAGAACTGTAGTTTGATTTAGAACATCAACACTTTTAGATAACGTGCCTGAACCGATCAACTTTTGATATAGGAAATGTTCAAAACATAATCCAACAATACAAAATTATATCCTTTCTTTATTAAACAAAGAGATTGATATGATTTTGTATATCAAGTTCGGTATCTAATAGCATTTGTTCAGAATCAATGTATTTGGAAATACAGGGTGACAGTGACTAACAGACTTGGCAGCAACACTTGCACCGTTTTCTGTCTCATGAAACTTATCACCCGTTCTCAGTTCTCTACCTTTCTGCAGCCCATGTAACGGATTACATTAGCGGGATCCTGGTCTGGTATCTAATACCTAGGATGTAGAGGACACTGAGAAACAGTTCTTTCCAACTAACACACCCGAAGGAGATGCATCATATGCACTTTCTTCGTTTGGGCGGCATAGGAATTCTGGTATTCCCCTATTTCCTGCTCTGTCTTATAACAATTATAAGTTGGAGCGGGACCAACGTTCCCCAGCTCAGTATAACAAGCGGGTTTGGTCAATACATCCGTATTATTATCTTGATTAAGGCATGATATGGTCGCTACCTGGAGAGAGAGAGAAGAAAACACTCAGCGTGCGCTCTTGCAAGAATAGATTGGTTATTATTTTATCTAATAAGGATGGCTCCCACTGTTTTTATCAAATCTTCCTTCAAACCCTAAAAGGAAAGACTAGCCGGGATTAATTACACGCTACAAGTTCGCCAATCTTTCATCCAGGCCAGTGTCGGTACTTTGAGGGAGGTTCCCCGTGCTTTCGCACGGACCTAATTAAAGTAAACCTCATTTTCCCAGAGGCTTAACCCCGTTGACACTCTCACTTGATCGGCTAATTGTAATGTGTAAAACTCTCCCAGGAGTTACTCTTACTCGCAGCGGGTATCGGGATCCAACTATCTCATAGTAGGTATGCAATCTCATTGCAAATTTCAACACTTGAAATTCCCGATAATATTTTGCCCCTAACGTGCTATGACCTTGACGAAAGCCAACAAACCATAGCCCGCTAGTCAAGTTCAACCCGTACATTTCTTGACTGAATTAAACCCACCCACACGATCCTTGACGAAAACCAACAAAGCCGTACGACTACCCTAATCCAATCGCATCGTATGCAGCAGATAAGCTGCATAAAGCTACCGCACACTACACCTTGACGAAAGCCAACAAATGTAGCACGAATACTATATACAACTTATCTGAAATGACGGAGGGCTACGACAGGTTTTTCTGAAAACCTATTGCGTAATGAACTTGATATCGTTGTAGAATCAAATGATTTTGAAATGGAGTGTTTTTTAGGCTTTTCTAGTTTTGCTAAAGGGGTCACTCCCGGTGAAGGGATCGTCGGCCCTTTTCTCGTCGAATGAGGTACGGGATATATCATATATATCACTGTGCAAAGCAGAAACTATAGAAGCAATCAAAAGACAAACCGAGTGTGTAGCATCTGCCAGTTATTGCTAAAGGGGTCAATCCCGGTGAAAGGATCTCGGCCCTTTCCTCATCGAATAAGGTGCAGGATGTTCTACAAGGAACATCGCGATGCAAAGCAAGAACTGTAGCTACCTGTTTTTGAAAATTCGATTCCACAACATCTTTTAGGTTTCTTTTCTTTCATTAATCATATTAATGAAGTCCCATCATTTAAGCACCTAAACATCACAGATAAATACGACGTACATTTATGCCATCCGCATTCGCCTCGATGTCCCCTCGTGCACCGTTAGGTTAGGTAACTAACGGCAGAGCGGGGCAGGGCTAGCGCGGGTGTAAAACATAAGTAACGTCTATATAATATATCATATATACTATATACAGTATCTATCACAGAACATATCACATGATCAGATCACAGATATCGCAGTAGAAGAAACATATGAAATATTGGATATACTAGGACGTCCGTGTTTTATTTTGAGCCTCTATAAAACACGGATTCCACGGTCGTGATGAATAGCCAAACCCATACCCCTAGACCCCTACGAGAGCAGCAAGCAACCCTTCCAATTCTTGAGTTAGGAGACCCGGACTTGACTCCTCGAGTTGGTCTCCCTCTGGATTCCAGAACCCGGTTACTTGTGCCTTCCTCCTTGGGTCTATCCTAGTGCGGAAAAGAAAATAATATACAAAAGGTGACATCTTCCGCAACCTGGAAGTGCCCCAATAAAAGAATATTACATACAAGTTTTTACATGAATGAAAATGAAAAACACTCATCTCACATAAAAAAAACCCGGCTATTCAAACACGACGATCCAATATAACATATCCAGCAACACATAACATCACATGTCATCAACGTAAGTAAACATGCGTATCCCAATTGTCGTTGACATATAGCAACGAAACCGGCGATATCACATATTACACTTACGGTCGCAGAAAAGAAAGTGTAAAACTACAACAGTTGGAATCCGCAAGCTCTTTAGACATCGCATGCATAATCATATGAATTCCTTAGACATCGCATGCCTAACAATTATAAACCCCGCATTTTAGTCTCATTTATCGAAAATTCTTTTCAATATCAAGTCGGGCAATTCAACAGGATTCCCGACATTCTGATCGAATGCTCGTCGCAAACTTTAGTGGACGGCCGCACCCCCGATACCACCGAGGAAGTGCACCAAGGCGGAACACCGCTACCGCGAGCACCCTAACGGATGCTTTCGGCGGCGGGGTTCTCCAACAGTCACTTGGTCGGGGCTAAGGGGTGTAGCTGTCTATTAAGTTTACCCGGCGAGTATCCGCGTACGCTACGTGATTGCAACGGACTTTTGATCGCATCAAAATTCCATGGCAACCGATCAATTGAGACTAAACCGCTAGATTTATAACATTCATTCAGTTATCTCATAACTACTTATGGATTCCAAATATTATATCACATTCCAGATAAATAGAAAATGTTAAACTTTCTGATCGAAGAATCAAACACCCAATGTTTCCCGAAACAGCTCAATACATGAAATAAGTTTAAAAACATTCACTTCATGCCACAGTACCAACGGTCCAGCCGTAGAAAGGTCAAGCCAACGCCTCACATGTGGCACGCCGTACTGCCCCAAACCCTAAGGTTCAAAGGGCAGTTCAAGATGGTCACATAATCGAGTTAAGGTTTGTTGTCTTCTAGAGGGTCCATCGCGTTACTTGCACTACTTCGAACGTTCTTAAACTACGGAAAGATCCAACAGTTGGAAATTTCCCGACAGGGGAAAAAGTGGGTATTTATATCTGGTCGAACTTTTTAACATGTTCTAAAATATCCGGAAAAACACAGACAAAGTTAAACTTCCCGATCGAATCGACGAACTCCCAATACAACCCAGAAAACTCAATTCTTGAGCAAACTTTAAAAATTCCCAGAATATACAGCACTTACAGAGAGATATTACTGTGCAAACAGAAATTGATAAAGTGACATAACGGCCGCGGAACCGCCGCACGAGCCATGCTCATGCCGCGGTTCCACGGTGATTTAGTCGATTTAGACTCACGTGCAGCACAGTAATCCTTAGAAAATCCTGCTGATTTTTCTGAGCATTTTTAATTCACAAAAAGCCCAGTTTTGAAAAATTATACAGAGAAGGGTGAAATCTAGGGTTTCGGGGTTCGATCGGCTTTCTAACTTCGTCTACACTTCGCCTAAGGCTCTAGCTAGGCTCTGATACCACTGTAGGGTTCCTAGGCACACTAATGAGGTTCCATAAGGCATCAACCATGCCATATTAAAATAGTTAGGTGCCTAACAACCCGAAGCAAGATCGTTAACTAGAGATTAGGCGAAACATAAAGCTAGTAAATCAAATTTACAATAAAGGAAAGGGACTACAACCTTTGTAGATCCGCTCCACCACTACTTTGGCTCCGTGTTAACGTCCCTCCGTTGCGATCATCGGATCCCGGACTCTAGCGACGGTTTCATCGGAGAAATGGGCGGGCTAGGTCGTTGACTTCGATGCCGAAGATGATCTACGTCGAGGAGACTCAAACTCAAGCTCCGCATTCACTAGGTCATGAAACTTGTGAAGATAACACACTCTACTACATGGAAAGTGGTAGAGAATGAAGAAATAGGAAGTGGGTTCAGATTGGATTTGGATTTCTCACTTGGAATCATCACATAGAATTTTCTAGTAAGCTTTCTTCAACTCATGAAGAAGATGAAGAAGAAAAGAAAAGAATGAATTATTTGATAATAGAAAATCCAAGTGATTCTTATCATTTAGCAACCAGGGGTGAGTGTAATAAGTGTAGAGAATAAACTAGGGTTTAGTTAAATGGTTACGTTAAGGATAAAAACAAAATGGCTAAGACTTTGTCAAAAGTATCTTGAAGCTTCTAGTGTAAAACAAAGAAACCCACCCATTTTGTTTTTGCCAAAAGGAATAAATAAACAAACAAATAAATAAATAAAAAGCCTAACCATTTACCTAAACATGGTTTAAATCAAACATACACCCAAGTTTGCATGTATCATCAAACATGATACAATCAAGTGCACAAAAATATATCATATATACAATGTGCACAATCTAGTGAGAAAATAATCTTAAGTGAACCAATACACGTTAATGTAAAGCAATATATCAAATATATAAGTATACATTAAATCATTAAATCAACACTTGATTTAATGATCCAGTCATACTGCATATAACCTACTAATATCAAGTGTATCAATGTAACGAATCAACACTTGATTCGGTAAACCGGCTATATCTCATATAACCGTCCAATGATACAAATCGCGAGAATAGAATACAGTATCACATACTATTATTATTCTCGGTCCCGCACATATCTCATATGCGCTCCTATTTCGTTTCGCTTGAGCCAGGAAACCTCTGTGTAGGACTCTAAAGACTCGTCAATACGCCGACAGCAGGTGATGATCATATCAAACACCCACAAGCCGTAAGCGGTCTGCTAAACGTAACGTCCACCCGGGTATTGAGCGATCAGAAGATCAACGAGCAAGCCCGCTCATACTCCTGTGAATCCAACCAGTAACACTTACCGTACAGTCCGGTCTCGTCGTCTGATATGTCGCATATCTCGCCTAGGGGTGGTAAACGTCAGACCCCAGTAGCTCGTTAAGTCGTGTCGATATGAGGTCTATAATAGTTCGAGAAACTACTGGTAACACTTATCAGTAAATTTCAGCAACCCTGGCCAGGGATTTTCGGTTATAGCCAATCGAACACAGCGCAACATCAACTCCCTATACCGGGAGAGATGAATCTCCTCCTATCGCTCATTGCCTCTGTAGGGTTACTAGGCACACTCAAGAGGTTCCACAAGGCATCAACCATGCCAAATTCAAAAATTATGTGCCGAGAAACCCTAATGCCAGATCGTTAACTAGAGGTAAAGGCGAAACTGCAAGCAAGTTAACAACTTAACTAAAAAGTGAAAGTGACTACAACCTTTGTAGATCCGGTCCTCCACTTCTCTAGCTCCGTGTTGACGTCCTTCCGCTGCGATCATTGGAATCCCAGACTCTAGCGTCGGTTTCATCGGAAAAATGGGCGGGCTAGGTCGTTGACTTCGATGCCGAAGATGATCTACGTCGAGGCGACTCAAACTCAAGCTCCACCTTCACTAGGTCATGAAACTTGTGAAGATAACACACTCTACTACATGGCAAGTGGTAGAGGATGAAGAAATAGGAAGTGGGTTCACTTTGGATTTGGATTTCTCACTTGGAATCATCACTTAGAAATTTCTAGCAATGGTTTATTCACTTCATGAAGAAGAAGAAAAAGAAAGAAAAATGAATAAATGAATTATTTCCAAAAAGAAAATCAAGTGATGGTTATCATAATGCAACCATGGGTGAGTTTAACTAGTGTAGAAACTACTGGTAACACTTATCAGTAAATTTCAGCAACCCTGGCCAGGGATTTCCTGTTATAGCCAATCGAACACAGCGCAACATCAACTCCCTATACCGGGAGAGATGAATCCCCTCCTATCGGTCATTGCCTCTGTAGGGTTACTAGGCACACTCAAGAGGTTCCACAAGGCATCAACCATGCCAAATTCAAAAATTATGTGCCGAGAAACCCTAATGCCAGATCGTTAACTAGAGGTAAAGGCGAAACTACAAGCAAGTTAACAACTTAACTAAAAAGTGAAAGTGACTACAACCTTTGTAGATCCGGTCTTCCACTTCTCTAGCTCCGTGTTGACGTCCTTCCGCTGCGATCATCGGAATCCTGGAGTCTAGCGTCGGTTTCATCGGAAAAATGGGCGGGCTAGGTCGTTGACTTCGATGCCGAAGATGATCTACGTCGAGGAGACTCAAACTTAAGCTCCACCTTCACTAGGTCATAAAACTTGTGAAGATAACACACTCTACTACATGGCAAGTGGTAGAGGATGAAGAAATAGTGTCACGACCCGAAAGTATGGAACGTGACCGGCACTTAGATTACGAAGCGTATAGAGGAGCCACGTAACCTAAGTAAGCCGAAGCCCAGAAATCTAAACCATATAAAAGAAGAAGAAGTAAAAGAAACATGAAGAAAAACAAGGTTAGAAGTATCAGCAAATTTTCCCAAAAATTTCGGCAGAGTCTCCTCTGTAAAAACTGGCCCCCAAACGGGTACAACAAGTATAATATACATAAACAACAATAAAAAGCATCCCCAAACAGGAGCTAAAACAACGCCAACAGGCGAAAACAACCACAACAAGCACAATAATATACAACGCCAAAGGGCGAGGCTCAAAACTCAAAAGAAAACAAAACCACCAGATCAGAATAATACATGCGCGACTCTAAGGTCGAAATAAAAGACTGGTCCAATAAACTTATCAAGTAATACAAGTATGGTTGATGGAGCTTACTAGATACAAATGAATGAAGAAAAGTACATTGGTGGTTCGGATACAAGCGAACCAACCTACCGTGCAAATGACCCTGAAAGAATAGATGTGCCAGCAAGCTGCCAGGGAAAGCTGTACACCGAACCTGTAATAAAATTTGGCACAACGGGGGTGATTTACCAACTCGTGAGTAGAAGACATCTACGAAAAGAAATCGAATGCACGACGCTATCCTAGGTCATAATAATACACTATTATATCCCAATCATCTCGTAATAGCAGGGTAAAACTACGTGTAAATGCAGATACTCCGTGCTCGTGTCAGTGCCTCATATAATACTATGTCATATGAATGGATATGCATGCATCATGAATATAAAACAACCAATCCTGAAATCCAGAAATATCTGTATAAGAAATTTTTAGCTGTTATCATAGTAAAATGTGTATAAGAATCTGAAATCTCAACAATGAAATCTATGGAAATCCATATCAAGCATCGACACAACACATGTAATCTCAAGTCTCAATATCTCGGGCTCCGTCAGTCCGGATCGGCCCATATCATCAAATCTCATGAAAACGGTCGGTACCCTCCGGATATCCGCCGCGCCAGACATCACCGGTAGGTAGCCTTCCCCTGCCAGGCTCATCGTCTACAACTCGATCTTCTTGCCCCGGGGTACCATACCGGGCCCACCATGTACCCGAGACGGTTCATCCACTCCTTGAATCAGGTCTCGAAATCCATCAGAAAACATGAAATCTCATGGTGGACGACACATACATCACGAGAAAACCGCATCTTATTTTAAAAAAAAAAGAGAACAGGAGAGAGAGAGAAGTTTGTTTATATATTCTTGCGGTTTTCCCCAAAATCCAGAAATCTCATAGAAATCCAAATCTTAAAATCATGAGTAACTATATGATAAGTGTCGGCATATGCCCATAATACTGCATGATAACATGAAAATATGAATGCATGGATGTCTAAGTAATAAATATCATGTCTATACTAACATCAGAGAATAATCACAATATTATATCGGTCTAGTTGTTAACTAATTCTATCCATAAAAGACAATATGATCTAAAGTGTACGTGACATAGCAATTACCGATGATGATGTGTGTGAGCCGGCAAATAAGTGTGCGTGGAATATGCGCATCATCGGTAATGGTGCTGGTGTCCTAACAGGTATGGTTTATACTGATATGGCAACATATGTAAGAACATGCACCATGATGATTACAGTATGAATGTAAAGACAGATGTGCATTATCCACCCCTCTGCGACATACGAGTACAACTATCACTATATGAATCGAACCTAAACTAGTGTCCACCTAACCTCCTAAGGAACTTAACCTAAGAAACTAGTCAATAAGAAACAAGTGTCTACCTAAGGTCTGAATCAATATCTCTAATAGTCGGCGATCCAGCCTCAATAGCGTCGCGTACGAAGTACGGCTTCCTCAAACCAAGAGTGCGGATCAATCATCATATCCATGCCT
Source organism: Agapanthus africanus (assembly GCA_030015575.1). Lineage (NCBI taxonomy): Eukaryota > Viridiplantae > Streptophyta > Magnoliopsida > Asparagales > Amaryllidaceae > Agapanthus > Agapanthus africanus. The sequence goes on along the minus strand of CM057337.1, from coordinate 459,769,097 downwards.
CGTACGGTAAAATCCATCGTACGGCATCCCAATATCGGGGTACGGGTTAAGTATCTCCTAGGTGTCTCATTATTCGTATAATGTCATCACCAACACATCTCATGATCAAGGTGCTAAACTGTAATCGCCTACATCAATCATATATCATTGCCATCATAATAAGCATCATTAGTTTATCCTCAGAAATATCATGTCATATGTATCATATTGTGATTAAGTCATACTGATATCATATCGTCCTCAAGTCACACCGCTATGATATCGACATCAGGTCACACCTATATGATGTCGTAATCAAGTCATACATATCCCATATCGTGATCAATCACAAGTTACTGTCCGGGTACTATTTTAGAGTCCCATGTACCTCAATATCATCACTACCCCTTATAATTTAAGCATACATGTTCATTATCTCATTCTCTAATGATCCGCTAACACTTAATACGACTGTATAGCCAAGAATCACGGCATCAAGCCCAGTTACACTATTTCATCATACCTCGGATATCATATCACATCAATGAATCCCATATACGTGTTGTATATATATGTATATACCTATACCTAGTTCTATATATATACACATACACGTATACCCCATGTCGAGTTTCAGTATGTGCGTGTGGGTGTTTCTATCTGAAACCTACGAACCTCTTCCAAGGTACTCATCCTCTGATATGGTTTTCCTAAATCAGTCTAGTCCAGCCTAGGGTCAATACTAGGTTCCTACTGATTAAGAATCTAGGGTCACATCCGTTTTCCTAATGTCAATAAGTACTATTCTTATTCTACGTTGCGGGGGTGCTAAACGCCATCCACCCGACTTCCCCCCGTAGATATGCATCTACTCACCTGGTCCATATCTGCCGAAGACGGTGTCGCCATCCTCCTCTTCATCGCCCGCAGTCCACGTGAGGGGTACCTAAACACCAACATATAAATAGTATCGTAAACTGGATCACATACGAAAGTCAAACGATACAAGGAACAAGCATAGGTTAAAACCTATGTCCCGTCCACGCAAAAGAACCAAATATCGCTCGATATCGGCGTACAAACTCTGATGGATCGAGATAAACATCAACAAATAACTCGTAGTTTTAAAACACATTACTTATATTATAAAACATGATTAAATCCATCGAAACCCTAAAATCCATCAAACCGTCCAATTTCGTAAAACCCGAAAATGCCAATTTACCGTTTTTCATCAAAACTTGACATTTAAATGAAACCAATGGTCATAAAACTCATTAAATAGCATAACTAGACTATACAAACCATTACTATATTTTTATTATACAAATTTGTATTAATTTGAAATTTCTTGTTTGGAACCTTTAACAATTTTCAACATTTTTCAAGCAAAATACCACAATTCCACCACAAAACATGATTTTGCATGAATTAATGTATTAAACTACAATTCATGATGATAATGATATAATGAAAGCATGATTATATTTTTAATTTCATTTATTTAGGAATTTCCAAAATCTAGTTTACAAAATAATAGCATTTTATTACTAATTTCCAATTATCAAAGGAAACTAGTGATCAAACTAAGTTCTTCTTTCCATTAACATGCTAATATTCTCACTAAAACTACAATCTAATGATATCAACCTTAATTGGAATTTTATATTACCCACATATATATTTTATAAAAAACTAGTTAGCTAAAAAGTATAATTAAATCAATTTTAGATTAACAATTTACAACATATCATCCCTACAAGAATTTCCACTTCTAAATATGTTAAACTAGTTATTATAACCGTCATTAGTTAATAAAAATCACACCTTGATTTTTCAAACCCTAACTTGAATTATAAAAGTAGTAAATAGAATTAATATATTAAATCTAATTAAGCTTAAATGAACATATAATAACAATAAATCAAAAGAAAAAAATTTATACCTCCAAACCATGAAATCCAAACATGAAATGAGCCTCCAAAATTCATGCTTTCCATATCCAAATTCCATATAAAAAATGAGCAAAGAATGAAGGGTAGGAAATAAATAGGATTTTGTGGAATTTTAATTGAATTTTTGATGTATTTTTGATGAATTTTGAATAAAAATGAGGTGGGAAATGGGGGGGGCTGCCATGGGGTTGTGGCCGGCCTTAGTGGGAGGTGAGGGAGAGAGAGAAGAGAGTGTGATATTGTGTAGAAGTTTCAAGAGAAGAAACATCACTTAAAAGTCTTTTCATGCTTTTATTTATTCATTTTTTTATTCCTTTACTATAGCAACTCAAGAAAACTCTAGAAAATAGGAAAAATTTGCAAATAAATTTTGCATGATACACACTAAATTCTAACATGCCATGGTTCATTTTTACAAATTAAAACCATTTAAATTTGTAATTTACACTAATTTAGTGTAAAAATAAAGCTTATGTTAATATTTAAAATATTTAATTTAGGAAAAATATTTAATTAAACTAAAAATTTATAAGTGGCTAAATAAACACCATTTAATAGTAATTACATAATTAAAATAGATATTTTTGAAATTATAATGAAAAACAATCACGGTTTGGTTTTACGAAAAATACATTTTACTTTACCGAAAATCATAAAATTCACTTAAACAATTTTATTCATTTAATTATTTTTAAAACGTTACAATCTTCCCCCCTTTAAGAAATTCGGTCCCCGAATTTAAATTAAAACCCCCCCTCCAAATACTAAAACATTTAGCAAAACACTCAAATCGTCGGGGCTCCGAAATCATCAATACATAACAAAAATCAACTCCATCAAGCATAACGCAATCGTCGGAATTATAGTGAAGATAAAATATCAAAACCCAATATGAAAACCATTATAATATACATCAATCTATAACTTATATATAGTGCGCATCATAGTGAAGCCGTCCAAATATCTAGATAAGGAAATATACAAAAACCCCTTTTGAAAATTGTAGCGTGATGCACGTGTCACGGCATAAGTAGCGGACGTTTAATTTTAAAAAAATAGCTATACATATATATATATATATATTTTATTTAACATATACGTCCCGCCTGGTTATTATATCAAATAGTAATGATTATGAAAACATACTGCTCAAACTGAAATCAATCCCAATCACATCAATAAAATATCATGTGCGTCCGGTGCGCACTGATATCGAAACCAAATATAGATGCCATGAATACACACAACAACAAAACTAAGTGCAACAGGTGTGCACCAAAAACATCTGTCAAGTGCAATGGGCGTGCACGACTCAAAATCAGGTGCATCTAATCTGCACAAAACCCCGATTTAGTGCATCCGGTGTGCACAAAATCGCATCAAGTGCGCCAAGTATGCGCAAGAATCCTAATCAGGTGCACATGGTGCACGAAAACATACATCGAATATCAAAATCGAAATCACAGTACAAAAATGCATGAAAACTAGGTCGAAACATATGTCAAAATCATGTGTAACCCCTATGCACGAAATCAAATCAAAAATCTCGAAATATATAAAACCAAATCAAGTGTACTGGATATGTACTAAACAACATCAATACAACTGATATATGAAACACAAATAGAATGTAATGAAGGTACACACATGAAATACCAATCCATAGAACAAAGTCCTCCAAATACCAAAATCCAATCCACGAAAATATGAAATTCAAATCACTAAATCCCAATCGTAAACACTATCGTCGATGTGCGCCTCTTTCTTCTGATGTCGATTGCTTCGAACTCGTCTCTTTGTAGCTATGCTGACTGCGCTACCAACGACAATCCTCATATCTAGACTCTCCCACGTAGTCGATCCCTTCATTTGATATCCGGACTACATTAAACCTTTCGATCGATCCATCAAAATCCCATAATTCCCCGAGAGCTCAACACTCAAGTACGGTTTAAAAATATCCGGTACATACCCCACCATCGATGATCCAGCCGTAGAAGGGCAAACCCAAGCCTCACTAATGGCACCGCGGAACTGCCGTAAACCCTAAGGTCCAAGGGCGTTCTCGTGGTCATTATGTCGAGTTAGGGTTTCATTCTTCTAGAGGGTCCATCGAAATACCTGCATGTTCTTCCGAATACCTTAAACTTGGGAAAATGGTTTTCTGATAATCGTTCGAACCCTTTAACTTCATCCGGACGGCACGTGAATACCCTTCGTCCGCACGCTAAGCAAAGCTTCAATCCTCAAGAATAAACGATACCCTAATGGTTATCGCATTCGAGCCGCAGCTCCCTCTGCCCGTGGTAACAGAAACCACCAACCGATATCGACGAAGATAAATCAAAGGAACGAATGAAATACGGTGCGAACAATGTACATCCTAAGGCTCCTTAAGCAGAGTAGCGTATCGTAAGTATGCCGCGGACCATACCCACGGTACGTTACTCTACCTAAATCGCCTACTCCATCAACCAAGGGTCACCTAGACTTATATAAGGTTAAACCTAGCGCTCTGATACCTACTTTGTCACGACCCGAAAGTACGGAACGTGACCGACACTTAGATTACGAAGCGTCTAGAGGCGCCATGTAACCTAAGTAAGCCGAAGCCCAGAAATCTAAACCATATAAAAGAAGAAGAAGTAAAAGAAACATGAAGAAAAACAAGTTTAAAATATCAGCAAATTTTCCCAAAAATTTCGGCAGAGTCTCCTCTGTAAAAACTGGCCCCCAAACGGGTACAACAAGTATAATATACATAAACAACAATAAAAAGCATCCCCAAACGGGAGCTAACTCAACGCCAACAGGCGAAAACAACCACAACAAGAACAATAATATACAACGCCAAAGGGCGAGGCTCAAAACTCAAAAGAAAACAAAACCACCAGATCAGAATAATACATGCGCGACTCTAAGGTCGAAATAAAAGACTGGTCTAATAAACTTATCAAGTAATACAAGTATGGTTGATGGAGCTTACTAGATACAAATGAATGAATAAAAGCACAATGGTGGTTCGGATACAAGTGAACCAACCTACCGTGCAAATCATCCTGAAAGAATAGATGTGCCAGCAAGCTGCCAGGGAAACCTGTACACCGAACTTGTAATAAAATTTGGCACAACGGGGGTGAGTTGCCAACTCGTGAGTAGAAGACATCTACGAAAAGAAATCGAATGCACGACGCTATCCTAGGTCATAATAATACACTATTATATCCCAATCATCTAGTAATAGCAGGGTAAAACTACGTGTAAATGCAGATACTCCGTTGTCATGTCAGTGCCTCATATAATACTATGTCATATGAATGGATATGCATGCATCATGAATATAAAATAACCAATCCTGAAATCCAGAAATATCTGTATAAGAAATCTTTAGCTGTTATCATAGTAAAATGTGTATAAGAATCTGAAATCTCAACAATGAAATCCATGGAAATCCGTGTCAAGCATCGACACAACACATGTAATCTCAAGTCTCAATATCTCGGGCTCCGTCAGTCCGGATCGGCCCATATCATCAAATCTCACGACAACGGCCGGTACCCTCCGGATATCCGCCGCGCCAGACATCACCGGTAGGTAGCCTTCCCCTGCCAGGCTCATCGTCTACGACTCGATCTTCTTGCCCCGGGGTACCATAACGGGCCCACCATGTACCCGAGACGGTTCATCCACTCCTCGAATCGGGTCTCGAAATCCATCAGAAAACATGAAATCTCATGGTGGACGACACATACATCACGAGAAAACCGCATCATATATTAAAAAAAAAGAGAAGAGGAGAGAGAGAGAAGTTTGTTTATATATTCTTGCGGTTTTCCCCAAAATCCAGAAATCTCATAGAAATCCAAATCTTAAAATCATGAGTAACCATATGATAAATGTCGACATATGCCCATAATACTGCATGATAACATGAAAATATGAATGCATGGATGTCTAAGTAATAAATATCATGTCTATACTAACATCAGAGAATAATCACAATATTATATCGGTCTAGTTGTTAACTAATTCTATCCATAAAAGACAATATGATCTAAAGTGTACGTGACATAGCAATTACCGATGATGATGTGTGTGAGCCGGCAAATAAGTGTGCGTGGAATATGCGCATCATCGGTAATGGTGCTGGTGTCCTAACAGGTATGGTTTATACTGATATCGCAACATATGTAAGAACATGCACCATGATGATTACAGTATGAATGTAAAGACAGATGTGCATTATCCACCCCTCTGCGACATACGAGTACAACTATCACTATATGAATCGAACCTAAACTAGTGTCCATCTAACCTCCTAAGGAACTTAACCTAAGAAACTAGTCAATAAGAAACAAGAGTCTACCTAAGGTCTGAATCAATATCTCTAATAGTCGGCGATCCAGCCTCAATAGCGTCACGTACGAAGTACGGCTTCCTCGAACCAAGAGTGCGGATCAATCATCATATCTATGCCTCGTACGGTAAAATCCATCGTACGACATCCCAATATCGGGGTACGGGTCAAGTATCTCCTAGGTGTCTCATTATTCGTATAATGTCATCACCAACACATCTCATGATCAAGGTGCTAAACTGTAATCGCCTACATCAATCATATATCATTGCCATCATAATAAGCATCATTAGTTTATCCTCAGAAATATCATGTCATATGTATCATATTGTGATTAAGTCATACTGATATCATATCGTCCTGAAGTCACACCTCTATGATATCGACATCAGGTCACACCTATATAATGTCGTAATCAAGTCATACATATCCCATATCGTGATCAATCACAAGTTACAGTCCGGGTACTATTTTAGAGTCCCATGTACCTCAATATCATCACTACCCCTTATAATTTAAGTATACATGTTCATTATCTCATTCTCTAACGATCCGCTAACACTTAATACGACTGTATAGCCAAGAATCACGGCATCAAGCCCAGTTACACTATTTCATCATACCTCGGATATCATATCACATCAATGAATCCCATATACGTGTTGTATATATATGTATATACCTATACCTAGTACTATATATATACACATACACGTATACCCCATGTCGAGTTTCAGTGTGTGCGTGTGTGTGTTTCTATCTGAAACCTACGAACCTCTTCCAAGGTACTCATCCTCTGATATGGTTTTCCTAAATCAGTCTAGTCCAGCCTAGGGTCAATACTAGGGTCCTACTGATTAAGAATCTAGGGTCACATCTGTTTTCCTAATGTCAATAAGTACTATTCCTATTCTACGTTGCGGGGGTGCTAAACGCCATCCACCCGACTTCCCCCCGTAGATATGCATCTACTCACCTGGTCCATGTCTGCCGAAGATGGTGTCGCCATCCTCCTCTTCATCACCCGCAGTCCACGTGAGGGGTACCTAAACGCAAACATATAAATAGTATCGTAAACTGGATCACATACGAAAGTCAAACGATACAAGGAACAAGCATAGGTTAAAACCTATGTCCCGTCCACGCAAAAGAACCAAATATCGCTCGATATCGGCATACAAACTCCGATGGATCGAGATAAACATCAACAAATATCTCATAGTTTTAAAACACATTACTTATATTATAAAACATGATTAAATCCATCGAAACCCTAAAATCCATCAAACCGTCCAATTTCGTAAAACCCGAAAATGCCAATTTACCGTTTATCATCAAAACTTGACATTTAAATGAAACCAATGGTCATAAAACTCATTAAATAGCATAACTAGACTATACAAACCATTACTATATTTTTATTACACAAATTTGTATTAATTTGAAATTTCTAGTTTGCAACCTTTAACAATTTTCAACATTTTTCAAGCAAAATACCACAACTTCACCACAAAACATGATTTTGCATGAATTAATGTATTAAACTACAATTCATGATGATAATGATATAATGAAACCATGATTATATTTTTAATTTCATTTATTTAGGAATTTCCAAAATCTAGTTTACAAAATAATAGCATTTTATTACTAATTTCCAATTATCAAAGGAAAGTAGTGATCAAACTAAGTTCTTCTTTCCATTAACATGCTAATATTCTCAATAAAACTACAATCTAATGATATCAACCTTAATTGGAATTTTATATTACCCACATATATATTTTATAAAAAACTAGTTAGCTAAAAAGTATAATTAAATCAATTTTAGATTAACAATTTACAACATATCATCCCTACAAGAATTTCCACTTCTAAATATGTTAAACTAGTTATTATAACCGTCATTAGTTAATAAAAAACACAACTTGATTTTTCAAACCCTAACTTGAATTATAAAAGTAGTAAATAGAATTAATATATTAAATCTAATTAAGTTTAAATGAACATCTAATAACAACAAATCAAAAGAAAGAAATTTATACCTCCAAACCATGAAATCCAAACTTGAAATGAGCCTCCAAAATGCAAGCTTTCCATATCCAAATTCCATATAAAAAATGAGCAAAGAATGAAGGGTAGGAAATAAATAGGATTTTGTGGAATTTTAATTGAATTTTTGATGTATTTTTGATGAATTTTGAATAAAAATGAGGTGGGAAATGGGAGGGGGCTGCCATGGGGTTGTGGCCGGCCTTAGTGGGAGGTGAGGGAGAGAAAGAAGAGAGTGTGATATTGTGTAGAAGTTTCAAGAGAAGAAACATCACTTAAAAGTCTTTTCAGGCTTTTATTTATTCATTTTTTTATTCCTTTACTATAGCAACTCAAGAAAACTCTAGAAAATAGGAAAAATTTGCAAATAAATTTTGCATGATACTCACTAAATTCTATCATGCCATGTTTCATTTTTACAAATTAAAAACATTTAAATTTGTAATTTACACTAATTTAGTGTAAAAATAAAGCTTATGTTAATATTTAAAATAATTAATTTAGGAAAAATATTTAATTAAACTAAAAATTTATAAGTGGCTAAATAAACACCATTTACTAGTAATTACATAATTAAAATAGGAATTTTTGAAATTATAATGAAAAACAATCACGGTTTGGTTTTACGAAAAATACATTTTACTTTACCGAAAATCATAAAGTTCTCTTAAACAATTTTATTCATTTAATTATTTATTTATTATTTTTAAAACGTTACAAATAGGAAGTGGGTTCACTTTGGATTTGGATTTCTCAATTGGAATCATCACTTAAAAATTTCTAGCAATGGTTTCTTCTCTTCATGAAGAAGAAGAAGAAGAAAGAAAAATGAATAAATGAATTATTTCCAAAAAGAAAATCAAGTGATGGTTATCATAATGCAACCATGGGTGAGTTTAACTAGTGTAGAGACTAAACTAGGGTTTAGGTGAATGGTTAGGTTTAGGAAAGAAACAAAATGGTCAAAGCTTCATGAAGCTTCAAGTAAAATACAAAAGAAGCCACCATTTTATTTCTTGCACAAAAATGAATAAAGAAAATAAATAATCAAGTAAAGATAACAAAACCCTAACCATTAACCTAAACATGGTTTAAAGTAAACACACACCCAAGTTTGCATGCATCATCAAACATGATACAAATTAGTGCACAAACATATATCATATATACAATGTGCACAATCAAGTGAGAAAATAATCTTAAGTGAACCAATACTATTTAATGTAATGTAATATATCAAATATATAATTATACATTAAATCATTAAATCAACACTTGATTTAATGATCCGGTCATACTGCATATAACCGACTAATATCTAGTGTATCAATATATCGAATCAACACCTGATTCGGTAACCTGGCTATATCATATATAACCGTCCAATGATACAAATCGCGAGAATAGAATACAGTACCATATACTGTTATTATTCTCGGTCCCGCACATATCTCATATGCGCTCCTATTTCGTTTCGCTTGAGCCAGGAAACCTCTGTGTAGGACTCTAAAGACTCGTCAATACGCCGGTAGCAGGTGATGATCATATCAAACACCCACAAGCCGTAAGCGGTCTGCTAAACGTAACGGCCACCCGGGTATTGAGCGATCAGAAGATCAACGAGCAAGCCCGCTCACACTCCTGTGAATCCAACCAGCAACACTTACCGTACAGTCCGGTCTGTTCGTCTGATATGTCGCATATCTCGCCTAGGGGTGGTAAACGTCAGACCCCAGTAGCTCTATAAGTCATGCCGATGTAAGGTCCATAACAAGCATGAAACTACTGATAACTCTTACCAGTAAATCGCCGCAACCCTGGCCAGGGATTTCCAGTTATGGCCAGTCGAGCATAGCGCAACATCTACCCCCAATACCGGGAGAGACGAATCCCCTCCTATCGCTCATTGCCTCCATGTGAATCGGGACTATACCCAAAAACCACCTATTTGCAGGACTCAGTAGAGCCGTGGTAGGGTGGAAATCAAAGCACAGTGGGAGACACACAAGACTCTATGACGATCTCGGGTCAACAGACTAAGCTGTACCAGTGTCACCAGAGAACTGCCATCTGACGTGAGGTATAATACCATCTAGGAGTTCTCGGCGAGTCCGTTCAGTGTACCCAGTCTTCACTGAGCACCCGCATACCATCTCTGATGTCAAACACCAATGGATATGGGATCATCCATCACCCATCACATGGGTCGAGAAGATATACGCTAGTCTACTCTGGAATATCGATGCCCCGTCTCGATATTCCTACGACTAGGAACATTGAAGGATGTACTCATGGACTACCCAGGCCCCACTAGTATGATCTACATCATAGTCCTGGAAGTCGAGTACACATCCTAAGGGCTTTATCAACATGTAATAGAGAGACAGAAAGTATACATGTTAAGATAAAGAGCAACCAGATAACGTACTATCATGTCGAGCAAGAAAGTTCTACCTATATATGTCCCAGCATCCACTACAATATACATCCAATGTACAGTAATGGCCTCTAGGGCATACATATAACTAACAATCTCCCACTTGCACTAGGGCCATTTGTAGTAGTGGTTGCAGTATCACATACTCAACCATCCCATATAAGTCTCTCTCTGGGAAAAGGCCTTTGTGAGTGGATCCGCCGTGTTTTCCTCTGAGTCTACTCTCCCAACCTAGATCATCCTAGAGATCAACTATCTCCATGATCAGGTGATGCTGTCTCAGAATATGTCTGGGTCACTGATGGGATCAGGGTTCCTTGGTCAAAGCCACACTTCCATTGTCACACAATGGTAGGAACCTAGTTCATCTCATGAACCAATATACACCCAAACTGCCTCTTTGGTAATATCTTTAATAGCGATGTTACCAGCCTTTATCGTCTAGTTTGCCACGGTATCTAGCTTGGAACACTTCCAACATACCGTCCCTCCACTGAGGGTAAAGACAATGCCTATGACTGACATTCAGTCGTCCTTATCATCCTGGAACATTTCCAGTGATTCTCCCCAGGATCGATTGATACAATCTCACTAAACCTAGTGAGAAGCCTAACATCCATTTAGATCTATCTCATAAATCCAAATCCTAAGATTTAGGAGGTATCACTTTGATCCTGTATGGAGAATCCTTGTGATAAGCGGAGATTGACCGAGCGTAGCATAGGAAACTCCTTTCCTATCAAGAGTATGTCATCCACGTACTCTACGAGGATCATCACTATACTCCATGCTACCTTTTTATACATACAAGGTTCATCTACCATTTTGATGAAGTCAAACTATTTGACTACTACATCAAAACAGATGTTCAAACTCCGCGATGCCTGCTTTATCCTGCAAAGCAACTTGCTCACGTTTCCGCTGCTCCCACTGTTTACGAAGCCCTCTGGCTGTGTACGTATAGACGTTCTCTTCTAAATCAGTATTTAGAAAAGCAGTCATGATACCCAACCACCAGTTATCGTAGTCATGGTATGTAGCAATGGCAAGTAGGATCCAGATGGACTTAAGCATACCCACAGGAAAAGGTTTCATCATTATCCACGCCTGGTCGATGACGAAAAACCTTTAACATGTCTAGCTTTGAAAGTCTTAACTTTTCCATCTACACCAAGTAATCGTCTCAAGATATACTTTCTCCTGATGGGGATTTAACCCTTCAGATATCGCAACCAAAGTCCATACTTTGTTGGTGTACATGGATTCCATCTCAGATCGCTAAGCATCCAGCCATTCTTACAGAGTCCCACTCCTGATGGCCAGCTCGAAACTAGTTGGGTCATCATCTCATGATGCAATCCTCGCTCCCACTGTCATCGAGAAACCGAAGTATCTCTTAGGCAGGTGAGGAACCCTGCTAGTTCGGCGAAGAGGCTGAGGTTCGTCGGGGACTATTGAATCCTTTGGTTCCGTCAAATCATCTGCAGTTTTGTATAGCTGGAACCTTTCCAGTTCTACAGAACTGACATTGCCTCGATCTTGTCCAGATTTTGCTTTTGACATAGGCCGGACAACCCCAAATCTTAACTTACTTAAGAGATAGGCTCTTCCCATACCATATCTTATATGGAGTGGTAGGCAACTGATTTGATTCAAACCTAATTCAATAGGTATGCAGCTTCTTAAGTGCATAGCCCCAAAAAGGAAATAGGAAACTCAGTAGTACTCATCATAGAGCACACCTTATCATATTGGGTGTGATTGCTCCGCCCCGATATACCATCGTGCTATGGTGTATTCAGTGGAGTAATACTGAGAGAGAATCTCATTCTCCTTTAGAATAGTCCAGGAATTCTATGCATAAGTATTCTCCTCCCTGATCTTATCATAGGACATAATACTTATACCCGGTTTTTGGTTCTCTACATCTAACTTATATTCTGTGAATATCTTAAAAGTTTCGGACTTATGTTTCAATAGGAACATACGACTTCAGCTAGTCGGGTCGCATTGATATGACCTAGTCTATAATACCTCAAGAAGGAATCGTTCATTTCTGAACTCTTCTTCTTGTGTGTGTTCTGTATACTAGGAACTGTAGTTTGATTTAGAACGTCAATGCTTTTAGATAACGTGCCTGAACCGATCAACTTTTGATATAGGAAATGTTAAAAACATTATCCAACAATACAAAATTATATCCTTTCTTTATTAAATAAAGAGATTAATATGATTTTGTATATCAGGTCCGGTATCTAATAGCATTTGTTCAGAATCAATGTATTTGGAAATACAGGGTGACAGTGACCAACAGACTTGGCTGCAACACTTGCACCGTTTTTTGTCTCATGAAACTTATCACCCTTTCTCAATTCTCTACCTTTTTGTAGCCCATGTAACGGATTGCATTTGCGGGATCCTTATCCGGTATCTAATACCTAGGACGTAGAGGACACTGAGAAACAGTTCTTTATACTGAACACACCCGAAGGAGATGCATCATATGCATTTTCTTCGTTTGGGCGGCATAGGAATCCTGGTATTCCTCTATTTCCTGCTCTGTCTTATAACAATTATAAGTTGGAGCGGGGCCAACGTTCCCCAGCTCAGTATAACAAGCAGGTTCGGTCAATTCATCCATATTATTATCTTGATTAAGGCGTGATATGGTCGCTACCTGGAGAGAGAGAGAAGAAAACACTCTGCGTGCGCTCTTGCAAGATTAGATTGTTTATTTATTTTATCTAATCAGGATGGCTCCCACTGTTTTTATCAAATCTTCCTTCAAACCTTAAAAGGAAAGACTAGCCGGGATTAATCACACTCTATAAGTTCGCCAATTTTTCAGCCAGGCCAGTGTCGGTACTTTGAGGGAGGTTCCCCGTGCTTTCGAATGGACCTAATTAAAGTAAACCTCGTTTTCCCAGAGGCGTAACCCCGTTGACACCTTTCTAGACACCTACTTGATCGGCTGATTGCAAAGTGTAAAACTCTCTCAGGAGTAACAATTACTCACAGTGGGTATCGGGATCCAGCTATCATATAGAAGGAATGCAATCTCATTGCAAATTTCAACACTTGAAACTCCCGATAATCGTTTTTACCCCTAGCACCTATGACCTTGGCTGAGGTCAACAAATCATAAGCACTAGTCAAGTTCTATCCATCATTTCATGATTAATTAGACCCACCCACATGACCCTTGGCTAAGGTCAACAAAGCCACATGACTGTCCTAGCTAATCGCATCATATGCTGTGTAGGAAGACATCACTTAGCTACCGTACACTACGCCTCGGCTATGGTCGACAAACGTAGCACGAATACTAAGTACTCTACTTCCTAAAATGACGGAGGGTTGCGGATGGTTTTTAAGAAAACCTTTAACTCTTTGAACTTGATCTCGTTGCGGAATCAAATGGTTTTTAAATGGAGTGTTTTTTAGGCTTTTCTAGTTTTGCTAAAGGGGTCACTCCCGGTGAAGGGATCGTCGGCCCTTTCCTCAACGAATAAGGTGCAGGATATATCATATATACCGCTGTGCAAAGCAGAAACCATAGAAGCAATCAAAAGACAAACCGAGGGTTGTAGCATGTGCCAGTTATTGCTAAAGGGGTCACTCCCGGTGAAGGGATCGTCGGCCCTTTCCTCATCGAGTAAGGTGCTGGATATATCATATATACCGCTGTGCAAAGCAAGAACTGTAGCTACCTATTTTAATTTTGAAATTCGATTCCACAATATCTTTTAGGTTTATTTTCTTTCATTAATCTCATTAATGAATGTCCTATCATTTAAGTCCACCTAAACATCACAGATAAATATAACGTACGCTTATGCCATCCGCATTTGCCTCGATGTCCCGTCTGCACTGTTAGGTTAGGTAACTAACGCCAGAGCGAGGCAGGGCTAGCGCGGGTGTAAAACATAAGCAACGTCTATATAATATATCATATATACTATATACAATATCTATCTGAATAAATCACATGATCACATCACAGATAACGCAGCAGAAAATAACATATGAAATATTGGATATATTAGGACATCCGTATTTTATTTTGAGCCTGAATAAAACACGGATTTCATGGTCGTGATGAATAGCCAATTCCACACCCCTAGACCCCTACGAGAGCGGCAAGCAACCCTACCAATTCTAGGGTTAGGAGACCCGGACTCGACTCCTCGAGATGGTCTCCCACTGGACCGTAGAACCCGGTTACTTGTGCTCCCCTCCTTGGGTCTATCCTAATGCGGAAAAGTAAATAATATACAAAAGGTGACATCTTCCGCAACCTGGAAGTGCCCCAATAAAAGAATATTACATACAAGTTTTTACATGAATGAAAATGAAAAACACTCATCTCACATAAAAAACCCCCGGCTATTCAAACACGACGATCCAATATAATATATCCAGCAACACATAACATCACATGTCATCAACGTAAGTAAACATGCGTATCCCAATTGTCGTTGACATATAGCAACGAAACCAGCGATATCACATATTACACTTACGGTCACAGAAAAGAAATTGTAAAACTACAACAGTTGGAATCCGCAACCTTCTTAGACATCGCATGCCTAAACAAATGAATTCCTTAGACATCGCATGCCTAACAATTATAAACCCCGTATTTTAGTCTCATTATCGAAAACTCTTTTCAATATCAAGTCGGACAATTCAACAAGATTCCCGACATTTTGATCGAATGCTCATCGCAAACTTTATTAGGCGGCCGCACCCCCGATGCCGTCGACAAAGTGCACCAAGGCGGAACACCGCTGCCGTGAGCACCCGAACGGATGCTTTCGGCGACGGGGTTCTCCTACAGTCACTTGGTCGGGGCTATGGGACGTGGCTATCTATTAAGTTTACCGGCGAGTATCCGCGTACCCTACGCGATTGCGACGGACTTTTGATCACATCAAAATCCCGTGGCAACCGATCAACTGAGACTAAACTGCTATGTTTATAACATCCAAATCAGTTATCTCATAACTACTTGTGGATTCCAAATATTGTATCACATTCCAGATAAATAGAAAATGTTAAACTTTCCGATCGAACAATCAAACACCCAAGTTTTCCCGAAACAGCTCAACACATGAAATAAGTTTTAAAACATCCACTTCATGCCACAGTAGCAACGATCCAGCCGTAGAAGGGTCAAGCCAACGCCTCACATGTGGCACGCCGTACTGCCCCAAACCCTAAGATTCAAAGGGCAGTTTAAGACGGTCACATAATCGAGTTAAGGTTTGTTGTCTTCTAGAGGGTCCATCGCATTACTTGCACTACTTAGAACGTTATTAAACTACGGAAAAATCCAACAATTGGAAATTTCCCGGCAGGGGAAAAAGTGGGTATTTATATCCGGTCGAACTTTTTAACATATTCTAAAATACCCGGAAAAACACATAGACAAAGTTTGACAATCCGATCGAATCTACGAACTCCCAATACAACCCAGAAAACTCAACTCTTGAGTAGAAGTTAAAAATTCCCAGAAAACACAGCACTAACAGATAGGAATTACTGTGCAAAGAAAGTGCCAAGATGCTCCTATATGGCCGCGGAACCGCCGCACATGTCATGCTCGTGCCGCGGTTCCGCGGCCACGTGGTCGAGTTATGCTCACGTGCTTCACAGTAATTCTTAAAAAAACCTGCTGAATTTTCTAGATATTTTTAATTCACAAAAATCCCCGATTTCAAAAAATGTACAGAGAATGGTTTATGGTTAGGGTTTCGGGTTCGATAGGACTTCTAACATCGTCTATACTTCGCGTAAAGCTCTAGCTAGGCTCTGATACCAGTGTAGGGTTACTAGGCACACTCAAGAGGTTCCACAAGGCATCAACCATGCCGAATTCAAAAATTATGTGCCGAGAAACCCTAATGCTAGATCGTTAACTTGAGATAAAGGCGAAACTACAAGCAAGTTAACAACTTAAATAAAAAGTGAAAGTGACTACAACCTTTATAGATCCGGTCCTCCACTTCTCTAGCTCCGTGTTGACGTACCTCCGCTGTGATCATCGGAATCCCGGACTCTAGCGTCGGTTTCATCGGAAAAATGGGCGGGCTAGGTCGTTGACTTCGATGCCGAAGATGATCTACGTCGAGGCGACTCAAACTCAAGCTCCACCTTCACTAGGTCATGAACTTGTGAAGATAACACACTCTACTACATGGCAAGTGGTAGAGGATGAAGAAATAGGAAGTGGGTTCACTTTGGATTTAGATTTCTTACTTGGAATCATCACATAGAAATTTCTAACAATGGTTTCTTCTCTTCATGAAGAAGAAGAAGAAGAAAGAAAAATGAATAAATGAATTATTTACAAAAAGAAAATCAAGTGATGGTTATCATAATGCAACCATGGGTGAGTTTAACTAGTGTAGAGACTAAACTAGGGTTTAGGTGAATGGTTAGCTTTAGGAAAGAAACAAAATGGTCAAAGCTTCATGAAGCTTCAAGTAAAATATAAAAGAAGCCACCATTTTATTTCTTGCCCAAATATGAATAAAGAAAATAAATAATCAAGAAAAGATAACAAAACCCTAACCATTAACCTAAACATGGTTTAAAGTAAACACACACCCAAGCTTGCATGCATCATCAAACATGATACAAACTAGTGCACAAACATATATCATATATACAATGTGCACAATCAAGTGAGAAAATAATCTTAAGTGAACCAATACTAGTTAATGTAAAGTAATATATCAAATATATAATTATACATTAAATCATTAAATCAACACTTGATTTAATGATCCGGTCATACTGCATATAACCGACTAATATCTAGTGTATCAATGTATCGAATCAACACTTGATTCGGTAACCCGGCTATATCATATATAACCGTCCAATGATACAAATCGCGAGAATTGAATACAGTATCACATACTGTTATTATTCTCGGTCCCGCACATATCTCATATGCGCTTCTATATCGTTTCGGTTGAGCCAGGAAACCTCTGTGTAGGACTCTAAAGACTCGTCAATACGCCGGTAGCAGGTGATGATCATATCAAACACCCACAAGCCGCAAGCGGTCTGCTAAACGTAACGGCCACCCGGGTATTGAGCGATCAGAAGATCAACGAGCAAGCCTGCTCACACTCCTGTGAATCCAACCAGCAACACTTACCGTACAGTCCGGTCTGTTCGTCTGATATGTCGCATATCTCGCCTAGGGGTGGTAAACGTCAGACCCCAGTAGCTCGATAAGTCATGCCGATGTAAGGTCCATAACAAGCGTGAAACTACTGATAACTCTTACCAGTAAATCACTGCAACCCTGGCCAGGGATTTCCAGTTATGGCCAGTCGAGCATAGTGCAACATCAACCCCCAATACCGGGAGAGACGAATCCCCTCCTATCGCTCATTGCCTCCATGTGAATCGGGACTGTACCCAAAAACAACCTGTTTTCATGACTCAGTAGAGCCGTGGTAGGGTGGAAATCAAAGCACAGTGGGAAACACGCAAGACTCTATGACGATCTCGGGTCAACAGACTAAGCTGTACCAGTGTCACCAGAGAACTGCCATCTGACGTGAGGTATAATACCATCTGGGAGTTCTCGGCGGGTCCGTTCAGTGTACCCAGTCTTCACTGAGCACCCGCATGCCATCTCTGATGTCAAACACCAATGGATATGGGATCATCCATCGCCCATCACATGGGTCGAGAAGATATACGCTAGTCTACTCTGGAATATCGATGCCCCGTCTCGATATTCCCACGACTAGGAACATTGAAGGATGTACTCATGCACTACCCAGGCCCCACTAGTATGATCTGTTAGTTATATGTATGCCCTAGAGGCCATTACTATACATAGGATGTATATTGTAGTGGATGCTTGGACATATATAGGGAGGACTTTCTTGCTCGACATGATAGTATGCTATCTGGTTGCTCTTTACCTTAACGTGTACACTGATTGTCTCTCTGTTACATGTTGGTAAAGCCCTTAGGATGTGTACTTAACTACCTGGACTATGATATGGATCATACTAGTAGGGACATGGTAGTCTATAAATAAATCCTTCAAGGTCCCTAGTCATGGGTGTATCGAGACGGGGCATCGATATACCAGAGTAGACTAGCGTATACCTTCTCGACCCATACAGATGGGCGATGGATGATCCCATATCCATTGGTGTTTGACATCAGAGATGATATACGGGTGCTCAGTGGAGACTGGGTACACTGGACGGACTCGCCGAGAACTCCCAGATGGTATTATACCTTACGTCAGATGGCAGTTCTCTGGTGACACTGGTACAGGTTAGTCTGTAGACCCGAGATCGTCATAGAGTTTTGTGTGATTCCCACTGTGCTTTGCTTTCCACCTTACCACGTCCAAGAGGGCGTGCAAAACGGTGGTTTTTGGGTACAGTCCCGAATCAAATGGAGGCAATGAGCGATAGGAGGGGATTCGTCTCTCCCGGTATAGGGAGTTGATGTTGCGCTGTGTTCGATTGGCTATAACCGGAAATCCCTGGCCAGGGTTGCTGAGATTTACTGGTAAGCGTTACCAGTAGTTTCTCGAACTGTTATAGACCTCCTATCGACACGACTTATCGAGCTACTGGGGTCTGACGTTTACCACCCCTAGGCGAGATATGCGACATATTAGACGACGAGACCGGACTGTACGGTAAGTGTTACTGGTTGGATTCATAGGAGTGTGAGCGGGCTTGCTCGTTGATCTTCTGATCGCTCAATACCCGGGTGGCCGTAACGTTTAGCAGACCGCCTGCGGCTTGTGGGTGTTTGATATGATCATCACCTGCTGCCGGCGTATTGACGAGTCTTTAGAGTCCTACACAGAGGTTTCCTGGCTCAAGCGAAACGAAATAGGAGCGCATATGAGATATGTGTGGGACCGAGAATAATACCAGTATGTGATACTGTATTCTATTCTCGCGATTTGTATCATTGGACGGTTATAAATGATATAGCCGGGTTACCGGATCAAGTGTTGATTCGATACATTGATACACTTGATATTAGTCGGTTATATGCGATATGCCCGGATCATTAAATCAAGTGTTGATTTAATGATTTGATGTATAATTATATATTTGATATATTACTTTACATTAACTAGTATTTGTTCACTTAAGATTGATTTTCTCACTTGATGTGCACAAGTAGTATATGTGATATATTTTTGTGCACTTGATTGTATCATGTTTGATGATCCATGCAAACTTGGGTGTATGTTTGATTTAATCCATGTTTAGGTTAATGGTTAGGTTTTTGTTATCTTTATTTATTTTCTTTATTCATTTTGGCAAAAACAAATATGGTGGCTTTCTTTGTTTTTCTCTTGAAGCTTCATGAAGCTTTCATAAGTATAACCATTTTCTCTTTTGCCTTAACCTAACCATTAAACCTAAACCCTAGTTTATTCTCTACATGTGTTAGCCTCACCCATGGTTGCATTATGATAAGGCATCACTTGATTTTCTGTTTTATTAATTCATTCATTTTCATTTCTTTCTTCTTCTTCTTCTTGATGAAGAAAGAAAACTTTTGCTAGAAATTTTCAAGTGATGAATCCAAGTGAGAAATCCAAATAAAAAGTGAACCCACTTCCTATTTCTTCATCCTCTACCACTTGCCATGTAGTATAGGGTTTTTTCTTCACAAGTTTCATGAGTTAGTGAAGGTGGAGCTTGAGTTTGAGTTGCCTCGACGTAGATCATCTTCGGCATCGAAGTCAACGACCTAGCCCGCCCATTTCTCCGATGAAACCGACGCTAGAGTCCAGGATTCCAATGATCGCAGCGGAGGGACGTCAAGATGGAGCTAGAGAAGTGGTGGACCGGATCTACAAAGGTTGTATTTCCATTCACTTAGTAGTTAAGTTGTTAATTTGCTTGCTTTTCTCCTATCCTCTAGTTCACGATCGCATTAGGGTTTCTCGACACATAAAAAAATTGATTTTGGCATGGTTAATGCCTTGTGGAACCTCTTGAGTGTGCCTAGGAACTCTATACAATCTACATCATAGTCCTGGAAGTCGAGTACACATCCTAAGGGCTTTATCAACATGTAACAGAGAGACAGAAAGTATACATGTTAAGATAAAGAGCAACCAGATAGCGTACTATCATGTCGAGCAAGAAAGTCCTACCTATATATGTCCCAGCATCCACTACAATATACATCCAATGTACAGTAATGGCCTCTAGGGCATACATATAACTAACAGCCTCCATGTGATTCGGGACTGTACCCAAAAACCACCGTTTTGCATGCCTTCTTGGACGTGGTAAGGTGGAAATCAAAGCACAGTGGGAATCACAGAAGACTCTATGACGATCTCGGGTCAACAGACTACTCTGTACCAGTGTTACCAGAGAACTGCCATCTGACGTGAGGTATAATACCATCTGGGAGTTCTCGGCGAGTCCGTCCAGTGTACCCAGTCTCCACTGAGAACCCGTATATCATCTCTGATGTCAAACACCAATGGATATGGGATCATCCATCGCCTATCTGTATGGGTCGAGAAGGTATACGTTAGTCTACACTGGTATATCGATGCCCTGTCTCGATACACCTACGACTAGGGACCTTGAAGGATGTACTTATGAACTACCATGTCCCCAATAGTATGATCCGCATCATAGTCCAGGTAGTCAAGTACACATCCTAATGGCTTTACCAACATGTATCAGAGAGACAATCAGTGTACACGTTAAGGTAAAGAGCAACTAAATAGCATACTATCATGTCGAGCAAGAAAGTCCTCACTATATATGTCCAAGCATCCACTACAATATACATCCTATGTATAGCAATGGCCTCTAAGGCATACATATAACTAACAAAAGTAATCCAACAAATCCAATACTCGGATCCGGCTTAAACCAAAGCCCACTAGTATGATCCGTCCGATCATGATCCATGCAATACCGCCCGTATAAGATCGAACCCTGCCATATATCATACGGCCTCTACAACGTTTCGCCCGAAACTTGAGAAACTGTCTGTGGGGGACTCTAAAGACTCGTCAATATTTTGGCTGTGGATTTAAGCACTAGCACGTCAGAGGTATTAGCCGTACGTAACGGGCTATCAAGTATTGACCAAAAGGGAGGTCGATGAGCGAACTCATCTTGACACCCTACTAAGCCTGGCAGTGACAATATCCGGACAGTCCGGTCCGTTCGTCTATGAGCATCGCATGGCGGGCCTAGAGGGTTGGTAAAAGTCAGACCCCCAAAAGCGGTACAAGTCGTGTCGGAGTATAGCACAAAACACCCTGAGATACTACTGGAATACCTACCTGTAAATCTCCTGCCTTGGCCAAGGATTTCATGTAATGGCTCTCCTAGACACAGCGCGACCTCACCCCTAATACCGGGAGAGACGAACCCCTGCAGATCCGCTCACTGCCTCCATGTGGCTCGGGACTGTACCCAATTAAAACCTGTTTGCATGACTCCTTTGAGTCGTGGTAGGGTAGTAATCAAAGCACAGTGGGAACTCACACGAGACAAATGACGATCTCAGGTCGATGAACTAACCTGTACATATGTCACCAGGGAACTGCTATCTGACGCTAGGTATAATACCAACTAACATGTTCCCGGCGAGTCCTGTCCGGTGTACTCATAACCCAATGAGAACCTGTATACATCTTAGGTGAACCAACTGACACCGGTGGCTTGTGAGACCGGCCACCGCCCCTCGTCGGGGTCTCGACTGTATACACTAGTCTACTAATGGAGTATCGATGCCCAGTCTCGAAACTCCCACGACTAGGGACCTTTTAAGGATGTGCTTATAGACCCCAGCTCCCACGTATATGATCGCCATCATACTGCTGGTCGTCAAGCAAGAATCCTAAGGGCTCTATCAATGTTTAATAGTGACCTGTAAGGTCACCTAAAGCTGTACACGATGATAAAGATAAACCAGATAGCATACTATCATCTCGAGTAAGACTGTCCTACCGGCATAGGTCCTCCCTCAATCATTGCAATCACGTGCCTGTGATTCAATAATTGACTCTGAGGGCACTATATCCAACAATCTCCCACTTGCACTCAAGGCTAATTATTGCGATGTCGCATACTCACAGCCTGTGTGATACCGAACACCCAATTCCTCTACTAATCAGTCTCACAAAACCTGTTTGCGAAACTATTGCGTTCTATAAATAGCCTCAGTGAGTGGATCCGCCCTGATGTTTCTTTCTATGTCTCTCTTAATCTCAAGTTCGCGGAGAAACCCATCTCCCGAAATGAGCAATACCTGTCTTAGAATATGTCTTGATATCTGATGGGACCTAGCTCATAAATGAACTCCAAATCCAAACTTCTTAGACTGTATCGTCAACTGAGCTTAATCAGTATCCTGCGCCATGCCTCCCTCAGTATCCGCCTGGACCACCTGTCCAAACTACTGCCCCTCGTCAGAGGGAAAACTATAACTCTGACAGTCACTCTGTCATCCAGGTCACCATGGAAGCCTGGAATGATAACTGTCTCCTGAAGGAGGCTGCCGTTATCATATCCTTAGAACATCAACTTATGTTCCAAAACTGCTTCCGAATATTTCTCCAGGATTGGATCAATATCAACTTATTGCATCTCGTGCAAAAACAATATCTGGTGTGGTACTTGACATCTCATGATCAACTCAATTGCCTAAGTAAGTGATCTGCCAATCATGCACATCCCTCTCCTCTTTAGTCTGTAAGACTCCTTTAGAGAGGGTGACTCCATCTCCTGCAGGTGCACTACCATGCCAGGAGTCGTCCATTCTAAATACTTTTAGAATGCTGTCTAAATACCCTGATTGGGATACTTCCTAAATCTAGATCTAAAACCATAGATCTAGAAACCAGAATGTCTGATATAATATCCAAGCCCTATGTGGAGAAACCACTGTGTGACAACCAAAGTATAACCGATCGTAGTATAGGAATTTCACTTCCTACTCTGTGTATGTCATCTAAATACCAGGACATCATACCCTACTACCTTCTTAACAGATCCATCCTCTATTCTGATGAAGTCAAACCTATGACTGTCACAGCAGGAATATATGATCTATCTCCGCTATAACTGCTTTAGTCCATAAATAGACGTAAGCTACTTGACCACTATGCTTCCGTTGCTCCCACTGACTACGACAACCCTCTGGCAGAGTCATGTACACGTACACTTCTAAAGCCAGTCTAGAACGACGCTATACTCATCTTCCTGCTGGGTCTCACAGTCTGGAATAACAGCAATGGCAAGTCTGGGTAAACAAGAACCTCCCTGCCACCGTCCTTGAGGCTACCGGGGTACCTCTTGGGTGCCTGAGGTTATCCACCTTATCTGCGGAGTGGCCAATGGAATGTCAAACCAGATTGAATCTTTAGGTTCTTATTAAATTTTCTGTAATCGTTTGCGGTTCTGGAATCACTTCCAGTTCTACCATACTCCCACTACTGTTTTCTGAAAAAATCCATTTTTATTAAAACTGTGGCGAGTCAAGACCAATATCACTATTGATCTTCCAGACGGTAGAAAATCAACCCTCGTCATAGCCCGGGTCAACCCACAAACTGCCATTACAGAAACGTGCCTTGAGTTATCCAGAGTCTGGTTTTAAGCATAAGCCGGACGACTCCCCGCACCTTAACATCGTTAAGATATGAACTGTTCTATATCCAATATAGAAACAGAGGCACTGATTTAATTAGAACCAGATTCAAATCATGCAACTGTCTCCAGTGCATGTCAACTAAATGGAAGGAGGCCGATCAACGTTACTCAACTTAGGAATGCATCCAGATATGAGCAACCTGAAAGAGAAACAAGTTTCTCAAAACCATTACTATCAACTGAATACCATACACAAGTATCTACATCTTCGATCACCTTGAAGAATCCCGATACTTGCAACACCTGGTTCTCTACTCTATTCTTATACCTATAACTTCTCAAAACTTGGACCTTCTGTTTTTACGAAACACTTGTCTAAGAACTAGAGAAGTCATAAGTAAACAGAATATAGTACGAGTACCAACCCCTCTGTCCTGATGGACACTGGACAACATACAATACTCTGTATAAGTCCCCTGAGTCTAATAACTCAATCATTGTGTGTCGTAGGTTGAAAACTGTACCTTGGTTATGAAGAGTTACACCGCTGTTTAATGCTCCTTACCTAACCATCAACTGATACAGGTAAATGTCATAGACGTAATTTCAAAAAGTTATATCTCATTTCATAAAAATGAACGTACAGATACATCAATTTGAAATTGGTGCATAACAACGGATATTCAAAACCAAATATTTGTCGTCCGGCAAACAGCCCAGGCGATTTCCTCAAATATCACCACTTACAACGAATTCCGATATAATGAGGTGATCACCTAATTCCCAATAACTTACTCCCACTCATCATCTGTAAAACCATACAGATGTAAGAATCATACCTGGTAAATACATACCGTGGAGCAAGGGCTAATTAGAAAATCGGTTTTCTTTTAACATTACACAGTGAAACTGAAACATGTAAATGTTACGAAAGGGTATCCGGGTATTCCTAGTAATGCCTCTTCCATTAACCAGATTTATGACATTAACCGTATATTTCTTTGCCGTCTCTCCAAATCTCTTTATATGTCTTTAGTCATTGCCTTCTGTACACCCTCTTAGGCTAAATGGTTTTCTTCCTTCCCAACCTTTCGGCACCATCCTATGGTTTGGAAGAAGACTATCCAATAAACATAATGGGTGTACTGTCCTAATCCTAGGAGCACTCGTAACCCGAGAGAAGGTAAAGATAAAAGACACCTGAATAAACCTTATTCCTATTTCTCCTGAACCAGAATCCATCCCTGAACTGGAACAAGTTCCTTTCGAGTTCGTATATAACCATACGATGGAATATCCAAATAACTATGGATCTTCGTAGTGATACGAATTGTTCTGGAGAAATACAAAGGTGAAGTAGGAGTGGTAATGAAATACTTGGTTTGGTCGTGAATAGCAGTCGCAGTTTATTTTGCCCTCTTACTAATCCCTTTATTTGTCTTTACTTAATACCTTCTGTACACCATCGTTAGGCTAATTGGTTTTCTTCATTCCCTACCGTTCGGTACCTGCCTATGGTTTGGAAGAAGACTATCCAATAAGCGTAATAGGTGTACTGTCCTAATCTAAGGAGCACTCGCAACCTGAGAGAAGGTAAAAGGAAAAGACAACTGAATAGTCCTATTCGTTTTCTCCAGAACTGGAAACAATCACCGAATAAGTTCCTTCGAGTTCGTATATAACCATACGATGGTTTTATCCAATGGAAGTGGATGTTCGTAGTACTATGGGGTGTTCTGGAGAAAAGGGTAAAAGTAGGAGTGGCAATGAGGTATACAATTCTGACAATCCAAAAGCCAGTGTTTAAGAAGGTTCGGTCAATTGGGCCACTGAGTCTCAAGGGTCGGGTCATGGTCGCTGCCAAAGAGAAAGAGAAAAGAAACACTCGGCGTGCACTCTAACCTAGATCAGAATGGTTGTCACTTTATCTAATCAGGAAACCTCCTACTGTAACCTCAAATTCTCTTCCAAACCTGAAAGAAGAATTAGTCGGGATCACCCGAGGAGTAAACCAACACATCAGTGGGAATCGGGATCCAACTATCATCGCATGATAACGCGATGGAATCCATGTTAGTTATATGTATGCCCGAGAGGCCATTACTGTACATTGGATGTATATTGTAGTGGATGCTGGGACATATATAGGTAGGACTTTCTTGCTCGACATGATAGTACGCTATCTGGTTGCTCTTTATCTTAACATATATACTCTCTGTCTCTCTGATTACGTATTGATAAAGCCCTTAGGATGTGTGCTCGACTTCCAGGACTATGATGTAGATCATACTAATGGGGCCTGGATAGTCCATGAGTACATCCTTCAATGTTCCTAGTCGTAGGAATATTGAGGCGGGGCATCGATGTTCCAGAGTAAACTAGCGTATATCTTCTCGACCTATGTGATGGGCGATGGATGATCCCATATCCATTGGTGTTTGACATCAGAGATGGTATGCGGGTGCCCAGTGGAGACTGGGTACACTGAACGGACTCGCCGAGAACTCCCAGATGGTATTATACCTCACGTCAGATGGCAGTTCTCTAGTGACACTGGTATAGCTTAGTCTGTTGACCCGAGATCGTCATAGAGGCTTATGTGTCTCCCACTGTGCTTTGATTTCCACCCTACCACGGCTCTACTGAGTCGTGCAAACAGGTGGTTTTTGGGTGCAGTCCCGATTCACATGGAGGTAATGAGCGATAGGAGGGGATTCTTCTCTCTCGGTATTGGGGGTTGATGTTGCGCTATGATCGACTGGCCATAACAGGAAATCCCTGGCCAGGGTTGCAGTGATATACTGGTAAGAGTTATCAGTAGTTTCACGAATGTTATGGACCTCACGTCGGCATGACTTATCAAGCTACTGGGGTCTGACGTTTACCACCCCTAGGCGAGATATACGACATATCAGACGAACAGACCGGACTGTACGGTAAGTGTTACTGGTTGGATTCACAGGAGTGTGAGCGAGCTTGCTCGTCGATCTTCGGATCGCTCAATACCCGGGTGGCCGTTACGTTTAGCACACCGCTTGCGGCTTGTGGATGGTTGATATGATCATCATCAGCTGCCAGCGTATTGACGAGTCTTTAGAGTCCTACACAGAGGTTTCCTGGCTCAAGCGAAACGAAATAGGAGCGCATATGAGATATGTGCGGGACCGAGAATAATGCGTGTATGTGATACCGTATTCTATTCTCGCGATGAATGTATCGATTGGTTGTATGCGATACAACCTAGTTATCGAATCAAGGATTGATTCGATAAGACGATACATTGAATATTAGTCGGTCATATGCGATATGACCGGATCGTTAAATCAAGTGTTGATTTAATGATTTAATGCATAATTATATATTTGATATATTACTTTGCATTAACTAGTATTTGTTCACTTTAAAAGGATTTTCTCACTTGATGTGCACATTGTATATGTGATATATTTTTGTGCACTTGATTTATCATGTTTGATGATACATGAATGTTTGGGTGTATGTTTAGTTTAAACCATGGTTATGTTAATGGTTAGGGTTTTTATTTACTTATTCATTTATTTATTTATTCATTTTGAAAAGATAAAAAGAATGGTGGCTTATTTTGTTGTTTTGTTGAAATTTCTTGAAGTGTTGAAAGCTTGACCATTCTTGTTCTTTTCCTTAACCTAACCATTTAACCTAACCCTAGTTTAGTCTATACACCTAACCATGGTTTCTATATGATAAGTATTCATTTTATTTTCTATTTTGGAAATACTTATCATATTCCTTCTTCTTCTTCTTCTTCAACAAAGAAGAAAACCTTGCCTCCATCAATGGTAACATGAGAAAAAGAGTGAGAAATCCAATTCTAAAGTGAACCCACATCCTATTTCTTCATCCTCTACCACTTGCCAAGTACTATAGGGTGTTTTCTTCACAAGTTTCATGACTTGGTGAAGTTGGAGTTTGATCTTGAGTTTCCTCGACGTAGATCATCTTCGGCATCGAAGTCGACGACCTAGCCCACCCATTTCTCCGATGAAGCCGATGCTAGAGTCCGGGATCCGATATGGACAGCGGAGGGACGTCATCACGGAGCCTAGGAGGTGGAGGACCGGATCTACAAAGGTTGTAGTCACTTTCCTTTAGCAATAAAGTAGTTTACTTGCTTGCATCGCCTCATTATCTAGTTAACGATTCGTATTAGGGTTTGTAGGCACATGATAAATTAGAATTGGGCATGTTTGATCTGTTGTGAGACTTCATTAGTGTGCCTAGAAGCCCTACAGTGGTATCAGAGCCTAGCTAGAGCCTTAGGCGATGCATAGACGGAGTTAGAAGTCCGATCGAACCGAAACCCTAATTCAAAGTTGCTCTCTGTACATTTTTTGAAAACGGGAATTTTTTAGAATTAAAAATATGCAGAAAACTAAGCAGGAATTTCTAAGAATTACTGTGAAGCCCGAGCACCTTAATCGATAATAGCGCGGCGGAACCGCGGCATTAGCTTGCCTAATGCGGCGGTTCCGCTATCACTTGGTCTCTTCAGACAATTATTTCTGCACAGTAATTCTTATATTTTGTTGCTGTATTTTCTGGGAATTTTTAAGTCTGACTCAAGAGTTGAGTTTTCTGGGTTGTATTGGGGACTCGGTGTTTCGATCGGATTGTCTAATTTTTTCTGTGTGCTTTTCCGCATAATTTTAGAATATGTTAAAAAGTTCGACCGAATATAAATACCCACTTTTTCCCCTGCTGGGAAATTTCCAATTGTTGGATTTTTCCGTAGTTTAATGACGTTCTAAGTAGTGCAAGTAACGCGATGGTCCCTCTAGAAGACAACAAACCTTAACTCGATTATGTGACCGTCTTGAACTGCCCTTTGAACCTTCGGGTTTGGGGCAGTACGGCGTGCCACATGTGAGGCGTTGTCTTGACCCTTCTACTGCTGGACCGTTGGTACTAAGGCATGAACTGAATGTTTTTAAACTTATTTCATGTGTTGAGCTGTATCGGGAAAACTTAGGTGTTCGATTGTTCGATCGGAATGTTTAACATTTTCTATTTATCCGGAATGTGATACAATACTTGGAATTCACAAGTAGTTATGAGATAACTAATATGAATGTTATAAACATAGCAGTTTAGTCTCACTTGATCGGTTGCCACGGGATTTTGATATGATCAAAAGTCCGTTGCAATCACGTTGTGAACGCGGATACTCGCCGGGTAAACTTAATAGACGGCCTCGCCCTATAGCCCCGACCAAGTGACTGTAGGAGAACCCCGTCGCCAAAAGCATCCGTTCGGGTGCTCGCGGCAGCGGTGTTCCGCCTTGGTGCACTTCGTTTGACGGCGTCGGGGGTGCAGCTTCCTACTAAAGTTTGCGACGAGCATTCGATCAGAATGTCGGGAATCCTGTTGAATTGCCCGACTTAATATTGAAAAGTGTTTTCGATAATGAGACTAAAATGCGGGGTTTATAATTGTTAGGCATGCGATGTCTAAGGAATTCATTTGATTAGGCATGCGATGTCTAAAGAGATTGCGGATTCCAACTGTTGTAGTTTTACACTTTCTTTTCTGTGACCGTAAGTGTAATATGTGATATCGCCGGTTTCATTGCTATATGTCAACGACAATTGGGATACGCATATTTACTTACGTTGATGACATGTGATGTTATGTGTTGCTGGATATGTTATATTGGATCGTCGTGTTCGAATAGCCGGGGTTTTTTTATGTGAGATGAGTGTTTTTCATTTTCATTCATGTAAAAACTTGTATGTAATATTCTTTTATTGGGGCACTTCCAGGTTGCGGATGATGTCACCATTTGTATATTATTTACTTTTCTGCACTAGGATAGACCCAAGGAGGGGAGCACAAGTAACCGGGTTCTAGGGTCCAGTAGGAGACCATCTCGAGGAGTCGAGTCCGGGTCTCCTAACCCTAGAATTGGTAGGGTTACTTTCCACTCTCGTAGGGGTCTACGGGTGTGGGATTGGCTATTCATCACGACTGTGGAATCCGTGTTTTATACTGGCTCGTATTGAAAACACGGACGTCCTAGTATATCCAATATTTCATATGATACTTTCTGCTGCGTTATCTGTGATGTGATCATGAGATATGTTCAGATGGATACTATATATAGTATATATGATTATTATTTAGACGTTGCTTATGTTTTGCACCCGCACTAGCCCTGCCTCGCTCTGGCGTTAGTTACCTAACCTAACGGTGCAGACGGGTCATCGAGGCGAATGCGGATGGCATAAGCGTACGTTATATTTATCTGTGATCTTTAGGTGGACTTAAATGATGGGATATTCATTAATGAGATTAATGAAAGAAAATAAACCTAATTGATGTTGTGGAATCGAATTTCAAAATAAAACAGGTAGCTACAGTTCTTGTTTGCATCGCGGTGTTCATTATAGAACATCCTGCACCTTATTCGATGAAGAAAGGACCGAGATCCCTTCACCGGGAGTGACTCCTTTAGCAATAACTGGCAGATGCTACAACCCTCGGTTTGTCTTTTGATTGCTTCTATAGTTTCTGCTTTGCACAGTGATATATATGATATATCCCGGACCTCATTCGACGAGGAAAAGGCCGACGATCCCTTCACCGGGAGTGACCCTTTTAGCAAAACTAGAAAAGCCTAAAAAACATTCCATTTAAAAACCATTTGATTCCGCAACAAGATCAAGTTCAAAGCGTTAAAGGTTTTCACAAAAACCATTCGCAACCCTTCGTCATTTTAGGAAGTAGAGTACTTAGTATTCGTGCTACGTTTATCGACCATAGCCGAGGCGTAGTGTGCGGTAGCTAAGTGATGTCTTCCTATACAGCATATGATGCGATTAGTTAGGACAGTCATGTGGCCTTGTTGACCTTAGCCAAGGGTCATGTGGGTGGGTCTAATTAATCACGAAATGACGGGTAGAACTTGACTAGTACCTATGATTTGTTGACCTTAGCCAAGGTCATAGGTGCTAGGGGTAAAAACCATTATCGGGAGTTTCAAGTGTTGAAATTTGCAATGAGATTGCATACCTTCTATATGATAGTTGGATCCCGATACCCACTGCGAGTAATTGTTACTCCTGAGAGAGTTTTGCACTTTACAATTAGCCGATCAAGTAGGTGTCTAGAAAGGTGTCAACAGGGTTACGCCTCTGGGAAAACGAGGTTTACTGTAATTAGGTCCGTGCGAAAGCACGGGGAACCTCCCTCAAAGTACCGACACTGGCCTTGCTGAAAGATTGGCGAACTTGTAGAGTGTAATTAATCCCGGCTAGTCTTTCCTTTTAAGGTTTGAAGGAAGATTTGATAAAAACAGTGGGAGCCATCCTGATTAGATAAAATATATAACCAATCTAATCTTGCAAGAGCGCACGCAGAGTGTTTTCTTCTCTCTCTCTCCAGGTAGCGACCATATCACGCCCTAATCAAGATAATAATATGGATGAATTGACCGAACCCGCTTGTTATACTGAGCTGGGGAACGTTGGTCCCGCTCCAACTTATAATTGTTATAAGACAGAGCAGGAAATAGGGAAATACCAGAATTCCTATGCCACCCAAACGAAGAAAGTGCATATGATCCATCTCCTTCGGGTGTGTTGATTACAAAGAACTGTTTCTCAGTATCCTCTGCATCCTGGGTATTTGATACCGGATCAGGATCCCAGATATGTAATCTGTTACATAGGGCTACAAAAAGGTAGAAAAACTGAGAACGGGTGATAAGTTTCATGAGACAGAAAACGGGGCAAGTGTTGCAGCCAAGTCTGTTGGTCACTGTAACCCTGTATTACCAATACATTGATTCTGAACAAATGCTATTAGATACCGAACCTGATATACAAAATCATATCAGTCTCTTTATCAGTAAAGAAATGATAAAATTTTGTATTGTTGGATAATGTTTTGAACATTTCCTATATCAAAAGTTGATCGGTTCAGGCACGTTATCTAAAAGCATTGATGTTCTAAATCAAACTACAGTTCCTAGTATACAGAACACACACAAGAGGAAGAGTTCAGAAATGAACGAATCCTTCTTGAGGCATTGTAGACTAGGTCATATCAATGCGACCCGACTGGCTTAAGTTACATTTTAGATGCATATTTAAATCAGTTTGAATTTACATCTTGTGAAACTTGCCAGTCATGTCACAGAGATAAGATGACCATAGCTCTGTTTATTGGAAACAGAAAAAGAGTTAGTAAACTCTTGGGACTGATACATGATGATGTATGTAAGGTCCCCTGTCTACACATACCAGGACTGGTTCTTTATACTTCATTACGTTCTCTGATAATTTCTCAAGATTCAGACATATGTTCCTGTTGAAACACAAGACTGAACCTTTTGAGATATTCACAGAATATAAGCTAGAAGTAGGGAACCAATATGGGTATAAGCATTATGTCCTATGATAAGATCAGGGAGGAGAATACTTGTGCATGGAATTCTTGGATATTCTAAAAGAAAATGAGATTCTCTCTCAGTGTTACTCCTCTGAATATACCACAGCACTACGGTGTATCAGGGCGGAGCAATAGCACCCTATGTGATATGGTGTGCTCTATGATGAGTATTACCGAGTTACCTGTTTCTTTTAAAGGTGTTATGCACTTGAGAAGCTGCATACCTATTGAATTAGGTTCGAATCAGATCGCTGCCTACCACTCCATATAAAATATGGTATGGGAAGAGCCTATTTCTTAAGTTAGTTAAGATTTGGGGTTGTCCGGCCTATGTCTAAAGCAAAATCCGGACAAGATCAAGGCAAGGTCAGTTCTGTAGAACTGGAAAGGTTCCAGCTATACAAAACTGCAGCTGATGATTTGACAGAACCAAAGGATTCAATAGTTCCCGACGAACCTCAACCTCTCCGCCGATCTGGTAGGGTTCCTCATCCGCCTGAGAGATACCTCGGTTTCTCGATGACAGTGGGAGCGAGGACTGCATCATGAGATGATGACCCAACTAGATTCGAGCAGGTCATCAAGAGTGGGGACTCTGTAAGAATGGCTGGATGCTTAGTGATCTGAGATGGAATCCATGTACACCAGCAAAATATGGACTTTAGCTGCTATATCTGAAGGGTTAAATCCCCATCAGGAGCAAGTATATCTTGAGAAGATTACTTGGTGTAGATGGAAAAGTTGAGACTTTCAAAGCTTGACTTGTTAAAGGTTTTCGTCATCGACCAGGCGTGGATAATGATGATACCTTTTCCAATGGCTATGCTTAAGTCCATCCAGATCCTACTTGCCACGGCTACATACCATGACTACGATATCTGGCGGTTGGGTGCCATGACTACTTTTCTAAATAATGATTTAGAAGAGAACGTCTATAAGAACACAGCCAGAGGGCTTCGTAAATAGTGGGAGCAGCGGAAACGTGTGCAAGTTGCTTTACAGAATAAAGCAGGCATCGCGGAGTTGGAACGTCTGTTTTGATGTGATAGTCAAAGTGTTTGACTTCGTCAAAATGGTAGACGAATCTTGTATATATAAAAAGGTAGTAGAGAGTAAGGTAGTCATCCTCGTATTGTACGTGGACAACATACTCTTGATAGGAAAAGAGTTTCCTATACTATCATCGGTCGATCTCCTCTTGTCATAAGGATTCTCCAAATAGGATCAAAGTGATACCTCCTAAACCCTGAGTTTTCATCTATGAGATAGATGTAATTGGATGCTAGGATTCTCACTAGATGTAGTGAGATGGTATCAATCGATCCTGGGGAGAATCACTGGAAGGGTTTCAGGGTGATAAAGACGACTGAATGTCAGTCATAGGCATTGTCTTTACCCTCAGTAAAGGGACGGTATGTTGGAAGAGTTCCAAGCTAGATACCGTGGCAAACTAGACGATAAAGGCTGGTAACATCTCTATTAAAGATACTACCAAAGAGGCAGTTTGGGTGTATATTGGTTCATAAGATGAACTAGGTTCCTACCATTGTGTGACAATGGAAGTGTGGCTTTGGCCCGTGAACCCCGATCCCATCAGTGACCCAGACATATTCTGAGACAGTATCACCTGATCATGGAGATAGTTGATCTCCAGGGTGATCGAGGTTAGGAGAGTAGACTCAGAGGACAACACGGCGGATCCACTCATGAAGGCCTTTTCCTAAAGAGAGACTTTTAGGGGATGGTTGAGTATTAGATACTACAACTACTGCTACAGATGGCCCTAGTGCAAGTGGGAGATTGTTAGTTATATGTATGCCCTAGAGGCCATTACTGTACATTGGATGTATATTGCAGTAGATGCTGGGACATATATAGGTAAGACTTTCTTGCTCGACATGATAGTACGCTATCTGGTTGCTCTTTATCTTAACATGTATACTCTCTGTCTCTCTGATTACATATTGATAAAGCCCTTAGGATGTGTGGTCGACTTCCAGGACTATGATGTAGATCATACTAATGGGGCCTGGATAGTCCATGAGTACATCCTTCAATGTTCCTAGTCGTGGGAATATCGAGACGGGGCATCGATATTCCAGAGTAGACTAGCGTATATCTTCTCGACCCATGTGATGGGCGATGGATGATCCCATATCCATTGGTGTTTGACATCAGAGATGGTATGCGGGTGCTCAGTGGAGACTGGGTACACTGAACGGACTCGCCGAGAACTCCCAGATGGTATTATACCTCACGTCAGATGGCAGTTCTCTGGTGACACTGGTACAGCTTAGTCTGTTGACCCAAGATCGTCATAGAGTCTTGTATGTCTCCCACTGTGCTTTGATTTCCACCCTACCACGGCTCTACTGAGTCGTGCAAACAGGTGGTTTTTGGGTACAGTCTCGATTCACATGGAGGCAATGAGCGATAGGAGGGGATTCGTCTCTCCCGGTATTGAGGGTTGATGTTGCGCTATGCTCGACTGGCCATAACAGGAAATCCCTGGCCAGGGTTGCAGTGATATACTGGTAAGAGTTATTAGTAGTTTCATGAATGTTATGGACCTCACGTCGGCATGACTTATCAAGCTACTGGGGTCTGACGTTTACCAGCCCTAGGCGAGATATGCGACATATCAGACGAACAGACCGGACTGTACGGTAAGTGTTACTGGTTGGATTCACAGGAGTGTGAGCGAGCTTGCTCGTCGATCTTCTGATCGCTCAATACCCGGGTGGCCGTTATGTTTAGCAGACCGCTTGCGGCTTGTGGATGCTTGATATGATCATCATCTGCTGCCGGCGTATTGACGAGACTTTAGAGTCCTACACAGAGGTTTCCTGGCTCAAGCGAAACGAAATAGGAGCGCATATGAGATATGTGCGGGACCGAGAATAATGCGTGTATGTGATACCGTATTCTATTCTCGCGATGAATGTATCGATTGGTTGTATGCGATACAACCTAGTTATCGAATCAAGGATTGATTCGATAAGCCGATACATTGAATATTAGTCGGTCATATGCGATATGACCGGATCGTTAAATCAAGTGTTGATTTAATGATTTAATGCATAATTATATATTTGATATATTACTTTGCATTAACTAGTATTTTTTCACTTTAAAAGGATTTTCTCACTTGATGTGCACATTGTATATGTGATATATTTTTGTGCACTTGATTGTATCATGTTTGATGATACATGAATGTTTGGGTGTATGTTTAGTTTAAACCATGGTTATGTTAATGGTTAGGGTTTTTATTTACTTATTCATTTATTTATTTATTCATTTTGAAAAGATAAAATGAATGGTGGCTTATTTTGTTGTTTTGTTGAAACTTCTTGAAGTGTTGAAAGCTTGACCATTCTTGTTCTTTTCCTTAACCTAACCATTTAACCTAACCCTAGTTTAGTCTCTACACCTAACCATGGTTGCTATATGATAAGTATTCATTTTATTTTCTATTTTGGAAATACTTATCATATTCCTTCTTCTTCTTCTTCTTCTTCTTCTTCAACAAAGAAGAAAAACTTGCCTCCATCAATGGCAACATGAGAAAAGGAGTGAGAAATCCAATTCTAAAGTGAACCCACTTCCTATTTCTTCATCCCTTACCACTTGACAAGTAGTATAGGGTGTTTTCTTCACAAGTTTCATGACTTGGTGAAGTTGGTGTTTGATCTTGAGTTGCCTCGACGTAGATCATCTTCGGCATCGAAGTCGACGACCTAGCCCGCCCATTTCTCCGATGAAGCCGATGCTAGAGTCCGGGATCCGATATGGACAGCGGAGGGACGTCATCACGGAGCCTAGGAGGTAGAGGACCGGATCTACAAAGGTTGTAGTCACTTTCCTTTAGCAATAAAGTAGTTTACTTGCTTGCATCGCCTCATTATCTAGTTAACGATCCGTATTAGGGTTTGTAGGCACATGATAAATTAGAATTGGGCATGTTTGATCTATTGTGAGACTTCATTAGTGTGCCTAGGAACCCTACAATCCACTCACGTTATTATACTCCAGAAGGTATGCGCATATCTGGCAAGTTTCAGTTTCTTTAGAAACTCCCGATGTGATTTTTACCCCATGCTCTTATGACCTTGACGAAGGTCAACAAATCATAAGTCACATGTCAAGTTCTACCCGTCATTGTCCAGGTTAATTTGAACCCACCCGTATAAGCCCTTGACGAAGGTCAACAAGGCTATACGACTGTCCCAAACCAACGCATCTATCTATGCAGCAGAAAGGTAACAAATAGCTACCATACACAATGCCTTGTCGAAGGCCAACAAACATAGCATGAATACTAAGTGCTACCCGTCTGAAATGACGGAGGGCTACGAATGGTTTTTGGCGAAAAACCTTTAACGTAATGAACTTGAGATCGTTGAAGGAACTGATAGCTTTTTATAAAAATATAGTGGCGAAAACCTTTGCTAAAGAGGTCACTCCTGGCGAAGGGATCTCGGCTCTTTCCCCGTAGAATGAGTAGCAGGATATTCCAACTGAATATCACGATGCAAAGCAAAAAGTAATCGACTATAGTGAAGTTATTACCATGACGCAAACTTCTGTCCAAGGGGTCACTCCCGGTGAAGGGATCTTGGCCCTTGCCTCGTCGACTGAGGTGCTGGATATTCAAAACCGAATACCACTGTGCAAAACAAAAGAGAACGTCCTTGCAATAACAGCTTTTTAAAAATTGTTCCAACAATATAAGAATAAGTTTGTTTAGCTTTCATTAATCCGAATCAACGCAGTCCCATCAATTGATCACACCAATAAAGAACGAAAATAATGATGTACGTATATGCCATCCGCATTCGCCATTGGGTCCCGTCATCACCCGTTAGGTTACTTAACTAACGACAGAGCGGGGACTGGACTAGCGCGGATGCAAAACATATACAACATCTACTAGTATATATATCAATATATAATAATCGCTCAAGGCATGATAAAATGCAACATCACAGAAATGTAATAAGCATCACAGAACAATACAGATATCTGGGATGCTCGGGTTTCATAGAGCCGCTACTGAAACCCGACGTTCCCCTGGTCGTGTGGATAGCCTGTGCAATGAAATCCTAGACCCCTATGGGCGCGGCAAGTTACCCGCCAAAACCTGAAGCGAGGCAGCCCCCTTCAACAACGTGAATGGACCACCCAGCACTTCACGGAATCCGGTAACTTGTGCACCCCTCCTTGGATCAACCTGTACCCCCTACGAGTGCGGCGAATAGCCCGCCAATTCTAGAGTGAATCCCCCTCCATCTCAAAGCCATGAGATGCGGGCCAATTTCCTTCTAGAACCCGGCTATCCGTGCACCCCACCGCGGGGTAATCCTAGTACAGAAAGTAAAATATATATAGAACGGGTACATCGACCTCAGCCCGGTCGTGCCCCAAAAGAATAATATACAAACAGGAAGTGACGGCAATCCACATGTCGGACGCTCGCCCCGTAATATCAAATGTACAAATATAACCAAACTGTACTACCATCGCATCCAGGATATCCACCACGAAAAATCCGAAACATCACAGCACAACACAGAACATCAACGTGAATGTCACGTTCGCAAATCCGTCTAAAAGAACTATAGAAATTAGACAGGATTTACCGATCAAATGACATCCAGGATATTTAAAATTTTTGATCGACAAAAATTCTCGAAGTGGGCCCCAAGTACAATACTCAGTACACAAAATAAATCTGGGCCCAAACAGAATATACCAAAAACCCCAATTCCAACACAGAGACCTACTGAAGAAATTAGGTGCACTGTGGCTACAGTACGGCGGCAGATACGCGGCCAAAACGTGGTTACGGCCGCGGATCCGCCGTGCTACAGTGAAATCAGCCGACCAAATTTCTTCAGTTCTCTTGAAAAAGCTTGCATATATTTCTGCAATATACCAAATAATTTTTTGACAATAAAATAGAATCGACAGAAACTGATGCTTTTGAAATTGTGGTTTTTGGAAATTTCGTTCGATTGAGTTCTAAACACGTTAGAGCAAGCTAGAAAAGGTTAATGGCGTGGCTTTAATACCATGTAAGTGTACGGTAGCGCCCCGGCCGTCTTTTCGAGGCCAAAATGCGGAAACGAAACCTTTTCTTTAACTTTAAACCGGCGCTACCGCATACTAAAACCCGGATCGGACCATTAACCTACTACTAGCAAACAAGAGAAAGGGTAGAGAGGCTATACCGAGCGATCCGTGTCCTTCGGTCTTCGGCCACCATCCCAAGCTCCTCGCGGCATCTTCGGTCTTCATCTCCTCTTCGGAAAGGGGGCAACACATCTACGAGTCTTTTTACGGGCTCCCGCTTCATCCGAAGCAACTCGGGCACGAAGTGTGCTAGCCGACGTGCTCACGGTTGAAGTAGAGTATATTGTGATCACTTTGTCTCTTGCATCCATTGCTTGGATGGAGGTTATAGATGATGCCTTTCATGGAAATTATGAGCTAGAGGAGGAGGAAGAAGAAAGGGCTATCTTTTTCCTTTTTATGATGCTATGATAGAATGAGAGAGTGAGGAAAAATAATATGAGAGCTAATAATATTCACATGGCAGCCCCTTTCTCTCTCTTCCTTTCATATCATCACAAAACAATCAAAT
This sequence comes from Agapanthus africanus, assembly GCA_030015575.1. Taxonomy (NCBI): domain Eukaryota; kingdom Viridiplantae; phylum Streptophyta; class Magnoliopsida; order Asparagales; family Amaryllidaceae; genus Agapanthus; species Agapanthus africanus. The sequence continues at coordinate 459,729,598 of CM057337.1, read as the reverse complement.
AATGTAACATTTATACACATAAAGGGACCATGAGTCACCATGTATGTCCATGTCACAATGAATGCACAAAATGATGATTTAAGCTCACAATTTCCATTTTCCAAACATTAATCCAAATGTTTGGTCCAACAAAAAAGATACGGCAACATCTAAAATAAACTCGTGACGGATCATAAGGATACCCCTCACCTGTATGTATGTACCTGCACCCGCATTCCGACTGAACGCGAATGCGATGAGACTAAAGTAATCCAACAAATCTAATACTACGATCCGGCTTAAACCAAAGCCCACTAGTATGATCCGTCCGATCATGATCCATGCAATACCGCACGTATAAGATCGAACCCTGCCATATATCATACGGCCTCTACAACGTTTCGCCCGAAACTTGAGAAACTGTCTGTGGGGGACTCTAAAGACTCGTCAATACTTTGGCTGTGGATTTAACCATTAGCACGTCAGAGGTATTAGCCGTACGTAACGGGCTACCAAGTATTGACCAAAAGGGAGGTCGATGAGCGAACTCATCCTGACACCCTACTGAGCCTGTCAGTGACAATATCCATACAGTCCGGTCCGTTCGTCTTTGAGCATCGCATGGCGAGCCTAGGGGGTTGGTAAAAGTCAGACCCCCAAAAGCGGTACAAGTCGTGTCGGAGTGTAGCCCAGAACACCCTGAGATACTACTGGAATACCAACCAGTAAATCTCCTGCCTTGGCCAAGGACTTCGTGTAATGGCTCTCCTAGACACAACGCGACCTCACCCCCAATACCGGGAGAGACGAACCCCTGCAGATCCGCTCACTGCCTCCATGTGGCTTGGGACTGTACCCAACTAAAACCTGTTTGCACGACTCCTTTGAGCCGTGGTAGGGTAGTAATCAAAGCACAGTGGGAACTCACATGAGAAAAATGACGATCTCAGGTCGATGAACTAACCTGTACACATGTCACCAGGGAACTGCTATCTGACGCTAGGTATAATACTAACTAGCATGTTCCCGGCGAGTCCTGTCCGGTGTACTCATAATCCAATGAGCACCTGTATACATCTTAAGTGAACCAACTGACACCAGTGGCTTGTGAGACCAGCAACCGCCCCTCGTCGGGGTCTCGACTGTATACACTAGTCTACTAATGAAGTATCGATGCCCAGTCTCGAAACTCCCACGACTAGGGACCTTTTAAGGATGTGCTTATAGACCCCAGCTCCCACGTATATGATCGCCATCATACTGCTGGTCGTCAAGCAAGAATCCTAAGGGCTCTATCAACGTGTAATAGTGACCTGTAAAGTCACCTAAAGCTCTACACGATGATAAAGATAAACCAGATAGCATACTATCATCTCGAGTAAGACTGTCCTACCGGCATAGGTCCTCCCTCAATCATTGCAATCACATGCCTGTGATCCAATAATTGACTCTGAGGGTACTATATCCAACAGCAAGAAGTGGAGCAAGTCAAATCCAGAATTGACCGTCCACGTCACTAAAAGGGCAGCACCGACCGTCCAAGTCGCAAAAACGGCAAAACCGACCATCCACGTCGCTAAAAGGGCAGCACCGACCGTCCAAGTCGGAAAAAGGGAAGAACCGACCATCCAAGTCGCAAAAAGGGCAGAACCGACCGTCCACGTCGCTAAAAGAGCAGCACCGACCGTCCAAGTCGGAAAAAGGGCAGAACCGACCATCCAAGTCGCAAAAACGGCAAAACCGACCGTCCACGTCGCTAAAAGGGCAGCACCGACCGTCCAAGTCGCAAAAAGGGTAGAACCGACCGTCCAAGTCGTAAAAAAGGCAGAACTGACCGTCCACGTCGCTAAAAGGGCAGCACCGACTGTCCAAGTCGCAAAAAGGCCAGAACCGACCGTCTACGTCTCTAAAAGGGCAGCACCGACCGTCCACGTCGCTAAAAGGGCATAATCTACCGTCCATGTCGTAAAAAGGGCAGTGCCAGCTTCCCAAAAGCGGGAACCAAATCAAGTCGCCTCTATGTGAAAGGAGATCCATCAATTCTATGCACACGACCCATGTGTGTAGTGTGCATTTATTGATGGAGGGCAATTTGTTGGTGTAACGTTTTGAAAATCGTTTCGGTGAAAATTCGGAAAATCGCTAAAATAAGAGGGTTTTCTATAAAAGGTCAAAATATAAATATCTTTATAATAAAATTAAATATATATATTCTAGCAATGTAATTGATAGTATTTGGTGTTTATTGAGCCACCGGTAAAATTTCTAATTTTCTGAAAATTTTTCCGAAATTAATTAGTTTAATATTATTTTAAGCCGTCACTAATACATTTAATTAGGGAAAATTACAAATTGGAATTGGTTGAAACAAATTTTGTGCATCATAACACATTAAACAAAATTTTAGCATGTTGTTTTTAAAATAAAATGAAGCTGTCAAACGGTTTTAGAAAATATCGAAGAAAAAGGCTTAAATAGTGGAATTAGTGTAAATAGATGTTGGAGTATATCATTTATCATTTTTTTCCTCACTCACACTCACCCACATCCTCTCTCCTCTCCCCAAATCAGCAGCCCAAGTTTTCCCCGCTCATTTCCCCACTTGTTTTGCCAAAAGAAAAGAATAGAAAACAAAGGAAATGAAAGAAAATTGTTAAAAGAGTATGGGCTTTGACTTTGTGGGTTGACTTTACTTATTTTCCCACCTCACTCTCTCTCCTCCCCTCCCCATAATGTGGGTGAGTCCCCCCTCTTCTTGCTGAAACAGCAGCCCCTTCTCATTTCCCCCATTTCCCCCTCTCCTTCCACCTCAAAAACCCTTCAAAAATGCAGCAAAAATCCTACAAAATCAAAATCAAGCTCCTACCTATTTTTCCTTAGCCCCTATAGCATGGATCTTGGTGCAAAGATTTCAATTTGGAGGTCAAGTTCTATGTTTGATCCATGGTTCTTGAGGTATAATAAATCTTGGCTTTTTGTTAAATTGTTTGATTATTTCTTCAAATTAAGTTAATGAGTGGTTTAAATTAGGTTTTAATTGGTTCTAATTGCATGTTTTAAAATTTCAAGAGAGGGGTTTGAATTCATATTGGGGTTTTGTGTTGTGAGATTATTGTTGTGTGATATATTTGACATATTAATGTTATGCTAAATCAAATCTAGTTGCTAGTTTGCATTTTTGCTAATTTAAATTTGTGATAATTATAAAAATTGCAAACTAGGTTTTAAAAATATATATATTTTGGTGAGATAAAATTCTAATTAGGGTTTCATGGCATTATTAACATTATAAATTATGGTTTAATACTTTAGTATATGCAAAACCAAGCTTAATTGTAAAATTGTGAATTTTACTTTAAAAAGAGTGAAAATCGGTAGTTTTGCAAACTAGGAATATGGAATTTATACAAATTGATGAGATTAATTTATGAAAGTGATTTGTATGACCTAATTATGTTATTTAATGAGCATTTTGGCCATTTGAATCGTTAAAATTTGTAGATTGGTTAAAACATCAAGTTTTGAACCGAAATGGGAATTTGTGCTAACTAGGTTTTTGGAAAATAAAACGATTGGTTTAATTTTATGGTTTTGACGAATTAAACCCTATTTCTTATACAGTTAGTGAGTTTTGCAACCATGATTGGTATGTTTGGTGTTTTTCTTGATCAATTGACGTTTGTACGCCGATATCGAGAGTTTTTGGGTTGATTTGTGAAAGCAAACCATAGGATTTGACCTTTGTGGGATTCGTGTGTCGTTTTGGTCATGAGTCGGATTTTAATGCGATACGGTGCGTTATGATATATAGATACCCCATGTGGACTTCAAGACGACAAGCAAGCGCGTGGCGACGTCGGCACCGGCGAGCGAAGATCAGGTGAGTAGATTATATCTACGGGGGAAGTCGGTTGGATGGCTTATTGCACCCCCGCAATTCGTGGTGATATATACGAATACGTATACACACATATATTTATTATAGGTTGATTTGAGTTTATTGATGATAAAGATGGATTCTAGGTGTTCTTGGATTGGTTTAGTGTTAGTTGCGAAACCCTAGAGCAGTGGTTGCACCCACACACGCACACACATACTTGCATACATTCTTTCTTTTACCTGTGCGTATATGAGGATGCGTATATTTACACATGGGTATGGGACTATGTGTACATATACTGGATTATGAGGATAGTACCTGGGATTTGAGATGAGTCGATGAGATTGAATTTGAAGCCGTGAGATCGTTGATATGGCAGGGTTCGTATTTGAGATACAACATGATGTTTTAGCAGGTCCTTTGACGTAGTGTTTCATACACACGCATGCATACATAGATGGTATCAGTATTGTACAAGACGTAGGTCTGTACCCTGGATCACGATGGTTGATAAAGAGGATACCAGATGAATAATGTGATTGATGTGACATTGACCCGTACCCAGATTTGGGAGGCCGTACGACGGATGTACCGTACGAGCTATATATTGATGATAGATCCGCACTCTTGACTTGAGGATGTCGTATTATAGATATTTGATCGTATATGATACTATTGAGGCGGGATCACCGACTGTTATATTACATATGTGTGTGTGTGTGTGTGTGTGTGTGTGTGTGTGTGTGTGTATCGACTCAGATATTAGGCGGTTTCCTTACCTTTGATCAGTCTGTATAGTTTGGCCCTGTAGTGTTCTTGTATATGATAGATTAGATTCGACTCATACCTATTTCAAAAACTAACGAATCGTGTGTATTTTAAAGACGGGACAAGGGATTCTACGGATATTTCAAAGGCCGTATCTTTTCTTAAAACACCGTAGCCCTTATTTTCAAAACACCACGATTCGTGTTATTTCAAATGGCACCATCGTATGACTTATATTTATATAAATGCAGTTTAGTTATCATAGGTGTTTATCTTTCAGCCCCCGCACATTATTGCGATTCGCTTCGCATCGCATGCTTATATTTTGTTTTCATATACCATTATTGATATCATGCTGTTAGGACACCAGCACCATTACCGATTATGCGTATATTTTACGTACACTTACTTGCCGGCTCACACATATCATCATCGGTAACTGCCATGTCACCTACACTTTAGAGAAGATTATTTCATTGATATTGCTTGTTAGCTGATAGTTTCGACATGATATTAGTGTACTTGCCCTATATGCTAGTTTAGACATTGCAGTTATTACTTGCTACTTCATGCATATTATTATTCACTGTTTACTTGCTACTTCATGCATATTATTTTTCACTGTTTACTTGCTATTGATGATTGGATTTCGGATTTTCATGAGATTTCCTGGATTTGGGGGAAAACCGCAAGATTATGTATAAACTTCTTTCTCTTTTTAAAATGAAAAGCGTAGTTTTCCCATGATGTATGAGTCGTCCACCATGAGTTTTCATGATTGCTGTTGGATTTCGAGACCCGATTCGAGGAGTTGGATGAACCGTCTCGGGTACATGGTGGGCTCGGTAAGGTACCCCGGGGCAAGAAGTTCGAGTTGTATTCGATGAGCCTGGCAGGGGAGCACTACCTACCGGTGATATTGTTTGGACTTGTCAGCTATCCGGAGGATACCGGCCGGAGTCATGAGATGGTTATAGGCTGATCCGTTCTGCGGAGCCTGAAATATTGATATTTGAGATTTGAGACACTGAGGCATTGAGATTTGATGATACAGGTTAGGCCGGGCAGCCGGAACCTTGAGATATTGGGATTTATCTTTTATGTCGATGCTTGACACGGATTTCTTTATTGATTTCATTGAGGATACTCTTTTTATATACATACAGAAATCCCATTAAATTAAAGAAAACAGTTGCCTCACTCATTTCATTACATTACATTCATACCTCATACATGTGATATGTTGCGATCTGAGGCATTGACACGAGCATATAGTATTACACTATACATAGCTGGACCAGGATTTTATTGAGGATATTACCTGATATGACCTAGGATAGCGTTGTGCATGCGATTTCTACTCGTAGATGTTTTCTACTCACGAGTTGGCAACTCACCCCCGTTGTGCCATAGTTCCTTGCAGGTTTTGCCGTACAAGTTCTTCGTGGCTTTGCTGGCACACTGTTCTTTCCGGGTGATTGCTTTGGCAGGTGGGTTCTTTGCATCAGGACCACCATTGTTTATTATTATTTCAGTTGTATCTAGAAACTCCATCAACTAGATTGTATATTTGAGAGAGTTAGAAAATCAGACTTGTTATTCTTTCGATCTTAGAGCCGCGCGTTGTATTATTATGGTTTTCATGCTGATTTAGGTTTTCTTTTGAGTTTTGATCCTCGCCCTTGGTGTTGTATATTATATTGCTTGCGTGGTTGTGACTGTCGATTGACGAAGAGCTAGCTCCAGCTTGGGGATGCCTTTCTGTTCATTTCGTATACTATTCATGTTGTATCACGTTTGGGGCCAGTATTTATAAAGGAGACTCTGCCGAAATTTTCAGAAAATACTTGAGATTTTAAAAATACACACTTCGGCCTATGTTGATTAAAAATACTTACTTTCAATTGGTTTTTCCTTCATTCTACTGCTTCTTGGTTTTGATTTCTTGGTTTTGGTTTACTTAGATTACGTACGCCTCGAGACGTTCATAATTTAAGTGCCGGACATGTTCCGTACTTTTCGGGTCATGACAAAGTTAGTATCAGAGCGTTAGGTTTTACCTACGGAGTGTAGGATGACCCTTGGTTGATGAAGTAGGTAACTTGAGTAGAGTGACGTACCGTACGTATGTTTCGCGGCATATTTACGATACGATACTCCGCTTAAGGAGCCTTAGGATGTACATTTCTTTGCACAGTATTATATTCATTCCTATGATCTATCCTCATCAGTACCGGTTATAGTTTTGTTATCACGGTTACATGGTAGAGAGAGCTACGGCTAGAGTTGCGGTCAGCACGAGCTCGTCATGAATGAGGACTGACCAAAGCGTGATTCCAGGGACATACGATTGCATAGAGGCGTCGTTTTATTGCGTTTTCGCGCTATGAGCGTTTGATGGATCGCTTTTATGAGATTTCTCGGACGTGTAGATCAGCACCAGAGGATTGGGCTACCGCTAGAGGCCAGCCAGAATGTGATGACCGTTAATGCACCGTATTTTGATGATTTAAGCACTGTTCAGCGTGCGAACGAATGAGCCAGTTGCTGCTGTGAAGGATGAGATATCACCCCAGATGCTTGGAGCGATTGTAGCACGAGTTATACTTAGAGATATGATAGAAGGTCGCTAGTCACCCGAGGATGAATGACTAGGACATGTGGTTCGTTCGCTTACCCCGATGCAAGGTCATCAGATAGATTGATTCCAGCTAGAGACGACTTCACGCAGGTACGTTGAGAGTCGATTGAGGCGATCGAATGTTAGAAACCCATATTCCAAGTTTAAAGTATTCGAAAAGACATGCAAGAAATTCTATGGACCCTCTAGAAGAATGAAACCCTAACTCGACATAATGACCGTGTGAAAGCCTTTGAACCTTAGGGTTTGCGGCGGTTCCGCGGTGCTATTAGTGAGGCTTGGGTTTGCCCTTCTACGGCTGGTCCACCGATGCTGTGGTATGTACTCGATACTATTAAACTGTACCTAAGATGTTGAGCTCTTGGGGGATTATGAGGTTTTGACAATCGATCGGATGGTTTGACTTCATTCGGATATCATGTGATGGGATATATTGCTTGGGAGACTCCAGATACGAGTATAGCCGTTGGAGCACAGTCCATACAGCCATGAGGAGGCGAGTCAGAATCGGTCGACATTAGAGAAAAGTGGAGTAAGAGGTTCATACGAGATCTTGATGAGATGACGTTCCACTCCGCCGACATAAGAGATGTGATACGCAACCAGAAGCGTTGACTATGGATATATCTTCCAAGAGGAGTCATGATGAGTATGTAGCCGTTCCGGAACAAGAAATAGATGTAGTAAGAGGATGATAACTCTTGGGCAATTCGGCAGAAACGAGATTTGGGAGAGACTTCGACAGAACCTTTTTGGAGATACTAAACGAGAAGACTTGGAACCAGGAGCGGTCGTTTTACGCACACCCAGTAGGCCAGAGTTCGCCATCGTCGATGAGACATGTTATGAGTAACCATGATAGTTAGCCAGAGATCTTTAGAGGATGTGTCAGAGTGGACTGCTTCCGTTATCGTTTCTATATTGGACCGTTGAGCCGAGGAGCTATGTGTAGGGTTCCTAGGCACACTAATGAGGCCTCACAAGGCATCAACCATGGCAAATTCAAAAATTTCCGGTGCCGAGAAACCCTAATGCGATCGTTAACTAGAATTTTAGGCGAAAACTAGAACTAGTAAACTGCTTTACTAATAAGTGAACGGAAAATACAACCTTTGTAAATCCGGTCCTCCACCTCCATAGCTCCATGATGAAGTCCCTCCGCTGTACCCATCGGATCCCGGACTCTCGCAGTGGTTTCATCGAAAGAATGATCGGGCTAGGTCGTCGACTTCGATGCCGAAGATGATCTACGTCGAGGCAACACAAGATCAAGCTCCCACTTCACCAAGTCATGAAACTTGTGAAGAAAACATCCTATACTACTTGGCAAGTGGTAGAGGATGAAGAAATAGGAAGTGGGTTCACTTTAGAATTGGATTTCTCACTCTTTTTTTCAAGTTGCCATTAATGGTAGCAAGCTTTCTTCTTTGTTCAAGAAGAAGAAGAAGAAGAAAGAATATGATATGTTTTTTAAAAATAGAAAATATATTGATACTTATCATATTTTCAACCATGGTTTAGTGTAGAGAACTAACTAAGGTTTAGTAGAATGGTTAGGTTTAGGAGATGAAGACAAAATGGTCACTTTAGTCAAAGATGCATGAAGCATCAAGAACCTTCTAATATGAAAGCAACCATTTAGTTTTTCTTTTCCTTTTAACCAAAATGAATAGATAAATAAATGAATGAAATGAAACCCTAACCATTCACTAAACATGGTTTAAGTCTTTACACAAACCCACGTATGCATGTATCATCAAACATGATACAAACAAGTGCACAAAAATATATCACATATACAACTTGTGCATTTCAAGTGAGAAAATCCATTTTAAGTGAACCAATACTATTTAATGCAAAGTAATATATCAAATATATAATTATGCATTAAATCATTAAATCAATACTTGATTTAACGATACGGTCATATCGCATACAACCGACTAGTATCCAATGTATCGACTTATCGAATCAATCTTCGATTCGATAACTAGGTTATATCGCATACAACCAATCGATACATTCATCGCGAGAATAGAATATGGTATCACATACACGCATTATTCTCGGTCCCGCACATATCTTATATACGCTCCTATTTCGTTTCGCTTGAGCCAGGAAACCTCTATGTAGGACTATAAAGACTCGTCAATACGCCGGCAGCAGATGATGATCATATCAAGCACCCACAAGCCGAAAGCGGTCTGCTAAACGTAACGGCCACCCGGGTATTGAGCGATCAGAAGATCGACGAGCAAGCCCGCTCACACTCCTGTGAATCCAACCAGTAACACTTACCGTACAGTCCGGTCTGATTGTCTGATATGTCGCATATCTTGCCTAGGGGTGGTAAGCGTCAGACCCTAATAGCTCGATAAGTTGTGTCGATATGAGGTCTATAACAGTTCGAGAAACTACTGGTAACACTTACCAGTAAATCTCAGCAACCCTGGCCAGGGATTTCCGGTTATAGCCAATCGAACACAGCGCAACATCAACTCCCTATACCGGGAGAGACGAATCCCCTCCTATCGCTCATTGCCTCCATGTGATTCGGGACTGTACCCAAAAAACCAACGTTTTGCACGCCCTCTTGGACGTGGTAAGGTGGAAATCAAAGCACAGTGGGAACCACACAAGACTCTATGACGATCTCGGGTCAACAGACTACTCTGTACCAGTGTCACCAGAGAACTGCCATCTGACGTAAGGTATAATACCATCTGGGAGTTCTCGGCGAGTCCGTCCAGTGTACCCAGTCTCCACTGAGCACCCGTATATCATCTCTGATGTCAAACACCAATGGATATGGGATCATCCATCGCCCATCTGTATGGGTCGAGAAGGTACACGCTAGTCTACTCTGGTATATCGATGCCCCGTGTCGATACACCCACGACTAGGGACCTTGAAGTATGTACTTATGGACTACCATGTCCCCACTAGTATGATCCGCATCATAGTCCAGGTAGTCAAGTACACATCCTAAGGGCTTTACCAACATGTAACAGAGAGACAATCAGTATACACGTTAAGGTAAAGAGCAACCAGATAGCATACTATCATGTCGAGCAAGAAAGTCCACCCTATATATGTCCAAGCATCCACTACAATATACATCATATGTATAGTAATGGCCTTTAGGGCATACATATAACTAACAATCTCCCACTTGCACTAGGGACATCTGATAGCAGTGGTTGTAGTATCTCATACTCAACCATCCCATAAAAGTCTCTCTCTGGGAAAAGGCTTTTGTGAGTGGATCCGCCGTGTTATCCTCTGAGTCTACTCTCCTAACCTCGATCTCCTTGGAGATCAACCATCTCCATGATCAGGTGATACTGCCTTAGAATATGTCTGGATCACTGATGGGACGGACGTTCCTTGGCATAAGCCACAACTCCATTGTCACACAATGGGAGGAACTAAGTTCATCTCATGAACCAATATACACCCAGACTGCCTCTTTGGTAGCATCTTAAGTAGCGATGTATCTTGCCTTTAATCGTCTAGTATACCACGGTATATAGGTTGGAACTCTTCCAACATACCGTCCCTTTACTGAGGGTAAAGACAATGCCTGTGACTGACAATCAGTCGTCCTTATCACCCTGGAACACTTCCAGTGATTCTCCTCAGGACCAATTGATACCATCTCACTACAACTAGTGAGAATCCTAACATCCAATTAGATCTATCTCATAGATCCAAAACCCAGGATTTAGCAGGTATCACTTTGATCCTATGTGGAGAATCATTGTGATAAGTGGAGATTGACCGAGCGTAGCATAGGAAACTCCTTTCTTATCAAGAGTATGTCATCCACGTACTCTACGAGGATCACCACCATACTCCCTACTACCTTTTTGTATATACAAGGTTCATCTACCATTTTGATGATGTCAAACTATTTGACTATCTCATCAAAACAGATGTTCCAACTCCGCGATGCCTGCTTTAATCTTATAAAGCATCTTGTACACGTTTCCGCTGCTCCCACTGTCTATGAAGCCCTCTGCCTGTGTACTTACAGACGCTCTCTTCTAAAACATCATTTTAGAAAAGCAGTCATGACACCCAACCGCCAGATATCGTAGTCATGGTATGTAGCCGTGGCAAGTAGGATCTGGATGGACTTAAGCATAGCCACTGAAAAAGGTTTCATCATTATCCATGCCTGGTCGATGATGAAAACCTTTAACATGTCTAGCTTTGAAAGTCTCAACTTTTCCATCTACACCAAGTAATCTTCTCAAGATATACTTGCTCCTGATGGGGATTTAACCCTTCAGATATAGCAACCAAAGTCCATACTTTGTTGGTGTACATGGATTCCATCTCAGATCGCTAAGCATCCAGCCATTCTTACAGAGTCCCTACTCTCGATGGCCTGCTCAAAACTAGTTGGGTCATCATCTCAAGATGCAGTCTTCGCTCCCACTGTCATAGAGAAACCGAAGTATCTCTCAGGCGGATGAGGAACCCTACTAGATCGGCGGAGAGGCTGAGGTTCGTTGGAATCTACTGAATCTTTTGGTTCTACCAAATTATCTGCTGTAGTTTGTATAGCTGGAACCTTTCCAGTTCTACATAACAGACCTTGCCTCGATCTTGTCCGGATTTTGCTTTTTAGACATAGGCCGGACAACTCCAAATCTTAACTAACTTAAGATATGGGCTCTTCCCTTTCCATATCATATATGAAGCGGTAGGCAACTGATTTGATTGGAACCCTATTCAATAGATATGTAACTTCAAAAGTGCATAACTCCTAAAAGGAAATTGGTAACTCTGTAGTACTCATCATAGAGCACACCTTATCATATAGGGTGTGATTGCTCCGCCGCGATATACCATCGTGCTATGGTGTATACGGAGGAGTAATGCTGAGAGAGAATCTCATTCTCCTTTAGAATAGTTCAGGAATTCAATGCACAAGTATTCTCCTCCTTGATCTCATCAAAGGACATAATACTTATACCCTTATTGGTTCTCTACTTCTAACTTATATTCTGTGAATACCTCAAAAGGTTCTGACTTGTGTTTCAACGGGAACATATGTCTGAATCTTGAGAGATCATCAGAGAATGTAATGAAGTACAAAGAACCGGTCTTGGTATGTGTAGACAGTGGACCTTTATACATCAACATGTATCATCCCAAGAGTTCACTAACTCTTTCTCTGTTTCCAATAAAAAGAGCTGGTGTCATTATATCTTTGTGACATGACTGGCAAGTTTCACAAGATGTAAATTCAAACTGATTTAAATATGCATCTACATGTAACTTCCGCTAGTCGGGTCGCATTGATATGACCTAGTCTACAATGCCACAAGAAAGATTCGTTCATTTCTGAACTCTTCCTCTTGTGTGTGTTCTGTATACTAAAAAATGTAGTTTGATTTAGAACATCAATGCTTTTAGATAACGTGCCTGAACCGATCAACTTTTGATATAGGAAATGTTCAAAACATTATCCAACAATACAAAATTTTATCATTTCTTTACTAATAAAGAGACTGATATGATTTTGTATATCAGGTTTGGTATCTAATAACATTCGTTCAGAATCAATGTATTTGGAATACAGGGTGACAGTGACCAACAAACTTGGCTGCAACATTTTGCACCGTTTTTTGTCTCATGAAACTTATCACCCGTTCTCAGTTCTCTACCTATATGTAGCCCTATATAACAGATTACATATCTGGGATCCTGATCCGGTATCAAATACCCAGGACGTAGAGGATACAGAGAAACAGTTCTTTGTAACGAACACACCCGAAGATGATGCATCATATGCACTTTCTTCGTTTGGGCGGCACGGGAATTCTGGTAATCCCGAATTTCCTGCTCTGTCTTATAACAATTATAAGTTGGAGCGGGACCAACGTTCCAAAGATCAGAATAACAAGCGGGTTCGGTCAATATTCCGTATTATTATCTTGATTAAGGCATGATATGGTTGCTACCTGGAGAGAGAGAGAGAAGAAAACACTCAGCGTGCGCTCTTGTAAGATCAGATTGGTTATTATTTTATCTAATCAAGATGGCTCCCACTGTTTTTATCAAATCTTCCTTCAAACCCTAAAAGGAAAGACTAGCCAGGATTAATTACATACTACAAGTTCGCCAATCTTTTAGCCAGGCCAGTGTCGGTACTTTGAGGGAGGTCCCCCGTGCTTTCGCACGATCCTAATTAAGGTAAACCTCGTTTTCCTAGAGGCGTAACCTCGTTAACACCTTTCTAGACACCTACTTGAACGGCTAATTGTAATGTGTAAAACTCTCCCAGGAGTAACTCTTACTCGCAGCGGGTATCGGGATCCAACTATCTCATAGAAGGTATACAATCTTATTGCAAATTTCAACACTTGAAATTCCCGATAATATTTTGTCCCTAGCGTCCTATGACCTTGACGGAGGTCAACAAACCATAGGCTACTAGTCAAGTTCAACCCGTCATTTCTTGATCGAATTAAACCCACCCGCACGACCCTTGACGGAGGTCAACAAGGCCGCACGACTACCCTAATCCATTCTGCATCATATGCATAAGCAGATAAATACTAGTTAGCTACCGCACACTACGCCTTGACGGAGGTCAACAAACGTAGCACGAATACTAAGTAGGACTTATCTGAAATAACGGAGGGGTATGACAGGTTTTTCTGAAAACCAATTGCGTAATGAACTTGATATCGTTGTAGAATCAAATGATTTTAAAATGGAGTGTTTCTGAGGCTTTTCTAGTTTTGCTAAAGGGGTCACTCCCGGTGAAGGGATCGTCGGCCCTTTCCTCATCGAATAAGGTGCAGGATATATCAAATATACCGCTGTGCAAAGCAAAAAAATATAGAAGCGATCAAAAGAAAACCGAGGGGTGTAGCATCTGCCAGTTATTGCTAAAGGAGTCACTCCCGGTGAAGGGATCTCGGTCCTTTCCTTATCGAATAAGGTGTAGGATATATCATATATACCGCTGTGCAAAGAAAGAACTGTAGCTACCTGTTTTATTTTTGAAATTCGATTCCACAACATCTTAGGTTTCTTTTTCTTTCATTAATCATATTAATGAAGTCCCATCATTTAAGTACCTAAACATCACAGATAAATACGACTTACACTTATGCCATCCGCATTCGCCTCGATGTCCCCTCGTGCACCGTTAGGTTAGGTAACTAAAGGCAGAGCGGGGCAGGGCTAGCGGGGGTGTAAAACATAAGTAACGTCAATATAATATATCATATATACTATATACAGTATTTATCACAGAACATATCACATGATCACATCACAGATAACGCAGCAGAAAATATCATATGAAATATTGGATATACTAGGACGTCCGTGTTTTTAATACGAGCCAGTATAAAACACGGATTCCACGGTCGCGATGAATAGCCAAACCCAGACCCCTAGACCCCTACGAGAGCGGCAAGCAACCCTACCAATTCTAGGGTTAGGAGACCCGGACTCGACTCCTCGAGATGGTCTCCCACTGGACCCTAGAACCCGGTTACTTGTGCTCCCCTTCTTGGGTCTATCCTAGTGCGGAAAAGTAAATAATATACAAAAGGTGACATCTTCCGCAACCTGGAAGTGCCCCAATAAAAGAATATTACATACAAGTTTTTACATGAATTAAAATGAAAAACACTCATCTCACATAAAAACCCCCGGCTATTCAAACACGACAATCCAATATAACATATCCAGCAACACATAACATCACATGTCATCAACGTAAGTAAATATGCCCATCCCAATTGTCGTTGACATATAGCAACGAAACCGGCGATATCACATATTACACTTACGGTCGCAGAAAAGAAAGTGTAAAACTACAACAGTTGGAATCCGCAACCTCCTTAGACATCGCATGCCTAATCAAATGAATTCCTTAGACATCGCATGCCTAACAATTATAAACCCTGCATTTTAGTCTCATTATCGAAAACTCTTTTCAATATCAAGTCGGGCAATTCAACAAGATTCCCGACATCCTGATCGAATGCTCGTCGCAAACTTTAGTAGACGGCTGCACCCCCGATACCATCGACGAAGTGCACCAAGGCGGAACACCGCTGCCACGAGCACCCGAACGGATGCTTTCGGCGACGGGGTTCTCCTACAGTCACTTGGTCGTGGCTATGGGGCATGGCTATCTATTAAGTTTTACCGGCGAGTATTCGCGTACGCTACGTGATTGCAACGGACTTTTGATCGCATCAAAATTCCATGGCAACCGATCAAGTAAGACTAAACCGCTAGATTTATAACATTCATTCAGTTATCTCATAACTACTTGTGAATTCCAATTATTGTATCCCATTCCAGATAAATAGAAAATGTTAAACTTTCCGATCGAACATTCAAACACCTAAGTTTTCCCGAAACAGCTCAACACATGAAACAAGTTTAAAAACATCCAGTTCATGCCTCAGTACCAACGGTCCAGCCGTAGAAGGGTCAAGCCAACGCCTCGCATGTGGCACGCCGTACTGCCCCAAACCCTAAGGTTCATAGGGCAGTTCAAGACGGTCACATAATCGAGTTAAGGTTTGTTGTCTTCTAGAGGGACCATCGCGTTACTTGCACTACTTAGAACGTCATTAAACTACGGAAAAATCCAACACTTGGAAATTTCCCGGCAGGGGAAAAAGTGGGTATTTATATCCGGTCGAACCTTTTAACATATTCTAAAGTTACCCGGAAAAACACATAGACAAAATCAAAAATTCAGATCGAATCAGCGAAGCCCCAAAGCATCCCAAAAAACTCAACTCTTGAGTGCAAATTAAAAATTCCCAGAAAACTCAGCACCACAAAATAGGAATTATTGTGCAAAATTCAATGCATGAGGAGACCGTACGGCCGCGGAACCGCCGCACATGCCACGCTATTGCCACGGTTCCGCGGCGGTTTAGTCGAATTAGGCCCCCGTATTTCACAGTAATTCATATAAGACCCTGCTTAATTTTCTGTATATTTTTAATATAGAAAATCTCACTGTTTTAAAAAAAATACAGAGAGCAAATTGGGATTAGGGTTTCGGGTTCGATCGGGTTTCCAACTTCGTCTACTCATTGCCTAAGGCTCTAGCTAGGCTCTGATACAACTGTAGGGTTCCTAGGCACACTAATGAGGTCTCACAAGGCATCAATCATGCCAAATTCAAAAATTTCCGGTGCCGAGAAACCCTAATGCGATCGTTAACTAGAATTTTAGGCGAAAACTAGAACTAGTAAACTGCTTTACTAATAAGTGAACGGAAAATACAACCTTTGTAGATCTGGTTCTCCACCTCCATAGCTCCATGATGAAGTCCCACCGCTGTACCCATCGGATCCCGGACTCTCGCGGTGGTTTCATCAAAAGAATGATCGGGCTAGGTCGTCGACTTTGATGCCGAAGATGATCTACGTCGAGGCAGCACAAGATCAAGCTCCCACTTCACCAAGTCATGAAACTTGTGAAGAAAACACCCTATACTACTTCCGGTGCGGAGAAACCCTAATTCAAAAATTTCCGGTGCCGAGAAACCCTAATGCGATCGTTAACTAGAATTTTAGGCGAAAAATAGAACTAGTAAACTGCTTTACTAATAAGTGAACGGAAAATACAACCTTTGTAGATCCGGTCCTCCACCTCCATAGCTCCATGATGAAGTCCCTCCGCTGTACCCATCAGATCCTGGACTCTCGCGGTGGTTTCATCGAAAGAATGATCGGGCTAGGTCGTCGACTTCGATGCCGAAGATGATCTACGTCGAGGCAACACAAGATCAAGCTCCCACTTCACCAAGTCATGAAACTTGTGAAGAAACACCCTATACTACTTGGCAAGTGGTAGAGGATAAAGAAATATGAAGTGGGTTCACTTTAGAATTGGATTTCTCACTCTTTTTCTCAAGTTGCCATTAATGGTAGCAAGCTTTCTTCTTTGTTCAAGAAGAAGAAGAAGAAGAAAGAATATGATAAGTTTTGTTAAAATAGAAAATAAAATGATACTTATCATATTTTCAACCATGGTTTAGTGTAGAGAACTAACTAAGGTTTAGTAGAATGGTTAGGTTTAGGAGATGAAGACAAAATGGTCACTTTACTCAAAGATGCATGAAGCATCAAGAACCTTCTAAAATGAAAGCAACCATTTAGTTTTTCTTTTCCTTTTAACCAAAATGAATAGATAAATAAATGAGTTAAATGAAACCCTAACCATTCACTAAACATGGTTTAAGTCTTTACACAATCCCAAGTTTGCATGTATCATCAAACATGATACAAACAAGTGCACAAAAATATATCACATATACAACTTGTGCATTTCAAGTGAGAAAATCCATTTTAAGTGAACCGATACTAGTTAATGCAAAGTAATATATCAAATATATAATTATTCATTAAATCATTAAATCAATACTTGATTTAACGATTCGGTCATATCGCATACAACCGACTAGTATCCAATGTATCGACTTATCGAATCAATCTTCGATTCGATAACTAGGTTATATCGCATACAACCAATCGATACATTCATCGCGAGAATAGAATACGGTATCATATACACGCATTAATCTTGGTCCCGCACATATCTCATATGCGCTCCTATTTCGTTTCGCTTGAGCCAGGAAACCTCTATGTAGGACTCTAAAGACTCGTCAATACGCCAGCAGCAGATGATCATCATATCAAGCACCCACAAGCCGCAAGCGGTCTGCTAAACGTAACGGCCACCCGGGTATTGAGCGATCAGAAGATCGACGAGCAAGCCCGCTCACACTCCTGTGAATCCAACCAGTAACACTTACCGTACAGTCCGGTCTGATCGTCTGATATGTCGCATATCTTGCCTAGGGGTGGTAAACGTCAGACCCCAATAGCTCGATAAGTCGTGTCGATATGAGGTCTATAACAGTTCGAGAAACTACTGGTAACACTTACCAGTAAATCTCAGCAACCCTGGCCAGGGATTTCCGGTTATAGCCAATCGAACACAGTGCAACATCAACTCCCTATACCGGGAGAGACGAATCCCCTCCTATCGCTCATTGCCTCCATGTGATTCGGGACTGTACCCAAAAAACCACCATTTTGCTCGCCCTCTTGGACGTGGTAAGGTGGAAATCAAAGCACAGTGGGAACCACACAAGACTCTATGACGATCTCGGGTCAACAGACTACTCTATACCAGTGTCACCAGAGAATTGCCATCTGACGTAAGGTATAATACCATCTGGGAGTTCTCGGCGAGTCCGTCCAGTGTACCCAGTCTCCACTGAGCACCCGTATATCATCTCTGATGTCAAACACCAATGGATATGTTATCATCCATCGCCCATCTGTATGGGTCGAGAAGGTACACGCTAGTCTACTCTGGTATATCGATGCCTCGTATCGATACACCCACGACTAGGAACCTTGAAGGATGTACTTATGGACTACCATGTCCCCACTAGTATGATCCGCATCATAGTCCAGGTAGTCAAGTACACATCCTAAGGGCTTTACCAACATGTAACAGAGAGACAGTCAGTATACACGTTAAGGTAAAGAGCAACTAGATAGCATACTATCATGTCGAACAAGAAAGTCCTCCCTATATATGTCCAAGCATCCACTACAATATACATCCTATGTATAGTAATGGCCTCTAGGGCATACATATAACTAACACTATGTACTTAGCAATCTGCAGTGAGAGATGAGAGCCTAAGGGCACTAGACGACATGCCATGATCAGAAGGCAAGTAGATATCTTGCTCTGCTAGCATTGGATCCACCGACACCTTCTCGACTTGAAAGGACGGACATATCGACGACAACATTTATGATTTGTGATTTTGTGATTGACTATCACGTATCCGTCATATTGGATTTCAGTATTTGTGGGTGATTTATTTCATGATTGAGTTTTGATGACCGAGTTTCATGATATTTGATTTCATGCCTAGGGCATGCATATGATTTGACTTATGCTTTCGGCATAGTTTTCATGCACTTTTAGTAATTGATTTGCTTTTGTGCACGCCGATGCACTGGATGGTGAGATTTTATACCACGGTATACCTGATTTGGATTTTGATTGAAATGTATCGTATACCGTCGATTTCGAGTGTGATATTCGATATTCGTTTTCATGCACATTGTGCACTTGATTTGGATTTTGTGCATACTTAAGACGCTTGATGCGATTTAGGTGCACACTAGATGCACTAAATCGAGATTCTTCGTGCATATCAGATGCACCTGGTTTTTCCGTCAGGCACACGTTGCCTTTGACAGGTGTTTCGTGCACACCCGTTGCACTTAGATATTGTTTCTGTGCATATGTATGGCACATTCATGGATTTCGATTTCCGTGCGCACCAGACGCACATGGCATTAATATATATTTAGGATTGATTTATTTTGGAGCAATATATTTTATGATGTTTGCTATTTGGTTTAGTACTGAGCAGGACAAGTCACAGGACAGTACCTGAGTATATTTTGCATGCATTGATAGTTATCGAAAGGATTTCCAAGGAGGAGCTATAGTCTCAGTATTTACCTACGTGTCAGTGATGACACGAAACTGTTTAAAAAGGGAAACCCTTCTAAATTGTTTTCAAAACGGCAGGACGTGTATGTTAAACAAATGATATATATATATATATATATATATATAGTTATTTTCTTACATTGGACGTCCGCCACTGTGCAGTGATACACACATCGCACAGCGATTTGAAAAGAAAAAGGTTTGGCATGCATTGCTTCCAGATACTTTAATGATGTATATCATATTGGTTTTCGTATTGGATTTGGACATTGATGTCTTCCCCATAACTCCGATGATTGCGGGATGCTTGAGGGAGTTTTGATTTTGAGTTATACACTCTTTTTCATGCGCATGCATTGCGCTACGATATATATTTTATGTATTTATGATTTCGGAGCCCCGACGACTTGATGGTTTTGCTGAAATATTTTAGTATTTGGGGGGAGTTTTAAATTAAATTCGGGGACCAAATTTCTTTAAGGGGGGAGAATGTAACGTTTTGAAAATCGTTTCGGTGAAATTTCGGAAAATTGGTAAAATAAGGGTTTTTTTTATAAAAAGTCAAAATATAAATATCTTTATTACAAAATTAAATATACATATTCTAGCTATGTAATTGCTAGTATTTTGTGTTTATTGAGCCACTGGTAAAATTTCTAATTTTCTGAAAAATTTACCAAAATTAATTATTTTAATATTATTTTAAGCCGGAAAATTACAAATTGGAATGGGTTGAAACAAATTTTGTGCATCATAACACATTAAACAAAATTTTAGCATGTTGTTTTTGAAATAAAATGAAGCTGTCAAACGGTTTTAGAAAATATCGAAGAAAAAGGCTTAAAAATTGGAATTAGTGTAAATAGATGTTGGGGTATCATTTTTTTCCTCACCCATACTCACCCACACTCTCTCTCTTCTCCCCAAATCAGGAGCCCAAGTTTCCCCCCCTCATTTCCCCACTTGTTTTGCCAAAACAAAAGAATAGAAAACAAAGGAAATGAAAGAAAATTGTTAAAAGAGTATGGGCTTTGACTTTGTGGGTTGACTTTACTTATTTTCCCACCTCACTCTCTCTCCTCCCCTCCCTATAATGTGGCTGAGCCCCCCTCCCTCTTCCTACTGAAACAGCAACCCCCTCTCATTTCCCCCATTTTCCCCTCTCCTTCCACCTCAAAAACCCTTCAAAAATGCATCAAAAATCCTACAAAATGAAAATCAAGCTCCTACCCATTTTTCCTTTGCCTCTATAGCATGGATCTTGGTGCAAAGATTTCAATTTGAAGGTCAAGTTCTATGTTTGATCTATGGTTCTAGAGGTATAATAAATCTTGGCATTTTGTTAAATTGTTTGATTATTTCTTCAAATTAAGTTAATGAGTGGTTTAAATTAGGTTTTAATTGGTTCTAATTGCATGTTTTAAAATTTCAAGAGAGGGGTTTGAATTCATATTGGGGTTTTGTGTTGTGTGATATATTTGACATATTAATGTTATGCTAAATCAAATCTAGTTGCTAGTTTGCATTTTTGCTAATTTAAATTTGTGATAATTATATAAATTGCAAACTAGGTTTTAAAAATATATATATTTTGGTGACATAAAATTCTAATTAGGGTTTCATGGCATTATTAACATTATAAATTGTGGTTTAATACTTTAGTATATGCAAAACCAAGCTTAATTGCAAAATTGTGAATTTTACTTTAAAAAGAGTTCAAATCGGTAGTTTTGCAAACTAGGAATTTGGAATTTATACAAATTGATGAGATTAATTTATGAAAGTGATTTGTATGACCTAATTATGTTATTTAATGAGCATTTTGGCCATTTGAATCGTTAAAATTTGTAGATTGGTTAAAACATCAAGTTTTGAACCGAAATGGGAATTTATGCTAACTAGGTTTTTGGAAAATAAAACGATTGGTTTAATTTTATGGTTTTGACGAATTAAACCCTATTTCTTATACAGTTAGTGAGTTTTGCAACCATGATTGGTATGTTCGGTGTTTTTCTTGATCAATTGACGTTTGTACGCCGATGTCGAGGGTTTTTGGGTTGATTTGTGAAAGCAAACCACAGGATTTGACCTTTGTGGGATTCGTGTGTCGTTTTGGTCATGAGTCGAATTTTAATGCTATACGGTGCGTTATGATATGTAGGTACCCCATGTGGACTTCAAGATGACAAGCAAGCGCGTGGCGACGTCGGCACCGGCGAGCGAAGATCAGTTGAGTAGATTATATCTACGGGGGAAGTCGGGTGGATGGCTTATAGCAGCCCCGCAATTCGTGGTGATATATACGAATACGTATACACACATATATTTATTATAGGTTGATTTGAGTTTATTGATGATAAAGATGGATTCTAGGTGTTCTTGGATTGGTTTAGTGTTAGTTGCGAAACCCTAGAGCAGTGGTTGCACCCACACACGCACACACATACTTGCATACATTCTTTCTTTTACCTATGCGTATATGGGGATGCGTATATTTACACATGGGTATGGGACTATGTGTACATATATTGGATTATGAGAATAGTGCTTGGGATTTGAGATGAGTCGATGAGATTGGATTTGAGGCCGTGAGATCGGTGATATGACAAGGTTCGTATTTGAGATACGACATGATGTTTTAGCAGGTCCTTTGACATAGTGTTTCATACACACGCATGCATACATAGATGGTATCAGTATTGTACTAGACGTAGGTCTGTACCATGGATCATGATGGTTGATAAAGAGGATACCAGATGAATAATGTGATTGATGTGACATTGACCCGTACCCAGATTTGGGAGGCCGTACGACGGATGTACCGTACGAGCTATATATTGATGATAGATCCGCACTCTTGACTTGAGGATGTCATATTATAGATATTTGATCGTATATGATACTATTGAGGCGGGATCACCGACTGTTATATTATATATATATATATATATGTGTGTGTGTGTGTGTATCGACTAAGATATTAGGCGGTTTCCTTACCTTTGATCAGTCTGTATAGTTTGGCCCTGTAGTGTTCTTGTATATGATAGATTAGATTCGACTCATACCTATTTCAAAAACTAACGAATCGTGTGTATTTTAAAGACGGGACAAGAGATTCAACGGATATTTCAAAGGACGTATCTTTTCTTAAAACACCATAGCCCTTATTTTCAAAACACCACGATTCGTGTTATTTCAAATGGCACCATCGTATGACTTATATTTATATAAATGTAGTTTAGTTATCATAGGTGTTTATCTTTCAGCCCCCGCACATTATTGCGATTCGCTTCGCATCGCTTGCTTATATTGTGTTTTCATATACCATTATTAATATCATACTGTTAGGACACCAGCACCATTACCGATGATGTGTATGTTTTACGTACACTTACTTGCCGGCTCACACACATCATCATCGGTAACTGCCATGTCACCTACACTTTAGAGAAGATTATTTCATTGATATAGCTTGTTAGCTGATAGTTTCGACATGATAATAGTGTACATGCCTCATATGCTAGTTTAGACATTGCAGTTATTACTTGCTACTTCATGCATATTATTATTCACTGTTTACTTGCTACTTCATGCATATTATTATTCACTGTTTACTTGCTATTGATGATTGGATTTCGGATTTTCATGAGATTTCCTGGATTTGGGGGAAAACCGCAAGATTATGTATAAACTTCTTTCTCTTTTTAAAATGAAAAGCGCGGTTTTCCCATGAAGTATGAGTCGTCCACCATGAGTTTTCATGATTGCTGTTGGATTTCGAGACCCGATTCGAGGAGTTGGATGAACCGTCTCGTGTACGTGGTGGGCCCGGTACGGTACCCCGGGGCAAGAAGTTCGAGTTGTACTCGATGAGCCTTGTAGGGGAGCACTACCTACCGGTGATATTATTTGGACTCGTCGGCTATCCGGAGGATACCGGCCGGAGTCATGAGATAGTTATAGGCCGATCCGTTCTGCGGAGCCTGAGGTATTGATATTTGAGATTTGAGACACTGAGGCATTGAGATTTGATGATACAGGTTAGGCCGGGAAGCCGGAACCTGAGATATTGAGATATTGGGATTTATGTTTTATGTCGATGCTTGACACGGATTTCTCTGTTGATTTCATTGAGGATACTCATTTTATATACATACAGAAATCCCATTAAATTAAAGAAAATAGTTGTCTCACTCATTTCATTACATTACATTCATACCTCATACATGTGATATGTTGCTATCTGAGGCACGGACACGAGCATATAGTATTACAATATACATAGCTGGACCAGGATTTTATTGAGGATATTACCTGATATGACTTAGGATAGCGTTGTGCATGCGATTTCTACTCGTAGATGTTTTCTACTCACGAGTTGGCAACTCACCCCCGTTGTGCCACAGTTCCTTACAGATTTTGCCGTACAGGTTCTTCACGGCTTTGCGGGCACACTGTTCTTTCTGGGTGATTGCTTTGGCAGGTAGATTCTTTGCATCAGGACCACCATTGTTTATTATTATTTCATTTGTATCTAGAAACTCCATCAACCAGATTGTATATTTGAAAGAGTTAGAAAATCAGACTTGTTATTCTTTCGACCTTAGAGTCGCGCGTTGTATTATTATGGTTTTCATGCTGATTTGGGTTTTCTTTTGAGTTTTGATTCTCGCCCTTGGCGTTGTATATTATATTGCTTGCGTTGTTGTGACCGTCGATTGACGAAGAGCTAGCTCCCGCTTGGGGATGCCTTTTTGTTCATTTCGTATACTATTCATGTTGTATCCCGTTTGGGGCTAGTATTTACAAAGGAGACCCTGCCGAAATTTTCAGAAAATACTTGAGATTTTAAAAATACACACTTCAGCCTATGTTGATTAAAACTACTTACTTTCAATTGGTTTTTCCTTCACTCTACTGCTTCTTGGTTTTGATTTCTGGGTTTTGGCTTACTTAGATTACGTACGCCTCGTGACGTTCGTAATTTAAGTGTCGGTCATGTTCCGTACTTTTCGGGTCGTGACAGTTGGGGTAAAAATTTACACCCCGGTTGACCAAGTCAAAATCAAAGCCTACCCAAGCCAAGTGGGTCCAAGCCCAGATCAAGTAGGCCCATGCCCGGGTCGAGTCCGAACATGAAGCGGCCGGCCTCCCCCCATGCCAAGATAAAAATTTTGTAATAAATAATTTTTTTGTATTTCTTTTATTTTATTTTACGAATGAATGTAAGAGAAATGGGCATAAAGCCAAATTTTTGTGAAGCCCATGGCTTATGTGCAAAAAGAAATGGCACATGAGCCATGGGATAGGCAAAATGCCATTTTGTGAAGCCCAAGGGGCTATGTGTAATGTGTATAGCCTATAAAGGTAAGGATAATGAAAATATCCCAACAACTTTTTCTCTCTCCAAAGAGCAAATCTAGATCTGACATCTTTCTCCTTCCTCAAGGTTCTAAAACTTTCTTCTTTCTTTTGAATTAAATCAAGAGTTTTACGCTTCCTTTTATAAAACTAAATAGTTTTTACAACAAAACCCACAAAGGGAAACTCAGATCTTCCACCAGATCTCAAAAAGAAGAGATTTTTAAAATCTCACACTTCTTGATCTTCAAGATCCGGCCAACAAAGGAAGAAGAAGGAGACCCATCTCCAGAAACCCCACTTTGGGGAAGAACTAGGGCTCAAGGGGAGAAGCCCTTCATCAGCCTCAAAACATCTTACGAGTTTCACTCCACTCTAATTTCTCTTTCGAGAGTTTCTGAGGCTAAAAGCCTCTTTTTCTCGCCGGCGCCCAAGCGCCGGAGCGCCCGGCGCTCAAGCACCCAGTGCTCAAGCGACCGGCGCCCACGTGCTGACACATGGTGCGCTAGCGCTCAAGCGCCCAACACCCACATGCCGACACGTGGTGTACTAGCACTCGAGCGCTAGCGCTCAAGCGCCCTGCGCTCAAGCACCCAGTGTTGGGTTAACCTAGCACCTCATGAAGAGATTGGAATCATCATATGTACCAAAAATTAAAATTTTAGGGTGCTAAGTGAACACACAAAGAATCAATCCTAGAAAAATTAGGGTTTCATAAACTACACTTCATCACATGAAAGAAATGCTAGGGTTTTGAGAGTACAACCTTTGTAGCTCCGTACGCTAGACTCCTCGGCTACTTAGGGTTTGGAAAAAGGTCTGCTTGAACTCCTCTAGGTCAACGATGATCCACCCGGAGTCCGCTTTGTCCAAGCTAGCAACTTCACTTTATCAAGAGATTGAAATGAAGCTAACACTCTAAACAAGTGGGCTAAACTTGTATAGAATGATGTTGTGGTTCTTATTCTCACTTCATAATCCTATCTTGTTGAGTATTTTGCTCACTTGAAAGATCTAGAGAGCAAAAGGTGAAGGAGGAAGAAGATGATGGCTTTTGAACAAGAGTGAAAAGAAAAGCTCACTTGAGAAAAAGAAAAATATATGTATATATATTTTCTATTTCTCATCTCAAACCATGGTTAAATATTTAAGATATTATTTACTTTGAGTTAAAACACAAAGAGAAGGTTAATCTATGGTTAGATGTAGGTGAGCATGGTTAGGTTAAGGAAGTGTGTAGAAAACAACCATTTATTAACCTTTTCTTTTCCATTTTGTTTTAACACAAATATAAACAATAATCCATATATTTAAACCATGGTGTGAGTCTTATATTGCCACCATTTTCAATGTATAATCAACCATGAAAGATGATGTATGTATGTACGTATGTATGCACATCCATATGTGAATGAATCTATGAAGAAAGCATACATGCATGCATACATCCATCAAACACAAGAAAGGATTTCAAGTGAGAAGCTAATGGTTAAATGATAAATCAACACTTGATTTATCAATCCGGTCATATCACATACGACCCCAAAAAAAGCAAGCCGCCCGATTAATATACGGTATCCTATACGCACATTTTAACCGGGTCGATGCGCATATCGCATACGCGCACCACAACGTTTCACCTGGACTAGGTAACTCCGTTGTGGGAATCTAAGACTCGTCAATACGCCGGAAGTGGGTGATGATCATATCAAACACCCTCAAGCCGCAAGAGGTCTGCTAAACGTAATGGCCACCCGGGTATTGAGCGATCAGAAGAAGACAAGCGAACCTGCTACAACTCCCGTCGAGCCAACCGGCAACACTACCATGCAGTCCGGTCTCCTCGTATGATATGTCGCATATCAAGTCTAGGGGTGGTAAACGTCAGACCCCAATAACCGATAAGTCGTGCCGATGTGAGGCTCATAACGGGTCGAGAAACTGCTGGTAACACTTACCAGTAAATCTCCAATCAGCCCTGGCCAGGGACTTCCCTGTTATGGCCAATCGAGCACAGTGCAACATCAACCCCCAATACCGGGAGAGACGAAACCCCTCCTATCGCTCATCGCCACCATGTGACTCGGGACTGTACCCAAAAACCACCATTTTGCACGCCCTCATGGACGTGGTAAGGTGGAAATCAAAGCACAGTGGGAATCACACAAGACTCTATGACGATCTCGGGTCTACAGACTAACCTGCACAAGTGTCACCTGAGAACTGCCATCTGACGTGAGGTATAATACCATCTGGGAGTTCTCGGCGAGTCCGTCCAGTGTACCCAGTCTCCACTGAGCACCCGTATACCATCTCTGATGTCAAAAGCCAATGGATATGGGATCATCTATCGCCCATCTCATGGGTCGAGAAGCGTATACGCTAGTCTACACTGGTATATCGATGCCCCGTCTCGATACACCCACGACTAGGGACCTTGAAGGATGTACTTATGTACTACCATGTCCCCACTAGTATGATCTGCATCATAGCCCAGGTAGTCAAGTACACATCCTAAGGGCTTTACCAACATGTAACTCTAAGACAGTATAAAGAGACAAGTATACATGTTAAGATAAAGAGCAACCAGATAGCATACTATCATATCGAGCAAGAAAGTCATCTATATATATATATATATATATATATGTCCAAGCATCCAATATAAATTACATCATCTGTACAATACTGGCCTCTAGGGAATACATACAACTAAAAATCTCCCACTTCCACTAGGGCCAGCTGCTGTAGTATCGCATACCGAGCATCCTGAAGAGTCTCTCAAACTGTATCTGGGGAATGGCCTTCGTGAGTGGATCCGCTGTGTTGTTCTTTGGGTCAACCCTCCTGACCTCGATCTCCCGGCGATCAACTATCTCCCGGATCAGGTGATACCGCCTCAGAATATACCTGGATCGCTGATGGGACCTGGGTTTCTTGGCCAAAGCCACCGCTCCATTGTTATCGCAATACAAAGGTATTGGATTCTCAATGGATGGAACCACTCCAAGTTCAGTAATGAACTTCTTGATCCAGACAGCCTCTTTGGCAGCATCGTTGGCAGCGATGTATTCAGCCTCCATCGTCGAGTCTGCCACGGTTTCCTGCTTGGAACTCTTCCAGCTAACCGCCCCTCCGTAAAGGGTAAAGACAAATCCCGACTGCAACTTAGAGTCGTCCTTATCACTCTGGAAGCTCGAATCGGTAAAGGACTCCACTTGGAGTTCTCCGTTACCATACACCAAGAGCATCTCTTTAGTCCTTCGCAAGTACTTGAGAATGCTCTTCACAGCTGTCCAGTGACTCTCTCCAGGATTAGCTTGATACCTGCTCACTACACTTAGTGAGTATGCTACATCGGGTTTGGTACATAGCATCGCATACATGATAGAGCCTACAGCCGAAGCATAGGGTATCCCTTGCATGCGAGCTCTCTCCAAATCAGTCTTGGGAGACATCTCTTTGGAGAGAGTGACTCCAGAGATCGTGGGTAAGTTCTTACGCTTGGATTCTTCCATACTAAAGCTCTTTAGTATGGTGTCAATGTACCTGGATTGGGACAATCCCAATATCCGTTTGGATCTATCTCTATAGATCCTAAATCCCAATTGTAAGTCCATGCTACCTCTCCCGGTACTTTCGGGCAAGCGGAATTTGATATAAAACGATTTTTATAGAGGTGGTAACATGGACTTAAAACCCGGATCTTTGTTAAACATCTAACTAACAACCTAACTAGGAGTCGCTAACTACTCGGTTAGGGGGTTTATACCTTGCTTGTCTTGAACTCCTTCGTCTTCAAATTCCGATGGTGGTCCGGATCGGCTTCTTCCCGTCGTCTCATTACGCCGAAGATAGATCCACCTGAAAGCTCCAACCTTTGGCTCCTTCTTCGTTCTTTGAAGAAACTAGTTCACTTGGTTTGCTAAACCTTGTGAACTAGAATGAGTAGAGAAGAGTTTGTATGGGATTTTATCTATGGTTCTTGATTCTCAACTCATGAGAGATATGAACCATAGAGTCAAGAGAGGGAGCAAGAGGAAGAGGGTGAGAGCAAGAGCAAGAGAGCTCAAGAACAAGAGAGAGAATGGTCAAGTGAGAATTAGCCTCTCTTTTGTCTTTCACCCTCTCATAATCCAAAACAATGATAACAAAATATCAATCAAGTGTTATGTGATGGTTTAAGCAACCATAGCCATATCATTACATGCACTCATTTTGCACAAAGGAGCAAGCAAGCAAAAGTCTTTGCCATGAAATGATAGCTATGGTTATCATGATGGTCAACTAGTCAAGCCTAGTCAACCGGTCAACAAAGTCAACAAGTCAACAAAAGTCAACAAGTCAACAACCATGTCACCATAATACTTAATTAATATAATTGTTAATCGCATATCATATTCTCATTAGGGTTGAGCAAAAAGTCAATAGTCAACGGTCAACGGTCAACAACCCTAATGAGAATCCTCTGCCTCTGTCTCTCCGTCAACTGTGCATACACACCCGCATCCGCGTTCCGAGGAACACGAATACATACTGGATAAATCCAATCCCAAAAGGTATACTAGGATCTGGCTTAAACCAAAGCCCGCTAGTGTAAACTGTCCGGACACTGTACGTGCATAAGTGCACGGATGTGACCGAACCCTGTCGCAAAACCATGCGACCTGTCGCAAAACCATGCGACCTCTACTCTTTTGCCTAAAGGCGAAAAGCTTTCTGTGTGGGACTCTAAAGACTCGACACTACGCTGGCAGTGGGTTTAACCACAGACCGCAAGCGGCACTAGCTGTGCGTAACGGTCCCCAGGTAATGCCGACAAGAAGACTGACGAGGCGAAACCCATCTGAACTCCTACTGAGCCTGAATGTGACATTCTCCGTACAGTCCGGTCTGTTCGTCTGATACATCGCATGGCGGGCCTAGGGGGCGGTAAACGTCAGTCCCCCAAAAGCGGTACAAGTCGTGTCGGAGTGAAGCCCAAAACACCCTGAGATAATACTGGAAGCCTACCAGTATATCTCGTTTGTCCTGGCCAGGGACTACTCGTGTAATGGCTCTCCTAGACACAGCGCGATGTCAACCCCCAATACCGGGAGAGACGAATCCTGTCTAACCGTCACTGCCTCCAAGTGCTTCGGGACTGCACCCAACTACCACCTGTTTGCACGACTCCTTTGAGCCGTGGTAGGGTAGTAATCAAAGTACAGTGGGAACACACTCGAGGCGAAGTGACAGTGTCAAGTCAGCGGACTAAGCTGTACTCATGTCACCTGGGAACTGATAACTGACGATAGGCATAATACCAACTAGTCAGTTCCTGACGAGTCCTGTCCAGTGTACTCGTAACCCAACGAGCACCCGCATACTATCTCAAGTACGACGTACCGACGGCTGTGGGACAGACCGTCTCCCACACTGGGATGAGAAGCGCATGTGCTAGTCTACTCCGGAGTATCGATGCCCTGTCTCGATAGTCCTGCGACCAGGGACCTGCATAAGGATGTGCTTATAGATTACCCAGCCCCACTAGTGTGACTGCCATCACAATGCTGGTAATCAAGCAAAGATCCTAAGGGCTCCACTAATGTGTATAGGCGATATACTAATATAAACACATGTACACATTGAAGTAGAAACAAACCAAGTAGCATACTACTATTTTGAGCAAGATTGTATATACAAGGTGAATATCCCAAGCTTCCATTAAGTAATATACAAACTAGTATGATACAGTAATGGCCTCTAGGGCATATACACTAACAATCTCCCACTTGCACTAAGGCCATGTACTGGCGTATCGAAGACCTATCATCTCGATCAGCCGCTCGAACTGAGTCTGGGGCAAGGCCTTGGTGAATGGATCTGCAGTGTTATCTTCTGAAACGACTCTCCGAACCTCGATCTCCTGGCGATCCACGATCTCCCTGATCAGGTGATACCGCCTTAAGATGTGTCTGGATCTCTGATGGGACCTGGGTTCCTTCGCTAAAGCTATAGCCCCATTGTTGTCGCAATACAGAGGTATTGGATCAACAATGGACGGAACCACCTGAAGCTCTTTCAAGAACTTCCTCATCCAGACGGCTTCTTTTGCGGCATCAGATGCAGCGATGTATTCCGCTTCCATCGTCGAGTCTGCAACGGTTTCCTGTTTGGAACTCTTCCAACACACCGCCCCTCCATTGAGGGTAAAGACAAAACCCGACATGGACTTGGAATCATCCTTGTCATTCTGGAAGCTGGAGTCAGCAAAGGCCTCGATCTGGAGGTCTTTTCCGCCATACACCAAGAACATCTCCTTAGTCCTTCTCAGGTACTTGAGAATGTTCTTTACTGCTATCCAGTGTTTCTCCCCAGGGTTTGACTGATACCGGCTTACCACACTCAGTGCATAAGCTACATCCGGTCTGGTACACAACATCCCATACATTATAGAGCCTACCGCAGAAGCGTAGGGTATAATAGACATGCAATCCCTCTCCAAATCAGTTTTGGGAGACATCTCTTTATAGAGGGTGATCCCGTGACAAGCCGGTAGGTTACCGCGCTTGGAATCTTCCATACTGAATCTTTTCAGTATGGTTTCGATGTACCTGGACTGTGAAAGTCCTAATATCCTCTTGGATCTATCACGATGGATCCGGATCCCCAGGATGTATGAGGCATCACCTAGGTCTTTCATGGAGAACCTGTGCGACAAGAACCCCTTGACAGATTGTAGCATAGGAATATCATTTCCTATTAAGAGAATGTCATCCACGTACAAAACGAGGAATACTACAGTTCTCGCTACAAATCTACAATAGATGCATGGTTCATCTGGATTTTTGATAAAGCCAAATTCTTTGACCGTCTCATCAAAACAGATGTTCCAACTCCGCGATGCCTGCTTTAGTCCATAGATGGACTTAAGCAACTTTCACACCTTTCCGCTGCTCCCACTCTGAATGAAACCCTCTGGCTGGTCCATATAGACACACTCCTCTAAATTTCCATTTAGAAAAGCGGTCTTTACGTCCATTTGCCAGATCTCATAATCGTGGAAGGCAGCAATGGCAAGAAGGATCCGAATGGATTTCAGCATAGCCACTGGAGAAAAGGTTTCGTCATAGTCCAAGCCAGGTCTTTGACGGAAACCCTTTGCAACAAGTCTAGCTTTATAGGTCTCAACCTGTCCATATACACCAATCTTCCTTTTGAAGATCCACTTGCATCCTACGGGTTTTACCCCGTCTGGAGCAATGTCCAACGTCCATACTTTGTTGGTGTACATGGACTCCATTTCGGTCCGCATTGCATCCAGCCATTTTACCGAGTCGACGCTCTGAACGGCTTGCTGGAAGCTAGTAGGCTCATCATAATCTATGATGCAATCCTCTCTATCCCCGTCTATGAGAAAACCGTAGTATCTTTCGGGCGGATGAGACTGCCTACTACTCCTGCGGAGCGGCGTAGGAATGTCCTGTTATTTTGAATCCTCTGGTTCCACTAAGCTTTCAGTAATAGTCTGTGGTTCTGGAATTTCTTCCAGTTCTACTGCGCTCCCACTAATTTCCTTTTCTAAGAACTGGTGTTCTAGAAAGTGGGCATGACGAGAAACAAGGAATTTTTGTTCCTCTTCGCAGTAGAAGAAATATCCCTTGGAATTCTTTGGATATCCCACAAACTTACACAGTACTGAGCGTGCCTCGAGCTTGTCCGCATGCTGCTTTTTGACAAAAGCTGGACTTCCCCATGTCTTAATGTGATTAAGATGGGGTCTCTTCCCACACCACATCTCATATGGTGTAGTAGGCACAGTCTTAGTAGGAACTCGGTTCAAAAGGTATGCAGCTGATTCTAGCGCATACCCCCAGAATGATCGCAGTAACTCAGCGTTACTCATCATGGACCGTACCATATCTAATAGGGTTCGGTTCCGTCTTTCCGATACACCGTTATGTTGCGGAGTGTATGGAGGAGTAAGCTGAGAGAGAATTCCGTTCTCTTTTAAATAGTCCAGGAACTCGGCACTTAAGTATTCTCCACCTCGATCCGATATTAGAATCTTGATACTTTTGCCGGTCTGTTTTTCTACTTCACTTTTATATTCCTGGAACTTTCCAAAGGCTTCGGACTTATGTTTCATTAAGAAGACATAACCGTAACTTGAGAAGTCATCCGTAAAAGTGATGAAGTAAGAATAACCGCTTCGCGCATGTGTAGACATTGGACCGCACACGTCGCTGTGTACGAGTCCCAAGAGCTCGCTCGCTCTTACTCCGTGTCCAGTGAACGGAGTCTTTGTCATCTTTCCTTTGAGACAGGATTGACAAGTGGCATACGATTGATATTCGAACGGATTCAAATATCCTTCAGTATGTAACTTAGTCAACCTTCTCTCATTGATGTGACCCAGTCTACAATGCCATAAGAAAGTCTGATTTATTTCCGGAGACTTTCTTTTGTGTGTATTCTGGACGTTGAAAATCTGTGGTTGGTTTAATACGTATATACCATTACTCAATGTACCTGACCCAATCAAAACTTGATTAAGGTGAATGTTTACAACATTACTTACAAACGCAAATTCATAACCTTCTTTAGAAACTAAAGATACAGAAATGATATTACAAGTTGCGTTGGGTACAAAAAAGCAATTACGCAAAACCAAAACATGTCCATCTGACATTCCCAGGTGATAGTCCCCCACGGCTTTAGCATCCATGCTAGCTCCGTTCGCAACTCTGAGGGTCATGTCACCTGCCTTCAAAACCCTACGGTTTCTCAATGCCTGCAAAGAATTACAGATATGAGATCCTGATCCGGTATCCAATACCCAGGAAGTAGAGTTTATTGAAAGACAGTTTTCAATAACATACACACCTGAAGCTGAAGCTGCAACCTGCTTCAATTCCTGTGTTCTGGCCTTCCAGGCCCTGCAATCATTCTTCCAGTGTCCTTTCTTATGACAATAGAAGCATTCTTCCTTATCCACAAGCTTCCCCGCTTTCTTTGTTGCTTTTGCATTTCCCTTCGTATCCACTTTACTAACACCGCCTCTTGGTTTGGCGGGGGCTTTCTTCTTCTTTCCCTTGGCTTTCGCCTTGGACCTAGAAGAAGATGGTCCTCCTACAAACAAAGTGGATGTTTCCCTACTTTTCTGTAGGGTGCCCTCTGTGCTCCTCAGCATGTTGAGGAGCTCTGAAAGTTCAACCTCTTTTTCTTGTAGGTTGAAGTTCAGTATAAACTGGGCGTAAGTGGAAGGAAGGGACTGGAGAACTAAGTCCGTATAGAGCTCACTCTCCAAAGTGGTCCCTAGGTCCGCGAGCTCCTCAATGCAGCCGATCATCTTTAGCACGTGCTCTGCTACTGATGATCCGACGGCCATCCTTGCCGAAAATAACTTTTTCGACGCTTCGTATCTTGCGATACGAGATTGCTCTCCATACAGTTCTTTTGTATGAAGAAATATGGATTCAAGGTCCATATTCTCGTGCCTCCTCTGATGTTCGTTGTCCATAGAGGCAAGTACGAGGCATTTGGCCTTCGCGCTATCAATCTCCCAAGTCTTACGGATTTCCTTATCCGCGACGCTGGAAGTGGGACCAGGGACAGGGGGAGCTTTGGTGGTAAGAAGATACCCCAGCTTGTCGTAAGTGATTGCCATTTTGACATTCCTGAGCCAATCTTTGTAGTTTGGCCCTGTCAGTATGTTTTTATCTAGGAGTAACTTAAGTCCAGTCATGTCGATTGGTCGCTGCAATTAGGAGAGAGAAGAAACACTCAGCTTGATGCTCTTGCAAGTTTAGAATGGTTTTTAGTTTGTCTAAACAGGATGGCTCCCACTGTTTCTCGAATCCCTCCTCAAACCAAAAAGGAAGAATTAGTCGGGATCAATCCCACCGCACAATACTTGCTTAACCGTTCAGCCAGGCCAGTGTCGGTACTTCGAGGGAGGTTTTCCAACGCTTTCACGAAGTTCCTTAATTCAAGAACCTCTTTTCCCTGGGGGCGTAGCCCCACTAACACCTTTCTAGGCACCTACTAGGTTTATAGTATTGATCGTTTAGTGAGAAATTTCCCGAGGAGTAGCATATACTCACAGTAGGATCGGGATCCAAATATCATCACGTGACGAAACTGAAGGAATCCTACCAGAATCATCACACTCCAAGTGGTATGCAAATCTAGCAAGTTTCAGTACTTATGAAACTCCCGATGTGGATTTTTGCCCCATGCTCTTATGACCTTGACTTTGGCCAAAATATCATAAGTCACATGTCAAGTTCTACCCGTCATTATCCAGGTTAATTTGGATCCATCCGTACCTACCCTTGACTTCGGCCAAAATGGCAGTACGACTGTCCCAAACCAACGCATCTATCTATGCTACACATGAATACCCAATAGCTACCAATCACTATGCCTTGACTTTGGCCAACATACACAGCTTGAATACTATTGACTGTTCATGTGAAACGACGGAGGGCTCCGAATGGTTTTGGCAAAACCGTGAACGTAGTGAACTTGATATAGTCGATGGAACGAGATAGCTTTTAAAAGGAGTGGCTCAAGCTCCGCATTTAAAAGTTGGTTTTGAAAAGAACCGAGTGGTTTTTCGAAAGTGTTCCAACGACTTTAACTTGGTTTATTATCTTGCATTAGTTCTTTTAATGCGTGATATTCTTGCATTAGTTCTTTTAATGCGTCCCATCATTTAATCCTACCATTGCAGAAAACAACCAAAATATGACGTACGCTTATGCCATTCGCATTCGCCACTGGGCCCCGTCATTACCCGTTAGGTTACTTAACTAACGACAGAGCGGGGGCTGGGCTAGCGCGGCTGTAAAACATAAGCAACACCTAAATAATATCATATATAGATATATTGCAATGATAGACATTTCAGATCACAGATGAATACATTGGATATACTAGAAATCCGCAATTCGTACGAGCCTGTAACGAAAAGCAGATTACACGGTCGCGGTGAATAGCCAAAACCCCACCCAAGACCCCTACGGGTGCGGCAAACTACCCGCCAAGTACCCGAAGCGAAGCAACCTCCCTCATCCCCGTGAGTAGGCCACTCGGCACTTCGGCATACCCGGTAGTTTATGCACCCCCTCCATGGGTCTATCCTAGGAGCAAAAACAGTAAAAAGAAATTATACAATGACGGCTACAACCCCGACCCGGTTGTGCGGTCATACAAATAATATTACATCAATTTACAAATTTACATGAATTGAAAGAAAAGAAAAACTCTCGTCTCACAACCCCCGGCTATTCACCCGCGACAATCCAACATATTCATATCCACATTCCAGCAACATTACAGATCACAGATTTGTATAACCCCCACTAATCGACATATAGCGATTAGTAGACGTTCAATACAAATATCACATTACAGAAAAAACCCGTCAGCTTAAGTCTTTTAGAAGTTCGATCAAAAATACGGATTTTCGGGACCCCAAAAATAAAATTTTCGTTCTGGAAAATCTGGGCAGAAAACACATATTCCAAAAATCCCAAAATAACCCCAGAAACACACTGCACCAAAGATGGACCTCGGCCGAGTCAACTCGGCCGCGGAACCGCGGCGGGAGAGTGCTCCCGCCGCGTTTCCGCGGCTCTTTGACTCGATCGTTGGACCAAATTTGGTGGTGTTCACACAAAAGCCTGAGCCGATTTTTAAGATGAAAATTATCAACTTTTGAACAGAATAAAAATCGACAGAAACTTGAAATTCTCGGGTTCTTTTTCGTGACTTTTTCTTTGATCGATCTTCTAGTTACTTGCTAACATGTTAGATAGAGTTTAACTAGTCTCTGATACCACTGTAAGTCCATGCTACCTCTCCCAGTACTTTCGGGCAAGCGGAATTTGATATAAAACGATTTTTATAGAGGTGGTAACATGGACTTAAAACCCGGATCTTTGTTAAATATCTAACTAACAACCTAACTAGGAGTCGCTAACTACTCGGTTAGGGGGTTTATACCTTGCTTGTCTTGAACTCCTTCGTCTTCAAACTCCGATGGTGGTCCGGATCGGCTTCTTCCCGTCGTCTCCTTACGCCGAAGATAGATCCACCTGAAAGCTCCAACCTTTGGCTCCTTCTTCGTTCTTTGAAGAAACTAGTTCACTTGGTTTGCTAAACCTTGTGAACTAGAATGAGTAGAGAAGAGTTTGTATGGGATTTTATCTATGGTTCTTGATTCTCAACTCATGAGAGATATGAACCATAGAGTCAAGAGAGGGAGCAAGAGGAAGAGGGTGAGAGCAAGAGCAAGAGAGCTCAAGAACAAGAGAGAGAATGGTCAAGTGAGAATTAACCTCTCTTTTGTCTTTCACCCTCTCATAATCCAAAACAATGATAACAAAATATCAATCAAGTGTTATGTGATGGTTTAAGCAACCATAGCCATATCATTTCATGCACTCATTTTGCACAAAGGAGCAAGCAAGCAAAAGTCTTTGCCATGAAATGATAGCTATGGTTATCATGATGGTCAACTAGTCAAGCCTAGTCAACCGGTCAACAAAGTCAACAAGTCAACAAAAGTCAACAAGTCAACAACCATGTCACCATAATACTTAATTAATATAATTGTTAATCGCATATCATATTCTCATTAGGGTTGAGCAAAAAGTCAATAGTCAACGGTCAACAACCCTAATGAGAATCCTCTGCCTCTGTCTCTCCGTCAACTGTGCATACACACCCGAATCCGCGTTCCGATGAACACGAATACATACTGGATAAATCCAATCCCAAAAGGTACACTAGGATCTGGCTTAAACCAAAGCCCGCTAGTGTAAACTGTCCGGACACTGTACGTGCACAAGTGCACGGATGTGACCGAACCCTGTCGCAAAACCATGCGACCTGTCGCAAAACCATGCGACCTCTACTCTTTTGCCTAAAGGCAAAAAGCTTTCTGTGTGGGACTCTAAAGACTCGACACTACGCTGGCAGTGGGTTTAACCACAGACCGCAAGCGGCACTAGCTGTGCGTAACGGTCTCCAGGTAATGCCGACAAGAAGACTGACGAGGCGAAACCCATCTGAACTCCTACTGAGCCTGAATGTGACATTCTCCGTACAGTCCGGTCTGTTCGTCTGATACATCGCATGGCGGGCCTAGGGGGCGGTAAACGTCAGTCCCCCAAAAGCGGTACAAGTCGTGTCGGAGTGAAGCCCAAAACACCCTGAGATAACACTGGAAGCCTACCAGTATATCTCGTTTGCCCTGGCCAGGGACTACTCGTGTAATGGCTCTCCTAGACACAGCGCGATGTCAACCCCCAATACCGGGAGAGGCGAATCCTGTCTGTAGGGTTCCTAGGCACACTAGTGAGGTCTCACAAGGCATCAACCATGCCAATTTCAAAAATCTAGGTGCCGAGAAACCCTAATACGGATCGTTGGCTAGAAATCTAGGTGAAAATCATAAAGTAGTTAACAACTTAACTAATGGGAAACGGAAATACAACCTTTATAGATCCGGTGCTCCACCTCCAAAGCTCCGCAACAAAGTATCCTCGCTGTCCAAATCAAAATCCGGGCTCTTGCGTCGGCTTCATCGGAGAAGAAGCGGGCTAGGTCATCGACGACGTGCCGAAGATGATCTACGTCGAAGCATCACTAGATCAAGCTCCACCTTCACCAAGCCATGAAAACTTGTGAAGGAAACACACTCTACTACTTGGCAAGAGGTAGAGGATGAAGAAATAGGAAGTGGGTAAACTTTAGAATTGGATTTCTCACTCTCTTTCATCACTTGCCATTAATGGAGCAAGCTTTCTTCCATGAAGAAATGAAGAAGAAGAAGAAGAATATTATGATAAGAATAATAGAATAGAAAAATGAATAATCATTTCTTATCATAATTAAACTATAGTAATGTGTAGAGAGTTGACCATAGTTAAATGAATGGTTAGGGTTTAATAGATGAAGACAAAAGGGTTAGATTGGTCAAAGCTTCATGAAGCTTCACTTAGCTTCATGAAAGAAACCCTTTTGTTTTCTTTTTCTCATTTATCTTTTAAATCCAAATGAAAAGATAAATGAATGAATAAAAGAAAACCCTAATTATTTATTTAACTTAGGTTTACTTCATTACACAAACCCTAGCATTCTTGCATCATCAAACATGATACAAACAAGTGCACAAAATCATATCGCATATACAATGCGCACATCCGAGTGAGAAAATCCATTCAAAGTGAACCGATACTAGTTAATGCAAAGTAATATATCAAATATATAATTATACATTAAGTCATTAAATCAATACTTGATTCAATGATCCGGTCATGTCGCACATAACCGACTGGTATCAATAGTAACAACTTATCGAATCAACACTTGATCCGATAACCCGGCTATATCGCATATAACCGATCAATGTCACATCGCGAGAATCGAATACAGTATCACATACTGGTATTATTCTCGGTCCCGCACATATCTCATATGCGCTCCTATTTCGTTTCGCTTGAGCCAGGAAACCTCTGTGTAGGACTCTAAAGACTCGTCAATACGCCGGCAGCAGGTGATGATCATATCAAACACCCACAAGCCGCAAGCGGTCTGCTAAACGTAACGGCCACCCGGGTATTGAGCGATCTGAAGATCGACGAGCAAGCCCGCTCACACTCCAGTGAATCCAACCAGTAACACTATCGTACAGTCCGGTCTGATCGTCTGATATGTCGCATATCTCTCCTAGGGGTGGTAAACGTCAGACCCCAATAGCTCGATAAGTCGTGTCGATATGAGGTCTATAACAGTTTGAGGAACTACTGGTAACACTTACCAGTAAATCTCAGCAACCCTAGCCAGGGATTTCCGGTTATAGCCAATCGAACACAGCGCAACATCAACCCCCTATACCGGGAGAGACGAATCCCCTCCTATCGCTCATTGCCTCCATGTGACTCGGGACTGTACCCAAAAACCACCGTTTTGCATGCTCTCTTGGACGTGGTAAGGTGGAAATCAAAGCACAGTGGGAGTCACACAAGACTCTATGATGATCTCGGGTCAAAAGACTACTCTGTACCAGTGTCACCAGAGAACTGCCATCTGACGTAAGGTATAATACCATCTGGGAGTTCTCGGCGAGTCCGTCCAGTGTACCCAATCTCTACTGAGCACCCGTATATCTCCTCTGATGTCAAACACCAATGGATATGGGATCATCAATCGCCCATCTGTATGGGTCGAGAAGGAATACGCTAGTCTACTCTGGTATATCGATGCCCCGTCTCGATACACCCACGACTAGGGACTTTCAAGGATGTACTTATGGACTACCATGTCCACACTAGTATGATCCGCATCATAGTCCAGGTAGTCAAGTACAGATCCTAAGGGCTTTACCAACATGTAACAGAGAGACAATCAGCATACACGTTAAGGTAAAGGGTAACCAGATAGCATACTATCATGTCGAGCAAGAAAGTCCTCCCTATATATGTCCCAGCATCCACTACAATATACATTCTATGTACAGTAATGGCCTCTAGGGCATACATATAACTAACAATCTCCCACTTGCACTAGGGCCATCTGTAGCAGTGGTTGCAGTATCTCATACTCAACCATCCCATGAAAATCTCTCTCTGGGAACAGGCCTTTGTGAGTGGATCCGCTGTGTTGTCCTCGGAGTCTACTCTCCTGACCTCGATCACCCTGGAGATCAACCATCTCCATGATCAGGTGGTACTGCCTTAGAATATGTCTGGATCACTGATGGGACCTGCGTTCCTTGGCCTAAGCCACAACTCCATTGTCACACAATGGGAGGAACATAGTTCATCTTATGAACCAATATACACCCAGACTGCCTCTATGGTAGCATCTTAAGTAGCGATGTATCCTGCCTTTATCGTCTAGTATGTCACGGTATTTAGCTTGGAACTCTTCCAACATACCGTCCCTTTACTGAGGGTAAAGACAATGCCTGTGACTAACATTCAGTCGTATTTATCACCCTGGAACCCTTCCAGTGATTCTCCCCAGGATCTATTGATACCATCTCACTACAACTAGTGAGAATCCTAACATCCAATTAGATCTATATCATAGATCCAAAACCCAGGATTTAGGAGGTATCATCTTGATCCTATATGGAGAATCATTGTGATAAGCGGAGATTGACCGAGCGTAGCATAGGAAACTCCTTCCCTATCATGAGTATGTCATCCACGTACTCTACGAGGATCGTCACCATACTCCCTACTACCTTTTTGTTTATACAAGGTTCATCTACCATTTTGATGATGTCAACTTCTTTGACTACTTCATCAAAATAGATGTTCCAACTCCGCGATGCCTGCTTTATCCTATAAAGCATCTTGCACACGTTTCCGCTGCTCCCACTGTCTACGAAGCCCTCTGGCTGTGTACTTATAGACGCTCTCTTCTAAAACATCATTTAGAAAAGCTGTCATCACACCCAACCACCAGATATCGTAATCATGGTATGTAGCCGTGGCAAGTAGGATCTGGATGGACTTAAGCATAGATCCTTAGAAAAAGGTTTCAACATAATCCACACCTGGTAAATGATGCAAACCTTTAACAAGTCTAGCTTTGAAAGTCTCAACTTTTCCATCTACACCAAGTAATCTTCTCAAGATATACTTGCTCCTGATGGGGATTTAACCCTTCAGATATAGCAACCAAAGTCCATACTTTGTTGGTGTATAAGGATTCCATCTCAGATCGCTAAGCATCCAGCCATTCTTACAGAGTCCCACTCCTGATGGCCTGCTAGAAACTAGTTGGGTCATCATCTCATGATGCAATCCTCGCTCCCACTGTCATAGAGAAACCGAAGTATCTCTCATGTGGGTGAGGAACCCTTCTAGATCGGCGGAGAGGCTGAGGTTCGTTGGAATCTACTGAATCCTTTGGTTCTACCAAATCATCTGCTGCAGCTTGTATAGCTGGAACTATTCCAGTTCTACATAACAGACCTTGCCTCGAGCTTGTCCGGATTTTGCTTTTAGACATAGGCCGGACAACCCCAAATCTTAACTAACTTAAGATATGGGCTCTTCCCTTTCCATATCACATATGAAGTGGTAGGCAACCGATTTGATTAGAACCTTATTCAATAGGTATGCAGCTTCTCAAGCGCATAACTCCCAAAAAGGAAACAGGTAACTCAGTAGTACTCATCATAGAGCACACCTTATCATATAGGGTGTGATTGCTCCGCCCCGATATACCATCGTGCTATGGTGTATACGGAGGAGTAATGCTGAGAGAGAATCTCATTCTCCTTTAGAATAATCCAGGAATTCCGTGCTCAAGTATTCTCCTCCCTGATCGCATCAAAGGACATAATACTTATACCGTCATTTTGGTTCTCTACTTCTAACTTATATTCTGTGAATATCTCAAAAAGGTTCGGACTTGTGTTTCAACAGGAACATAGGTCTGAATCTTGAAAGATCATCAGAGAATGTAATGAAGTACAAAGAACCGGTCTTGGCATATGTAGACAGGGGACCTTACATACATCAACATGTATCATCCCAAGAGTTTACTAACTCTTTCTCTGTTTCCAATAAATAGAGCCGTGGTCATCTTATCTATGTGACATGACTGGCGAGTTTCATAAGATGTAAATTCAAACTAATTTAAATATGCATCTTTATATAACTCCAGCTAGTCGGGTCGCATTGATATGACCTAGTCTACAATACCTTAAGAAGGATCCGTTCATTTCTGAACTCTTCCTCTTATGTGTGTTCCATATACTAAGAACTGTAGTTTGATTTAGAACATCAACGCTTTTAGATAACGTGCCTGAACCGATCAACTTTTGATATAGGAAATGTTCAAAACATTATCCAACAATACAAAATTTTATCATTTCTTTACTGATAAAGAGACTGATATGATTTTGTATATCAGGTTCGGTATCTAATAACATTCGTTCAGAATCAATGTATTTGGAATACAGGGTGACAGTGACCAACAGACTTGGCTGCAACTCTTGCCCCGTTTTCTGCCTCATGAAACTTATTACCCGTTCTCAGTTCTCTACCTATCTGTAGACCTATGTAACAGATTACATATCTGGGATCCTGATCTGGTATCTCATACCCAGGACGTAGAGGATACAGAGAAACAGTTCTTTGTAATGAACACACCCGAAGATGATGCATCAGCATGCACTCTCTTCGTTTGGGTGGCACGGGAATTCTGGTAATCCCCAAATTCCTGCTCTGTCTTATAACAATTATAAGTTGGAGCGGGACCAACGTTCCCCAGCTCAGTATAACAAGCGGGTTCGGTCAATAATCCGTATTATTATCTTGATTAAGGCGTGATATGGTCGCTACCTGGAGAGAGAAAGAAGAAAACACTCAGCGTGCGCTCTTGCAAGAATAGATTGGTTTTATTTTATCTAATCAGGATGGCTCCCACTGCTTTTTATCAAATCTTCCTTCAAACCCTAAAAGGAAAGACTAGCCGGGATTAATTACACACTACAAATTCGCCAATCTTTCAGCCAGGCCAGTGTCGGTACTTTGAGGGAGGTCCCCCGTGCTTTCGCACGAACCTAATTAATGTAAACCTCGTTTTCCCAGAGGCGTAACCCCGTTAACACTTTTCTAGACACCTACTTGATCGGCTAATTGTAATGTATAAAACTCTCCCAGGAGTAACTCTTACTCGCAGCGGGTATCGGGATCCAACTATCTCATAGAAGGTATGCAATCTCATTGCAAATTTCAACACTTGAAATTCCCGATAATATTTTGCCCCGAACGATCTATGACCTTGACAAGGTCAACAAACCATAGACCGCAAGTCAAGTTCAACCCGTCATTTCTTGATTGAATCAAACCCACCCGCACGACCCTTGACAAGGTCAATAAGGCCGCACGACTACCCTAACCCAATCTGCATCATATGCATAAGCAGATAAATACTGGTTAGCTACCGCACACTGCGCCTTGACAAGGTCAACAAACGCAGCACGAATACTAAACAGGATTTATCTGAAATGACGGAGGGCTACGACAGGTTTTTCCGAAAGCCTATTACGTAATGAACTTGATATCGTTGTAGGATCGAATGAATTTTGAAATGGAGTGTTTTTGAGGCTTTTCTAGTTTTGCTAAAGGAGTCACTCCCGGTGAAGGGATCGTCGGTCCTTTCCTCGTCGAATGAGGTGCGGGATATATCATATATATCACTGTGCAAAGCAAAAACTCTTAAAAGCAATCAAAAGCAAACCGAGTGTGTAGCATCTGCCAGTTATTGCTAAAGGAGTCACTCCCGGTGAAGGGATCTCGGTCCTTTCCTCATCGAGTAAGGTGCAGGATATATCACATATACCGCTGTGCAAAGCAAAAACTGTAGCTACCTGTTTTAATTTTGAAATTCGATTCTACAACATCTTAGGTTTCTTTTATTTCATTAATCATATTAATGAAGTCCCATCATTTAAGTACCTAAACATCACAGATAAATACGACGTACACTTATGCCATCTGTATTCACCTCGATGTCCCCTCGTGCACCGTTAGGTTAAGTAACTAACGGCAGAGCGGGGCAGGGCTAGCGCGGGTGTAAAACATAAGTAACGTCTATATAATATATCATATATACTATATACTGTATCTATCACAGAACATCTCATGATCACATCACAGATATCGCAGCAGAAGAATCATATGAAATATTGGATAT
This sequence comes from Agapanthus africanus, assembly GCA_030015575.1. NCBI lineage: Eukaryota > Viridiplantae > Streptophyta > Magnoliopsida > Asparagales > Amaryllidaceae > Agapanthus > Agapanthus africanus. Next base: position 459,684,701 of record CM057337.1, on the reverse strand, counting down.
ACTAGGACGTCCGTGTTTTCAATACGAGCCAGTATAAAACACGGATTCCACGGTCGTGATGAATAGCCAAACCCACACCCCTAGACCCCTACGAGAGCGGCAAGTAACCCTACCAATTCTAGAGTTAGGAGACCCGGACTCGACTCCTCGAGTTGGTCTCCCACTGGACTCCAGAACCCGGTTACTTGTGCCCTCCTCCTTGGGTCTATCCTAGTGCAGAAAAGTAAATAATATACAAATGGTGACAACTTCCGCAACCTGGAAGCGCCCCAAATAAAAGAATATTACATACAGATTTTTACAAGAATGAAAATGAAAAACACTCATCTCACATAAAAACCCGCGGCTATTCAAACACGACGATCCAATATAACATATCCAGCAACACATAACATCACATGTCATCAACGTAAGTAAATATGCGCATCCCAATTGTCGTTGACATATAGCAACGAAACCGGCGATATCACATATTACACTTACGGTAACAGAAAAGAAAGTGTAAAACTACAACAGTTGGAATCCGCAACCACCTCAGACATCGCATGCCTGACCAAATGAATTACTTAGACATCGCATGCCTAACATTTATAAACGCCGCATTTTAGTCTCATTATCGAAAACACTTTTCAATATCAAGTCGGGAAATTCAACAAGATTCCCGACATCCTGATCGAATACTCGTCGCAAACTTCAGTAGACGGCCGCACCCCCGATACCGTCGACGAAGTGCACCAAGGCGGAACACCGCTACCGCGAGCACCCGAACGGATGCTTTCGGCGACGGGGTTCTCCTACAGTCACTTGGTCGGGGCTTTGGAGTGAGGCTGTCTATTAAGTTTATCGGCGAGTATCCGCGTACGCTACGTGATTGCGACGGACTTTTGATCACATCAAAATTCCGTGGCAACCGATCAAGTGAGACTAAACTGCTATGTTTATAACATTTATTCAGTTATCTCATAACTTTTGTGAATTCCAATTATTGTATCCCATTCCGGATAAATAGAAAATGTCAAACTTTTCGATCGAACAGTCAAACATCCAAGTTTTCCCGATGCAGCTCAACACATGAAATAAGTCTAACAACATTCAGTTCGTGCCTCAGTACCAACGGTCCAGCCGTAGAAGGGTCAAGCCAACGCCTCACATGTGGCACGCCGTACTGCCCCAAACCCGAAGGTTCAAAGGGCAGTTCAAGACGGTCACATAATCGAGTTAAGGTTTGTTGTCTTCTAGAGGGTCCATCGAGTTACTTGCACTACTTAGAACGTCGTTAAACTACGGAAAAATCCAACACTTGGAAATTTCCCGACAGGGGAAAAATTGGGTATTTATATCCGGTCGAACTTTTTAACATATTCTAATATTTATCCGGAAAGCCACATAGACAAAATCTGATACACCGATCGAAACACCGAATCCCCAAAACAATCCCAGAAAATTCAACTCTTGAATAAATATTAAAAATTCCCAGAAAATCCAACTCCAGAAAATAGGAATTACTGTGCAAACAAAAGAAGCTGACGTCATCAATGGGCCGCGGAACCGCCGCATAAACTAGGCTTCTGCCGCGGTTCCGCCGCAGTTTGGACTGTTCATGAGAAAATTTTTGCGCCGTAATTCTTATATTTTCCTGCTGAATTTTTTAGCAATTTTTAATTTGGAAAAATCCCAGTTTTTGAAAAAAGGACAGAGAGCAATTTTGAAATGGGTTTTCGGGTTCGTTCGGACTTCAAACTCCGTCTAGACTTCGCCTAAGGCTCTAGCTTGGCTCTGATACCACTGTAGGGTTCCTAGGCACACTAGTGAGGTCTCACAAGGCATCAACCATGCCAATTTCAAAAATCTAGGTGCCGAGAAACCCTAATACGGATCGTTGGCTAGAAATCTAGGTGAAAATCATAAAGTAGTTAACAACTTAACTAATGGGAAACGGAAATACAACCTTTGTAGATCCGGTGCTCCACCTCCAAAGCTCCGCAACGAAGTATCCTCGCTGTCCAAATCAAAATCCGGGCTCTTGCGTCGGCTTCATCGGTGAAGAAGCGGGCTAGGTCATCGACGACGTGCCGAAGATGATCTACGTCGAAGCATCACTAGATCAAGCTCCACCTTCACCAAGCCATGAAAACTTGTGAAGGAAACACACTCTACTACTTGGCAAGAGGTAGAGGATGAAGAAATAGGAAGTGGGTAAACTTTAGAATTGGATTTCTCACTCTCTTTCATCACTTGCCATTAATGGAGCAAGCTTTCTTCCATGAAGAAAAGAAGAAGAAGAAGAAGAAGAATATGATAAGAATAATAGAATAGAAAAATGAATAATCATTTCTTATCATAATTAAACTATAGTAATGTGTAGAGAGTTGACCATAGTTAAATGAATGGTTAGGGTTTAATAGATGAAGACAAAAGGGTTAGATTGGTCAAAGCTTCATGAAGCTTCACTTAGCTTCATGAAAGAAACCCTTTTGTTTTCTTTTTCTCATTTATATTTTAAATCCAAATGAAAAGATAAATGAATGAATAAAAGAAAACCCTAATTATTTATTTAACTTAGGTTTACTTCATTACACAAACCCTAGCATTCTTGCATCATCAAACATGATACAAACAAGTGCACAAAATCATATCGCATATACAATGCGCACATCCGAGTGAGAAAATCCATTCAAAGTGAACCGATACTAGTTAATGCAAAGTAATATATCAAATATATAATTATACAATAAATCATTAAATCAACACTTGATTCAATGATCCGGTCATGTCGCATATAACCGACTGGTATCAATAGTAACAACTTATCGAATCAACACTTGATCCGATAACCCGGCTATATCGCATATAACCGATCAATGTCACATCGCGAGAATCGAATACAGTATCACATACTGGTATTATTCTCGGTCCCGCACATATCTCATATGCGCTCCTATTTCGTTTCTCTTGAGCCAGGAAACCTCTGTGTAGGACTCTAAAGACTCGTCAATACGCCGGCAGCAGGTGATGATCATATCAAACATCCACAAGCCGCAAGCGGTCTGCTAAACGTAACGGCCACCCGGGTATTGAGCGATCTGAAGATCGACGAGCAAGCCCGCTCACACTCCAGTGAATCCAACCAGTAACACTACCGTACAGTCCGGTCTGATCGTCTGATATGTCGCATATCTCGCCTAGGGGTGGTAAACGTCAGACCCCAATAGCTCGATAAGTCGTGTCGATATGAGGTCTATAACAGTTCGAGAACCTACTGGTAACACTTACCAGTAAATCTCAGCAACCCTGGCCAGGGATTTCCGGTTATAGCCAATCGAACACAGCGCAACATCAACCCCCTATACCGGGAGAGACGAATCCCCTCCTATCGCTCATTGCCTCCATGTGACTCGGGACTGTACCCAAAAACCACCGTTTTGCATGCCCTCTTGGACGTGGTATGGTGGAAATCAAATCACAGTGGGAGTCACACAAGACTCTATGACAATCTCGGGTCAACAGACTACTCTGTACCAGTGTCACCAGAGAACTGCCATCTGACGTAAGGTATAATACCATCTGGGAGTTCTCGGCGAGTCCGTCCAGTGTACCCAGTCTCTACTGAGCACCCGTATATCTCCTCTGATGTCAAACACCAATGGATATGGGATCATCCATCGCCTATCTGTATGGGTCGAGAAGGTATACGCTAGTCTACTCTGGTATATCGATGCCCCGTCTCGATACACCCACGACTAGGGACTTTCAAGGATGTACTTATGGACTACCATGTCCCCACTAGTATGATCCGCATCATAGTCCAGGTAGTCAAGTACAGATCCTAAGGGCTTTACCAACATGTAACAGAGAGACAATCAGCATACACGTTAAGGTAAAGGGTAACCAGATAGCATACTATCATATCGAGCAAGAAAGTCCTCCCTATATATGTCCCAGCATCCACTACAATATACATCCTATGTACAGTAATGGCCTCTAGGGCATACATATAACTAACACTGTCTAACCGTCACTGCCTCCATGTGCTTCGGGACTGCACCCAACTACCACCTGTTTGCACGACTCCTTTGAGCCGTGGTAGGGTAGTAATCAAAGTACAGTGGGAACACACTCGAGGCGAAGTGACAGTGTCAAGTCAGCGGACTAAGCTGTACTCATGTCACCTGGGAACTGATAACTGACGATAGGCATAATACCAACTAGTCAGTTCCCGACGAGTCCTGTCCAGTGTACTCGTAACCCAACGAGCACCCGCATACTATCTCAAGTACGACGTACCGACGGCTGTGGGACAGACCATCTCCCACACTGGGATGAGAAGCGCATGCGCTAGTCTACTCCGGAGTATCGATGCCCTGTCTCGATAGTCCTGCGACCAGGGACCTGCATAAGGATGTGCTTATAGATTACCCAGCCCCACTAGTGTGACTGCCATCACAACGCTGGTAATCAAGCAAAGATCCTAAGGGCTCCACTAATGTGTATAGGCGATATACTAAAATAAACACATGTACACATTGAAGTAGAAACAAACCAAGTAGCATACTACTATTTTGAGCAAGATTGTATATACAAGGTGAATATCCCAAGCTTCCATTAAGTAATATACAAACTAGTATGATACAGTAATGGCCTCTAGGGCATATACACTAACACCAATATGCAGGAGGCATCACCAAGATCTTTCATTGAGAATCTTTGTGATAGGAAGAGCTTGACCGATTGCAGCATAGGAATGTCATTTCCTATCAAGAGTATGTCGTCCACGTACAATACGAGGAAGACAACCTTACTCTCTGCTACCTTCTTGTAGATACAAGGTTCATCTACATTTTTGACGAAATCAAACTCTTTGATAACGACGTCAAAGCAGATGTTCCAACTCCTCGATGTTTGCTTTAATCCATAAATTGATTTAAGCAGCTTGCACACCTTCCCGCTGCTCCCACTATCTACGAAGCCCTCTGGCTGAGTCATGTACACGCACTCTTCTAAATCACCGTTCAGAAAGGCGGTCTTAACATCCATTTGCTAGATTTCGTAATCATGATATGCAGCGATGGCAAGCATGATCCTGATGGATTTAAGCATAGGTACTGGAGAAAAGGTTTCGTCATAGTCCACACCTGGTCTTTGACGAAAAACCCTTTGCAACAAGTCTAGCTTTGAAAGTCTCCACTTTCCCATCTACACCAATTTTTTTCTTGAAGATCCACTTGCTCCCAATGGGTTTTACCTCTTCAAGAGCATCTTCCAAAGTCCATACTTTGTTGGTGTACATGGATTCCATCTCAGACCGCATTGCATCCAGCCATTTCACTGAGTCCCCACTCGTGATGGCCTGCTCGAAGCTAGTTGGGTCATCATCCTCCATGATGAAATCCTCGCTCCCACCATCCATGAGAAAACCGTAGTATCTCTCAGGTGGGTGAGGAACCCTACTAGATCGGCGGAGTGGCTGGGGTTCATTGGGAACTACGGAATCCTCTGGTTCCACCAGATCTTCTGTTGCAACTTTTGTAGCTAGAACCTCTTCCAGTTCTACCTCATAACCACTAATCTCTTTTGCAAGAAATTCCTTTTTTAGAATGGCGGCATGCCGAGAAACAAACACTCTTTGTTCCTCAGGGTGGTAGAAGATATACCCTTGTGAATTTTTGGGATATCATATAAATTTGCATAGAACAGACCGTGCCTCGAGTTTGTCCGGATTTTGTCATTTGACATAGGGTGGACAACCCCATATCTTAACATAGTTAATAAATGGTCTCTTCCCTTTCCATATCTCATATGGAGTGGTAGGCACAGATTTGGTGGGGACCATATTCAATATATGTATGGCTATTTCAAGCGCATACCCCCAGAAGGAAATAGGTAACTCAGCTGTGCTCATCATAGAGCGCACCATATCTAATAGTGTGTGGTTCCTCCGTTCTGATACACCGTTGTGCTGTGGTGTATATGGAGGAGTCAGCTGAGAGAGAATCCCATTCTCTTTTAGGAAGTCCAGGAATTCACCGCTCAAGTATTCACCTCCTCGATCAGATCGAAGGATTTTAATACTTTTTCCGGTTTGGTTCTCGACTTCTTGTTTATATTCTCTAAATTTCTCAAAAGCTTCAGACTTGTGTCTTATCAAGAACACATGTCTGCATCTTGAGAGATCGTCAGTGAATGTAATGAAGTACGAAGAACCATCCCTGGCATGTAGACATGGGACCGCATACATCACTATGTATCAGTCCCAAGAGTTCGGTAACTCTTTCTCCGTGTCCCGTAAACGGAGTTTTGGTCATCTTGCCTTTGAGACATGACTGGCAAGTGTCATAAGATGAAAATTCGAACGGTTTCAAATATCCATCCTTATGCAACTTAGCTACTCGTGTTGCATTGATGTGACCCAGTCTACAATGCCACAAGAAGGATTCGTTCAGCTCTGAACTCTTCCTCTTGTGTGTGTTTGTTATGCTCAGAACTGTTGATTGATTTAGAACATAAATGCCATTGCATAACGTGCCTGATCCAACCAACTTTTGGTTACGGAAAATGTTCATAACATTATCCTGTAATACAAAATTATATTCCTCTTTACTCAACAAAGAAACCGATATAATGTTGCATATCAGGTTCGGCATGTAATAGCATTCGTTCAGAATCAATGTATTACCAGTTGGTAATACAAGGTGATATTCCCGACGGTCTTAGCTGCAACAATTGCACCATTTCCAACTCTTATGTCTTTATCACCTTCTCCAAGTTCTCTATCTTTCCAAAGCCCATGTAACTGATTACATATATGGGTTCCTGACCCGGTATCTAATACCCAGGACGTAGGGAAAATGGAGAAACAGTTCTCTGTAACGAACATACCCAAAGAAAATGCATCAACATGTACTTTATTCATTCGGGTGGCATGGGAATCCTGGTATTCCCATATGTCCTGTTCAGTCCTATAACTCTTATAAGAAAGAACGGAACCAACGTTCGCCAGCACAGTATAACTTGCGGGTTCGGTCAATACATCCATATTATTATCTTGATTAAGGCATGACATGGTCGCTACCTGGAGAGAGAGAGAAGAAAACACTTTAGCGTATGCTCTTGCAAGATCAGATTGGTTATTATCTTATATAATCAGGATGGCTCCCACTGTTTTTTATCAAATCTTCCTTCAAACCCTAAAAGGAAAGACTAGCCGGGATTAATTACACCCTACAACTTCGCCAATCTTTCAGCCAGGCCAGTGTTGGTACTTTGAGAGAGGTTCCCCGTGCTTTCGCACGGACCTAATTAAAGTAAACCTCGTTTTCCCAGAGGCGTAACCCCGTTGACACCTTTCTAGACACCTACATGATCGGCTAATTGTCCTGTGTAAAACTCTCCCAGGAGTAACAATTACTCGCAGTGGGTATCGGGATCCAACTATCTCATAGAAGGTATGCAATCTCATTGCAAATTTCAACACTTGAAATTCCCGATAATATTTTGCCCCTAACGTGCTATGACCTTGACGAAAGCCAACAAACCATAGCGCGCTAGTCAAGTTCAACCCGTACATTTCTTGACTGAATTAAACCCACCCGTACGACCCTTGACGAAAGCCAACAAAGCCGTACGACTACCCTAATCCAGTCGCATCATATGCAGTAGATAAGCAGCATATAGCTACCGCACACTACACCTTGACGAAAGCCAACAAATGTAGCACGAATACTATATACGACTTATCTGAAATGACGGAGGGCAGCGACAGGTTTTTCTGAAAACCTATTGTGTAATGAACTTGATATCGTTGTAGAATCTAGTGAATTTTGAAATGGAGTGATTTTGAGGCTTTTATTAGTTTTGCTAAAGAGGTCACTCCCGATGAAGGGATCTCGGCTCTTTCCTCATCGAATAAGGTGCGGGATATATCATATATATCACTGTGCAAAGCAAAAACTCCAAAAGCAGTCAAAAGTCAAACCGAGTTTTGTAGCATCTGCCAGTTTTGCTAAAGAGGTCACACCCGGTAAAGAGATCTTGGCTCATTCCCCATCGAATAAGGTGCAGGGTATATCATATATACCGCTATGCAAAGCAAAACTGTAGCTACTCTTTTTGAAAATTTTATTTTACAACATCTATTAGGTTTCTTTTCTTTCATTAATCACATTAATGAAGTCCCATCATTTAAGTCACCTAAACATCACAGATAAATACGACGTACACTTATGCCATCCGCATTCGCCTCGATGTCCCCTCGTGCACTGTTAGGTTAGGTAACTAATGACAGAGCAGGGCAGGGCTAGTGCGGGTGTAAAACATAAGTAACGTCTATATAATATATCATATATACTATATATTGTATCCACCACAACATATCAAATGATCACATCACAGATATCGCAGCAGAAACATGGATATAATGTGGGATATACAAGGACGTCCGTATTTAGTATTTAGCCAACAATAGAAAATACGGATTCCATAGTCGCGATGAATAGCCAAGCCCACACCCTGGACCCCTACGAGAGCGGCAAGCGACCCTACCAATTCTGGAGTTTAGGAGATCCGGTCTCGACTCCTCGAGATGGCCTCCCACTGAACCCCAGAACCCGGTCACCTTGGGTTCATCCTAATGCGGAAAAGTAAATAATATACAACACTGGTGGCATCAACCTCAACCCGGAAGTGCCCCAAATAAAAGAATATTACATTACATTTGAATTTACATGAATGAAAATATAAAAATCTCATCTCACATAACCCCCCCCGGTCTATTCAATCGCGACAATCCTGCACATCATATCTCAGCAACACATAATATCTCATATCATCTACGTAAGTAAGTATGCATACACCGATTGTCGTCGACGTATAGCAACGACAATCGGCAATACCATTACATACTTCACTTACGGTCACAGAAAAGAAAGTGTAAAACTGCAATATCTGGAATCCACATTCTCTTTAGACATCGTAAATGCGAAATATCACATACGTCGTATTTCATGTCTTATAATATGAATTCCACACATTGCATCACATTCCAGATAAATAGACAGTATTAAAGTTTTCGAACGAACGATCAAATACCCAAGATTCCCTAAAGCTCAACACTTGAGCGGAGTTAAAAAACCCGGAGTGTGACACAGTAGTAGCGGTCCAGCCGTAGAATGGTCAAGCCAACGCCTCACATGTGGCACGCCGTACTGCCCCAAACCCTAAGGTTCAAAGGGCAGTTCAAGACGGTCACATAATCGAGTTAAGGTTTGTTGTCATCTAGAGGGTCTACCATAAAACTTGCACGTATCTCCGAAAGATTTAAACCCCGTGAAAAGTGAGCAAATGATACTCGTTCGAACACTTCAATACTTTCTAATTTACCCGGAAAAGACACGAAATCAAAATTCCGATCGAATCGTCGAGTCCAAAATCATCTCCAGAATTTACAGTACTAAATTCAGATTAAAAATACTCCAAAACAATATACAAGCAGATAAATTAATTACTGTACAAAAACGACACGATGAAGCAACAGAATGGCCGCGGAACCGCGGCCTAAGCAGGCTATTGCCGCGGTTCCGCGGTGGAATTAACTGTTCATGGCATCGTTTTTCACAGTAATTCTTATATTTACCTGCTGAATATTTTGCATATTTTTAATTCTGAAAATAACCAGGTTTTAAAAAATGTCCAGAGAGTGTCCGAAAAGGTCGTATTTTGGTTCGATCGGAGTTTTGACTTCGCTAAAGTGTCGCCTTATGTTCTAGGTCGGCTCTGATACCAAAGTTGGGTTAACCTAGCACCTCATGAAGAGATTGGAAGCATCACATGTACCAAAAATTAAAATTTTAGGGTGCTAAGTGAACACACAAAGAATCAATCCTAGAAAAATTAGGGTTTCATAAACTACACTTCATCACATGAAAGAAATGCTAGGGTTTTGAGAGTACAACCTTTGTAGCTCCCTACGCTAGACTCCTCGGCTACTTGGAGTTTGGAAAAAGGTCCGCTTGAACTCCTCTAGGTCAACGATGATCCACCCGGAGTCCGCTTTGTCCAAGCTAGCAACTTCACTTTATCAAGAGATTGAAATGAAGCTAACACTCTAAACAAGTGGGCTAAACTTGTGTAGAATGATGTTGTGGTTCTTATTCTCACTTAAAAATCCTATCATGTTGTGTATTTTGCTCACTTGAAAGATCTAGAGAGCAAAAGGTGAAGGAGGAAGAAGATGATGGCTTTTGAACAAGAGTGAAAAGAAAAGCTCACTTGAGAAAAAGAAAATATATGTATATATATTTTCTATTTCTCATCTCAAACCATGGTTAAATATTTAAGATATTATTTACTTTGATTTAAAACACAAAAAGAAGGTTAATCTATGGTTAGAAGTAGGTGAGCATGGTTAGGTTAAGGAAGTGTGTAGAAAACAACCATTTATTAACCTTTTCTTTTCCATTTTGTTTTAACACAAATATAAACAATAATCCATATATTTAAACCATGGTGTGAGTCTTATATTGCCACCATTTTCAATGTATAATCAACCATGAAAGATGATGTATATATGTATGTATGTATGCACATCCATATGTGCATGAATCTATGAAGAAAGCATACATGCATGCATACATCCATCAAACACAAGAAAGGATTTCAAGTGAGAAGCTAATGGTTAAATGATAAATCAACACTTGATTTATCAATCCGGTCATATCACATACGACCCCAAAAAAAGCAAGCCGCCCGATTAATATACGGTATCCTATACGCACATTTTAACCGGGTCGATGCGCATATCGCATACGCGCACCACAACGTTTCACCTGGACTAGGTAACTCCTTTGTGGGACTCTAAGACTCGTCAATACGCCGGCAGTGGGTGATGATCATATCAAATACCCTCAAGCCGCAAGCGGTTAGCTAAACGTAACGGCCACCCGGGTATTGAGCGATCAGAAGAAGACAAGCGAACCTGCTGCAACTCCCGTCGAGCCAACCGGCAACACTACCGTGCAGTCCGGTCTCCTCGTCTGATATGTCGCATATCAAGTCTAGGGGTGGTAAACGTCAGACCCCAATAACCGATAAGTCGTGCCGATGTGAGGCTCATAACGGGTCGAGAAACTATTGGTAACACTTACCAGTAAATCTCCAGTCAGCCCTGGCCAGGGACATCCCTGTTATGGCCAATCGAGCACAGTGCAACATCAACCCCCAATACCGGGAGAGACGAAACCCCTCCTATCGCTCATTGCCTCTATGTGACTCGGGACTGTACCTAAAAACCACCATTTTGCACGCCCTCATGGACGTGGTAAGGTGGAAATCAAAGCACAGTGAGAATCACACAAGACTCTATGACGATCTCGGGTCTACAGACTAACCTGCAAGTGTCAGCTGAGAACTGGCATGTGACGTGTGGTATAATACCATCTGGGAGTTCTCGGCGAGTCAGTCCAGTGTACCCAGTCTCCACTGAGCACCCGTATACCATCTCTGATGTCAAACGCCAATGGATATGGGATCATCCATCGCCCATCTCATGGGTCGAGAAGCGTATACACTAGTCTACACTGGTATATCGATGCCCCGTCTCGATACACCCATGACTAGGGACCTTGAAGGATGTAATTATGGACTACCATGTCCCCACTAGTATGATCCGCATCATAGCCCAGGTAGTCAAGTACACATCCTAAGGGCATTACCAACATGTAACTCTAAGACAGTATAAAGAGACAAGTATACATGTTAAGATAAAGAGCAACCAGATAGTATACTATCATATCGAGCAAGAAAGTCATCTATATATATATATATGTCCAAGCATCCAATATAATATACATCATCTGTACAATACTGGCCTCTAGGGCATACAAACAACTAACACCCAGCGCCCACGTGGCGCGCCAGCGCTCAAGCACCCTGCGCTCAAGCACCAAGCACCGACGTGCCGACATGTGGTGCGCTAGTGCTCGAGCGCTCAAGCGCCCAGCGCCCACGTGTCGGATATGTGGTGCGCTAGCGCCCAAGCGCACGGCACCTAAGCACACGGCGCTCAAGGCGCTGGCCCCACGCATCCTTTGGGCGCTTTTTCCCTTTTCTTTTATATACATATCTATACATGTATATATATATATATATATAAATACACACACTCCACAACACTGGCCCTCCCAAAAAATTTTTTGGGCCAGGGTGCTGCCCGGCACCCCGCAAGGGGGCTGCTAGCCCTCTTGACCCCCAGCCAGCTATCCGGGTAGCGGGACCCCATAAAAGCTCTGCGTGGCTCCCGATATATCCAAAACCCCTTTTCAAAACATAACACACGCACGCTGCACAAAGAGTTCGCATGACCAATTTAACCCGTTAATCGGAGGTTCCCTCGCTCCAAAGTCGAGGGGTAATTAACGGCAGCTTAGTCCGCAGCTGCCGGAGATTCGGATCCCCACAATCAATAAACCCAAGCCTACCCTAGGCAGGGGGAATCTGTATTGCGCCTGACAAGCATGCGCATATTCCCATCTCAATGGGGTGACGAAAAACACCCTACAGACGAATGCCAACAAACCATAGTCCGCTAGTCAAGTTCAACCCATACATTTCTTGATTGAATTAAAGCCAGCCGCACGGCCCTTAGAAAGCCAACAAAGCTGTACGACTACCCCAACCCAATCGCATCATATGCTACAGATAAGCAATAGTTAGCTACCGCACACTACTCCTTGACGAAAGCCAACAAACGCAGCACGAATACTAAGTATTATCTATCTGAAATGTCGGAGGGCTACGCAGGTTTTTCAGAAAACCATGAGCGTAATGAACTTGATATCGTGGTAAAAATAGGTAATTTTGAAAAAGAAGTGTTTTTTAGGCTTTTGTAGAATCTCTAAAGAGGTCACTCCCGGTGAAGGGATCTCGGCTCTTTCCTAATCGAATAAGGTGCAGGGTATATCATATATACCGCTGTGCAAAGCAAGAACTATAGAAACTGTCAAAAACTAAACAGCGAGTTTGTAGCATCTGCCAGTTTTGCTAAAGAGGTCACTCTCGGTGAAGGGATCTCGGCTCTTTCCTCATCGAATAAGGTGCAGGGTATATCATATATACCGCTATGCAAAGCAAAACTGTAGCTACCTTTTTATAAAGTTTTGATTCTACAACATCTTTTAGGTTTCTTTTCTTTTATTAATCTCATTAATAAATCCCATCAGTTATGCTTCCTAAGCATCACAGAAGAAACGAAAGCAGTAATATTTATATATCAACATATATATATATATAGTATAAGCATTTGTCTCAGGCAGTAATATGATCTCATCACAGAACATTGCAGCAGAAGATAACATGTGAAATATTGGATATACTAGGACGTTCGTGTTTTATATCGAGCCTGTATAAAACACGGATTCCACGGTCGCGATGAATAGCCAAACCCACATCCCTAGACCCCTACGAGAGCGGCAAGCAACTCTGCCAATTCTAGGGTTACGAGACCTGGTCTCGACTCCTCGAGATGGCCTCCCACTGTACCCTAGAACCTGGTTACTTGTGCTCCCCTCCTTGGGTCTACCTAATGCGGAAAAGTAAATAATATACAATGGTGACATCAACCTCATCCCGGGAGTTCCCCAATAAAAGAATTTTAATACAATGAATTTTACATGAATGAAAATAAAAACCCTCATCTCACATAAAATCCCCGGCTATTCAGAACACGACGATCCAATATAACATATCACAGCAACACATAATATCTCATATCATCAACGTAAGCAAGTATGCGTATCCCGATTGTCGTTGATGTATAGCAACGAAGCCGGCGATACCCCACATACTACGCTTACGGTCACAGAAAAGAAAGCGTAAAACTACAACATTTGGAATCCACAATCACTTTAGACATCATAAATCCAAAATATCATATACTTCGCATTTCATGCCTAACTATATGAATTCCACATATTGTATCACATTCCAGATAAATAGACAATATTAAACTTTCCGATCGAATAATCAAATACCCAAGAATTCCCAAATAACTCAACACTTGAGCGGAGTTCAAAAAACCCAGAACATGTCACCGCCCCAATGAACCAGCCGTAGAAGGGTCAAACCAACGCCTCACATGTGGCAACGCCAAACTACCATAAACCCTAGGGTTCAGTGGCAGTTTTGACGGTCACATAATCGAGTTAAGCTTACGTTCTTTTAGAGGGTCCACAGATATGCTTGCATGTTTTTCCGGAAGATTCAAACTCAAGAAAAATTCAACCCTTGAAAGTTTTTCGTGTCGGGAAAAAGTGAGTTATTGATATCCGTTCGAACATTTTAACACGTTCTAAATTATCCGGAAAACTAAACGAAATTAAACTTTCCAATCGAATCAACGAATACAAAAGATCTCCAGAAAAAGCAACACTTGAGTAATATTAAACATTTCCAGAAGTATGTACTAATACCTAAGGATAAACCCAAGAAATTACAGCCCCTGACACCCAAGTACGGCCGCGGAACCGCCACGCAAGGCATGGTATTGCCGCGGTTCCGTGGCGACTTTAGGGAGTTAGGTGCTCGTATTTTACAGTTATCCTTATAATTCCCTGCTGAATTTTCTGAGTATTTTTAATGTTGAAAAAAAACACCTTTTTAAAAAATTTCCAGAGAGGGGGTCAAAACCGACGTTTCGGGGTTCGATCGGACTTTTAACTTCGTATACACGTCGCCTAATGCTCTAGCTTGGCTCTGATACCACTGTATGGTTACTAGGCACTGTCACAAGGGTCTATAAGGCATCAACCATGCCCGATTTAAAATTTAGACGTGCCGAACAACCTAAAGCGAGGATCTTTGCTAGATAATTAGGGTTAAACATGCAAGTAAATATCTTTACATGTAACGTTTTATAAATCGTTATGAGAATTTTTCCGTTTTAGGGTTAAATTGTCGGTATTTTCCATTTTAAACCGACTGTGTTCAAACGACCATATAGACTTGCCAGCACCTAGTTTAGCTAAAATAAAGCTAGTGCTCAAGCTTTGGGGGTATATGGGACGTTTTGGTTAAATTTGTATTTTTCCCAATTTTAATATTATTTTAATGCGGTATTCACATTTTAGGAAATTTCTCTTAAGTGATCTTTTCAACATTTATATTTGTGTTAATTCAACCCTTCTCTTAATATCTAGATCTTTATGTTGACTAAAGGATTAAAAGGTTTAAGATTAAAGAAAAAGAAAAGAATTTCAAGAGGTGCATGAATGTGCATGTGAATGCATTTATTGCATTTAATGCTAGAATTAGCTAGAAACTCCACACAATTTCCTCACCTCCTTCATTTTGGCCGAGTTCCTCCCTCTCTCTTCTTCCTTTGATCTTTCTTTCTCCATTTGCAAAATTTCAAAGCTCATAAATCCCCAAAATTCCTAAAATATATCACAAAAATACTACAAGTCTTGGTTTTTGCTTCTTGATCACTTGGAGCTTGGAAAGCTTGGATCTTGGGAGCAAAGATTGTTAGGTATAATCCCTAATCTGTTAATTTAGAGTTTTTATGATGGGTAGCTCATTGCTTATTGTTTATAATACGTTGGATATTGATTAGTGCAATATCGTTTTCTTTTGTGTCTTGTTGAGTTTCTGGGATCTGCTCCGACCTGGAATTTTTACTGGGTACCAAAAAAAAATTATAGTGATGTACTAGTGACCCTGGAACACCACCTGAGACATGTGACCCAACCCACCGGCCTCGGCCGGCGACCCTTTGGCGAATTCTGGCGACGCCGGCTATGTATGGAGGTGTTGGGGTTTGGTTTTTGTGGGTAGTTGTCTGCTGTTGGTTAGATGTGTTTGGTACTGTTTACTTTTTTAGTAATTGCAGTATGAAAAATCTGGAATCATTTTCCTATAATCTAGTGTTTTGTGTCCGCGTGTTACGTTTTGCGACACGAATCGTGATCTTGCGCAGCTGCTGTACTCATACTGGTTTTGTGGTATCGTTACGCACGTTAGCCACTAGACGGACACTCGTGGGTTAGTTTAGTGTTGGTGCGTTGTTTTAAAATATAGTTTTACGTTATATTGGTCGATTTCTGAGATGTTTGCACTATTTGTGTGTTTGTGAAATTATAGCGTCGCAAGCGGGGACTTTGGATGCTGCGAACAAAGGGAAGCAGGTGGTCGGATTTTCATAGCTCGAGACAATCGGTAAGTAGATTTAACATCTATGGGGAAATCGTCCGTATGGCGCTAAGCGTCAGGGCTAGATATGATATGATATTAGCCGTATGTTTATGTGCTCATATAGATATATTGCATAATTTTCATTGCATATAGTTACTTGTTGTGCCTAATACTGTATCTATTGTACACTGCACTATTATTGACAGTCCATATTGCATGAGCACCAATGATATACTACACACACACTGTCGGTAATTACCATGATACGCACAACACAAATATTCCTTGATATACCTTGCTATTAGTTAGCGACATTGAAACAGTTATCCATGTGCGATAGCGCATATGACATATAGCATACTTGTTTACCTACATGCTCATACATATGCCATACTATACATACATGCTCGCATATATACTTTGCTATGGTTACATGATCAGTTTTTATAACGTATATATCGGTGGAATAGGACTGTATATATATGTATTTTGGATTTGGATTTTGGGAACCGCGAGATATATTAAATAACTTGATGCGTTTAAATAGCGGATTTTTCGCGTGATATGCTCATATTGATGTTTTATGTTGCATATGCTATTTTACATGGATTTACGCATTTGAGATATGTTTTCATGCGATATGGGAATTTCAAGTGTTGGTGTTAGCACTTATATTCTGAGAGATATATGGATTTTGAAAGACCGATACGTGGAACACAAGTATCGAGATGGGATACATGGGTTTCGAGGAACATATGGATATCAAAAAGACCGATACGTGGAACACAAGTGTCGAGATGGGATACTTGGGTTTCGAGGAACGTATGGATACGAGTATTTACGTGTCGATGTTAGGCACTGGCTTTCATGATGTTTTAGAGTGTCGATGTTTGACACTCAGGTTCCATGAGACTTACAAGATTTGAGGGCCGATTTGAGGGCCGATCTGAATATTATTTTGGGATTTATGTGTTGTTGAGTTACACCGTGTTTTTCCGTGCTTATGATTTGTGCATGAGATTATTTATTATCCCGCACTCAGTACTCAGTTGATATGCACTTATTCATGTAGATATAGTACCTGGTGGCATACTTTGATCTTGATAGCCGCATATTTATATTGTCATACTCATGCTACCAGCTTACATGCTATTGATCATTGCTGTTAGTGCATACTTGCGATTTCATTATGATGTTATTTATTATTCACGAGTTGGCAACTCACCCTCATTGTGCCACAGTGTTTTGCAGGACTTACCCTCAGAGTAGTCGCGGCAGGGCGTCTTATCATCTCTGCTTTTGCGGATACCGCTACGTTTGGCTGTGAGGCCTTTGCTTTTAGGTGGGTTTGCGGTTATCTGTTTGTACATTGTATATCTTTTTGGTTGGATCTAGTATTCTCCATCAACCACTGTTGTATATGACTTAGAGACGACTTGTGAGGATTTAATGTTGTATTATTTGGTGGCTTTGGATGCCGTGCTCGTGGGAGCCGGTTTTGTGAAGAGTTTACTTCTTTATGCAGTTTTCTTCTATATTTCTTCGCTTAGGCGTCGTATTTATATCTTGTGGTGGATGTCTCCGCCATTGGGCATGATTTGCTCCCGTTTGGGATGCTTTATATATTATCTGTGTTGTTCCCGTTTTCGGGGCTAGTTTTTACAAAGGAGGTGCTGCCGAAATTTTCAAGAACGAAAACTAAACTTAAAGATTATTTTACTTGAGAATTTCTGAATGTTTAAACTATGTTTTTCTCCATTGATCCAGATTTGTGTGGTTTAGATTTCTGGGTTTCGGCTTACTTGAGTTGCGTACGCCTGTAGACGTTACGTAGTTTTAGTGCCAGTTACGGGCCAAATTTTGGGTCGTGACATTACATCTAAGAGAGAGGGATTACAACCTTTGTAGTCCGCTCCTTCGCTTCATAAGCTCCGAGTAGTAGTCCCTTCGCCGCGATCCATGATCTCTCGGACTCAAGAGAGGATCCACAAGGCGAACGATCCATGCTTGCTTGAAGTCTTCCTTTTCAAAGATGATCTACCTTGAAGTTTCTTTAACTCAAACTCTCACTTGTATAATCAAGTATTAATGAAGTAAACACCCTAATCTAATTGGCTAGATTAGATGAGAATGATGAAGTAGGATTTATGCTCTATTTTATTATCAAGATCTCACACTAATTCATCACAAAATCAAAAAGCTAGAAAGCTTTCATGAAGGAAGAAGAAGATGATTTCTTTTGTGATGAATAATGAAAAGTTACTATGCTTACAAAATGAACCTTGAGTTAATAATATGAATCATTAACTCATGTAGAGAGTTTACTTGGGTTAAGGGTTTGGGTTGGGTTAAATAATATCTTCAAAATATCAACACATAATATCTTTTGCATAAAACAAAACAAAAGCTTCTAGAAACTTCAAGAAAAGACTAAACCAAATCAAACCCTAACCATGTTTAATCTCCACTAATAATGCTGCATTTGTAAACATAACTTGTTACAATATTATATATCATATATATAATATATTTTTATAACAAAAGAAAATAATACAATTAACATATATCGCATATATATCAATATATTACCCGGTGAGAAATGAATCAATAAAGCGAGCCAATATTAGATAATGTAATGTAATATATCACATATATAATTATACATTAAATTATCGAATCAACACTTGATCCAAAAATCCGGCTATATCACATATAACCTGTCACGACCCGAAATTGGCACGCGACGGCCCTAATACTACACAACGCCTAAAAACGCTAACGCAGTAAAAGAAAGCCAAACCCCTGAAATCTAAACCATTAAAAAAGACAAGAAAAGATAATAGCAGTTTTGAAACATTTGAAATCACAACCCAAATTCTTTAAAAGTCCAAATTTCTTTCTTTAAAATTTTGGCAGCACCCCCTTTTGTAAAAACTAGCCCAAAGATGAGTACAACATAAATATAAATGAAGCATCCCCAAATGGGAGCAAATACACGCCCAAGGCGGAAAACAACAATCACAACAAATATACGACGCCATAGCGAAGAAATAAAGACAATAGAAAGGAAACTGTATAAAAGACAACAAATCCACAAATAATATACAATATCGTCATCACCAAGTCTCTAAGTCAACAAAATAACAGTAGATGGAGAGTACAAGGATACATCAATATACAATACAAAATACATATAACCACCAAAACCCACCTAAGCAAAATAGCACACTGTGAGCCGATGCAGTATCTATAGCAAAAAATGATAGATGAATAGCCTGCCTCGACTACTCTGGGGAAACAACCTGCAAAACAACTGTGGCACAAACGGAGGTGAGTTGCCAACTCGTGAATAGTAGATAACATATGCAGGCAATCGCAGGTATGTACGTACATCATGAATCTAAGATATGCAATTAACAGTAATAACTGGTCATTTGAATGCAGAATAATAGAAAGTACACTAGCAGGTACAATAAATATATGAAGCAATAATGATATGACAATCAGTATGCAATAAGGATATGAGAATGTAAATATGCAACAATCATGAAGGGTACACTAACAGGTACTACTAATACATGAAACAGTGCAAAAACAGATAAATGTGAGGTATGGAGTGAAATATGTCATTTCCACGGAATCCTGACATCGTGGTAGGATCAAAATCCATCAAGACACTCAAAATCCCAATTCCTCAAATCAGCCTCCAATTGGCTCTCTTATAACATAAGTCTCACATCTCCTCAATGTACCATATCGAATAGATCCCCTATATCCCGAATGTACAAATCAAGTGAGTCTCGTATATATATCCAATATCCAATCTCAAATGATTCACTTATATCCCAAATGTCAGATCTCAAATAGCATTCTAACATCCTAAATATATTTGCATAAATAAAAATGATGAGGTCAATACACATATATTAGCGTCCCACTCCACTAATATTGGTGTAAGGGTATATATAACAGCGTCCTAACCTACTGTTATATATACACAAGTAATTAGAAATATCATAAAAACCAATGTGCCAAGTATCGACACAGAAATACTGATCTATCAGATGCCGTCACCAAGACTAGCATCCTGATAGGTACGTATCATACGCTATCCGAAAAGCAAGAGTGCCTAGCTCTGACCCTCGTCTTTTCACGTATCAATACGTACATGACTCCCAACGGTATCCCCATGATTACCGCTGAGTCATTGGTACTGTCACCGGATGGTATGGTTCCCCTGCCGGGCTCATCGGTGTGGTACATCGACATCCCTTTCTTGCCCCGGGTACCTCCGGGCCCTACCATGTACCCTCTACGGCCTCGACGCCTCCTCGTAGGGGTATATATAAATCAGAACCGATAAAACCCATGGTGGATGCGCAAATATCATATCAAGCAAACCGAGTTTTTCAATTAATGCATAATTTCATGAACTCCCGTGATTCCCAAATCCAGAAAACATCATGAAAAATCCATATAAGAATGCGCAAATCCATGAATACAATATGTGCGGGAAGAAACCGCTAAGTAACATCGGTAAAGATAAATATGTAACTGTAACTGATATATGTGTAAGATACAGGTGTAACAAGGTATAGGTATCTATCTATAAGAA
This sequence comes from Agapanthus africanus, assembly GCA_030015575.1. Classification (NCBI taxonomy): domain Eukaryota; kingdom Viridiplantae; phylum Streptophyta; class Magnoliopsida; order Asparagales; family Amaryllidaceae; genus Agapanthus; species Agapanthus africanus. The sequence goes on along the minus strand of CM057337.1, from coordinate 459,663,907 downwards.
CTGATGTAGTATACCCCCTGGGTATAAGTGGAATATGTGAGCAAGGTACCTGTAGCTAAAAGTCATATGTGATAAGAATATGAATCAATGTCACAATGTCCCTAACCAAGGAATATAATATCTATAAGTGGTTTATGTGTGACATTGCAATTATTGACGGTGTGTGTGTAGCATACAATCCGTGCTTGTGCAACATGAATCGTCAATAATATGTGCAGTGTCCTACGGCTACTAGTCATAGTACAACAACATCTAAGTAATAGGGTGAATGCACAATTCTAAATATAACTTAGAATATGCGACAGGTATTAACATTCCTAGCCTAGACGCATAACGCCATGCGGGCGATTCCCCTGTAGATGTTAAATCTACTCATCTGGTCACGTGCTACACGTAGCCGACCACCTACTTCTCTTTCGTTGCTGCGTCCAACGTACCCGCCTGCGAACCTGGAAATTATACAAGAAATCCATATATAAGTAAAATATCTCGCAAAACGCTATATCGAAACCAAACGAGAAACTCGCGTCGCGAACTAAACGCGCGTGTGCACGGTACGCTGAAACGTGTATATACGCGTCTAAAACTATCCGATACGCCGCGGCACGCTAGATCACAGAACCCACTCACGTATCGCACGTATCGCGCAAACAAAACGTATAAGAAATACGATATATGGTCCCAGATTTGATACAGGTGAAATCTCACAAAATTGCACATGCCAAAACACTGGAAAACACAGCAGACTACCCTAGGAAAAACCCCAACACCCCAGCCCCCTACCTGGCCGCAATTTGCGGCCAGAACTAATAAACCGGCGGCCCCTGTTTGGAATTAGGGTTTCATGCTCAGGTGGTGTGGTCTATACCTAGTGTACAAGCTCCAGTTTCCTCAATTTTGATCTCATAGAGCCGGGTCACAAGCAGATCACAGAAAGCTACAATATCGCTTAAAAACACTAATTTTGCACAAAATGGAAACCCTATAGTAATTTAGTGAAATCTGGGGTTAATCTCAGTTAAGGTGACCCTAATAACACTTAAATAGGCTAGGTTAACCAATAAAATCATCACTTGGACAAAACCCCACACAAATCACCATATTTAGCACTAAACTCACTATTTAACACAAACCGAAGCTAATTCTACACAAGTTTAGCAAACTAGGAATGAGTTCAGAGATTATACCCCACTCACGACCCTAGGCACAAGGAGAAGGAGAAGAAGGGGAAGAAAAGCTGCTGCAGTTGCTGGGGCTGATGCTTGCTACAGCTGCTGCTGTTGCTGTCTGCTGATGCTGTTGCTGCTACTTGCCTTTGCTGCTGCTGCTGCTTGCTTCTGCAGCTGCTGCTTCTCTTGTTGCTGCTTCCTCTGCTGCTGGAGCGGCTGCTTGTGTGTGTGTGAGTGTGAGAGAATGAGAGAAATGACAATGAGAAGGAGAAATGAGAGCCAAGGCAAAAACCCCTCCCTTCTCTCTCTCTTTCCTCATTAAATGAGGCATGGCTCATGCCATGTAGCCCCATGCTTCTCTCTCTCTCTCTCTCTCTCTCTCTTGGTCAACAAATTCAAACCATTTTTCAAATCCTTTTTCATTTTAAAACAAAAACAATAAATCCAAAACACCTAATACAAATTTTAAACTAGATTAAGGAAAAGGTTAGCCCACCATGGTTGTTAATCATGGTTTAACCCCAAATTAAAACCCTAGTTAACATGCACAGGTGTGTGCAAGCTTAGAAAAATTCTAATAAAATATTCATTAAATAGGATAAAATATTTTAAAATTAATTTGGTAAACTTTTTATTACAAACCATATATTAAAATATAATTAGCCACTATACACATCCTAAGGTGTTACAATCTTCCACCCTTAAAGAAATTCGTCCCCGAATTTACAATTATACTGCTACGCGTACCTTCAAAGAGAAGATTACAAAATCTCAAATCTCGTTCGCAGCCTCCCAAGTGATTACCTCACTATATGGCCACGTCCAAGAAAAACCCTTCACAGATGGTAAGACCCTTGACCGAAGTTCCTCCACCTGTCGAGCCACTAACACAAATGGCTGCCGGTGAATAAGAAGATCGAGTCAAGCCAAATGGTCTGGTGCCAAATCATCTGAGAAAGGTCATGAAGGTAATTGCAAAGTATCGACACAAGGAATACGGAGTGAATACTCAGTAATCTCGGCGAAAGTGCCAAATTAAAGGCAACGAAACTAACTCGCTTATAGGATCTCAAAAAGGACCTACAATCCTGGGACAAGCTTCCCAAAATTCAACACGTCATTCATCGAAAAAATCCGTAGGAATACATGATCTGTCCCTGCGAACTCGAGTCTACGACCAACACAGTCGGCATAAGACCTCTGTTCGGAATGGACAATTTTCATCTTGACCTAACACAACTGGATCATCTCCGAAGTCTCTAGACTAGCTGGGGTTTAAAATCCTACTTATGCAGAGTCAGAAAACAACAGACTAGTGATCGACACGACCTAACCCCTAAACCTAAAGGTTGCCAATTGGAGTGTCTCCTGATAACAGCTATCAAAGAAGAATCCTGACAATGGCGAGTGACGATCTCCAACTGCCGACAACAATTAATACGAACGCATAACTTGTTAGTTATATGTATGCCCTAGAGGCCATTACTGTGCATTGGATGTATATTGTAGTGGATGCTGGGACATATATAGGTAGGACTTTCTTGCTCGACATGATAGTACGCTATCTGGTTGCTCTTTATCTTAACATGTATACTTTCTGTCTCTCTGTTACATGTTGATAAAGCCCTTAGGATGTGTACTCGACTTCTAGGACTATGATGCAGATCATACTAGTGGGGCCTAGGTAGTCCATGAGTACATCCTTCAATGTTCCTAGTCGTGGGAATATCGATATTCCAGAGTAGACTAGCGTATATCTTCTCGACCCATGTGATGGGCGATGGATGATCCCATATCCATTGGTGTTTGACATCAGAGATGGTATGCGGGTGCTCAATGGAGACTGGGTACACTGAACGGACTCGCCGAGAACTCCCAGATGGTATTATGCCTCACGTCAGATGGCAGTTCTCTGGTGACACTGGTACAGCTTAGTCTGTTGACCCGAGATCGTCATAGAGTCTTGTGTGTCTCCCACTGTGCTTTGATTTCCACCCTACCACGGCTCTGCTGAGGGGTGCAAACAGGTGGTTTTTGGGTACAGTCCCGATTCACATGGAGGCAATAAGCGATAGGAGGGGATTCGTCTCTCCCGGTATTGGGGGTTGATGTTGCGCTATGCTCGACTGGCCATAACAGGAAATCCCTGGCCAGGGTTGCAGTGATCTGCTGGTAAGTGTTATCAGTAGTTTCACGCATGTTATGGATCACACGTCGGCATGACTTATCAAGCTATTGGGGTCTGACGTTTACCACCCCTAGGCGAGATATGCGACATATCAGATGAACAGAACGAACTGTACGGTAAGTGTTACTGGTTGGATTCACAGGAGTTTGAGCGGGCTTGCTTGTCGATCTTCTGATCGCTCAATACCCGGGTGGCCGTTACGTTTAGCAGACCGCTTGCGGCTTGTGGGTGCTTGATATGATCATCATCTGCTGCCGGCGTATTGACGAGTCTTTAGAGTCCTACACAGAGGTTTCCTGGCTCAAGCGAAACGAAATAGGAGCGCATATGAGATATGTGCGGGACCGAGAATAATGCGTATATGTGATACCGTATTTCATTCTCGCGATGAAAATATCGAATGGTTGTATGCGATATAACCTAGTTATCGAATCAGGGATTGATTCGATAAGTCGATATATTGGATACTAGTCGGTTATATGCGACATGACCGGATCATTGAATCAAGTGTTGATTTAATGATTTAATGTATAATTATATATTTGATATATTACTTTGCATTAACTAGTATTGGTTCACTTTAAATGGATTTTCTCACTTGAATTACACAAGTTGTATATATGATATACTTTTGTGCACAAGATTGTATCATGTTTGATGATACATGCTAACTTGGTTAAGTGTATGATTAAACCATGGTTGTGTAATGGTTAGGGTTTTGATTTTATTTATTTATTTGTTTATTTATTTAATCATTTTTGGCAAAATAAAATGGTGGATTTATTTGTTCTTTGCTAAAAGCTTCTTGAAGCTTCAAAGCATCTTTGAGAAGTCTTCCATTTTGTTTTTACCACTAAACCTAACCATTCACCTAACCCTAGTTTATTCTCTACACTTTACCATGGTTACATTATGATAACCATCACTTGATTATTCAATTAGAATTAATTCATTTTCCATTCTTTTCTTCTTCTTCTTCTTGATGAAGAAAGAAAAGCTTTCTTGAAATTTATCAAGTGTTGATTCCAAGTGAGAAATCCAAATCTAAAGTGAACCCACTTCCTATTTCTTCATCCTCTACCTCTTGCCAAGTAGTATAGGGTGTTTTCTTCACAAGTTTCATGACTTGGTGAAGTTGGAGCTTGATCTTGAGTTGCCTCGACGTAGATCATCTTCGGCATCGAAGTCGACGAACTAGCCCGCCCATTTCTCCGATGAAACCGATGCTAGAGTCCGGAATTCGATTTGGACAGCGAGGGGACTTCATCACGGAGCCATGGAGATGGAGGACCGGATCTACAAAGGTTGTAGCCCCTTTACTTTAGCGTTAAATTCGTTTACTCGCATTGCATCGCCTCATTATCTAGTTAACGATCCGTATTAGGGTTTGTAGGCACATGAAATTTTATAATTGGGCATGTTTGATCACTTGTGAGACTTCATTAGTTTGCCTAGGAACCCTACAGTGGTATCAGAGCCAAGCTAGAGCCTTAAGCGATGCATAGACGGAGTTAGAAGTCCGATCGAACCGAAACCCTAACACAAAAAACGGCTCTCTGTACATTTTTTAAAAACTGGGTTTTTTCCAAATTAAAAATATGCAGAAAACTCAGCGGGGGATTCTATGAATTACTGTACAAAACGGGACCCATGATTCGATTATTGCGCGGCGGAACCAAAGTTTTGAATGAAAAGATTAACTGGCCGCGGAACCGCCGCATTAGCATGGCTAATGCGGCGGTTCCGCGGCCAGTTAATCTTTCATTCAAAACTTTTTGCACAGTAACTTCTTTCTTGCATTGCTGAGTTTCCTGGGAATTTTAAAATCTCACTCAAGAGTTGAGTTTTCTGGGTTGTATTGGGGGTTCGAAGATTCGATCGGACTGTCTAATTTTGTCAGTGTGTTTTTCCGGGTAATTTTAGAATATGTTAAAAAAGTTCGACCGGATATAAATACCCACTTTTTCCCCTGCCGGGAAATTTCCAATTGTTGGATTTTTCCGTAGTTTAATGACGTTCTAAGTAGTGCAAGTAACGCGATGGTCCCTCTAGAAGACAACAAACCTTAACTCGATTATGTGACCGTCTTGAACTGTCCTTTGAACCTTAGGGTTTGGGGCAGTACGGCGTGCCACATGTGAGGCGTTGGCTTGACCCTTCTACGGCTGGACCATTGGTACTGAGGCATGAACTGAATGTTTTTATACTTATTTCATGTGTTGAGCTGTTTCGGGAAAACTTGGATGTTCGATTGTTCGATCGGAAAGTTTAACATTTTCTATTTATCCGGAATGTGATACAATATTTGGAATTCACAAGTAGTTATGAGATAACTGAATGAATGTTATAAACATAGCAGTTTAGTCTCACTTGATCGGTTGCCACGGAATTTTGATGTGATCAAAAGTCCGTCGCAATCACGTAGCGTACGCGGATACTCACCGGGTAAACATAATAGACAGCCTCACCCCATAGCCCCGACCAAGTGACTGTAGGAGAACCCCGTCGCCGAAAGTATCCTTTCGGGTGCTCGCGGCAGCGGTGTTCCGCCTTGGTGCACTTCGTCGACGGTGTCAGGGGTGTGACCGCCTACTAAAGTTTGCGACGAGCATTCGATCAGAATGTCGGGAATCCTGTTGAATTCCCCGACTTAATATTGAAAAGTGTTTTCGATTTTGAGACTGAAATGCGGGGTTTATAATTGTTAGGCATGCGATGTCTAAAGAATTCATTTGATTAGGCATGCGATGTCTAAAGAGATTGCGGATTCCAACTGTTGTAGTTTTACACTTTCTTTTCTGTGACCGTAAGTGTAATATGTGATATCGCCGGTTTCGTTGCTATATGTCAACGACAATTGGGATGCGCATATTTATTTACGTTGATGACATGTGATGTTATGTGTTGCTGGATATGTTATATTGGATCGTCGTGTTCGAATAGCCGGGGGTTTTTTATGTGAGATGAGTGTTTTTCATTTTCATTCATGTAAAAACTTGTATGTAATATTCTTTTATTGGGGCACTTCCAGGTTGCGGATGATGTCACCATTTGTATATTATTTACTTTTCTGCACTAGGATAGACCCAAGGAGGAGGGCACAAGTAACCGGGTTCTAGGGTCCAGTGGGAGACCAACTCGAGGAGTCGAGTCCGGGTCTCCTAACTCTAGAATTGGCAGGGTTACTTGCCGCTCTTGTAGGGGTCTAGGGGTGTGGGTTTGGCTATTCATCATGACCATGGAATCCGTGTTTTATACTGGCTCGTATTGAAAACACGGACGTCCTAGTATATCCAATATTTCATATGATATTTTCTGCTGCGTTATCTGTGATGTGATCATGTGATTTATTCAGATAGATATGGTATATAGTATATATGATATATTATATAGACGTTGCTTATGTTTTACACCCGCACTAGCCCTGCCTCGCTCTGGCGTTAGTTACCTAACCTAACGGTGCAGACGGGACATCGAGGCGAATGCTGATGGCATAAGCGTACGTTATATTTATCTGTGATGTTTAGGTGGAATTAAATGATAGGACATTCATTAATGAGATTAATGAAAGAAAATAAACCTAATTGATGTTGTGGAATCGAATTTCAAAATAAAACAGGTAGCTACAGTTCTTGCTTTGCATCGCGGTGTTCATTATAGAACATCCTGCACCTTATTCGATGAGGAAAGGACCGAGATCCCTTCACCGGGAGTGACTCCTTTAGCATTAACTGGCAGATGCTACACACTCGTTTGTCCTTTGATCGCTTCTATAGTTTCCGCTTTGCACAGTGATATATGTGATATATCCCGCACCTCATTCGACGAGGAAAGGGCCGACGATCCCTTCACCGGGAGTGACCCCTTTAGCAAAACTAGAAAAGCTTCATAAACATTCCATTTAAAAACCGTTTGATTCCGCAACGAGATCAAGTTCAAAGCGTTAAAGGTTTTCACAAAAACCATTCGCAACCCTCCGTCATTTTAGGAAGTAGAGTACTTAGAATTCATGCTGTGTTTGTTGACCTTAGTTAAGGTACAGTGTACGGTAGCTGTAGGGTTCCCAGGCACACTACAGAGGTCTCACAAGGCATTAACCATGCCAATTTCAAATTTTACAAGTGCCGAGAAACCCTAATACGGATCGTTAACTAGAATTTTAGGCGAAACAAAGAAACTAGTTAACAACTTAACTAAAAGAACGGAAATACAACCTTTGTAGATCCGGTCCTCCACCTCCATAGCTCCATGATGAAGTCTCCTCGCTGTCCAAATAGAATCCCGGGCTCTAGCGTCGGTTTCATCGGAGAAATGGGCGGGCTTGGTCGTCGGCTTTGATGCCGAAGATGATCTACGTCGAGGCATCACAAGATCAAGCTCCCACTTCACCAAGTCATGAAACTTGTGAAGAAAACACCCTATACTACTTGGCAAGAGGTAGAGGATGAAGAAATAGGAAGTGGGTTCACTTTAGAATTGGATTTCTCACTCTTTTACTCAAGATGCCATTAAAGCTAGTAAGCTTTCTTCTTGAAGATGATGAAGAAGAAGAAGATAGAATATGATAAGTGTTTT